>JAWPHD010001062.1:0-362111 GCA_037043455.1 Cyrtodaria siliqua
ACCTTTGACCCGGCGTTATACTGCTGAAGAAATCTTTCTTAGAAGATATTCAACCCCCTATTTTCTTGTTGATGTTTAATAGCAGACATGTTTATTTGCATGATAAAGTAAGTTTCCCAGAATTCTAATCAGGTTTGAGTTTACACTGTCCTGTTTTAATGGGATGACAGTAGGGTAAGTGTGAGGTTTGGTGCACCCTAGAACCGGTTTAAACCCCAAATGGCCTACTTTGCCACTGACCGTTCCAAGGCGGTAGCCCTATTGTCAACCCTTTTTGTGTTTGTGATGTCGTTTGCATTTATTATTGCTTTTGCCTTCTTGTTTGTCTGTTTGCGTGTTTGTTTCTGTGTTTTGTAGTTGACTGTCCTCCTTGAATGCTACTTTCCCTGTCCGATCTTTTTATATTTCTTAACAGGTTGTCAAGATTCTCACTTTACTATGGAAGAACCATCGAGACTCATTTACTCTATTATAACCTATAAGGAGAAATCATGTATTTTTCAGAATTGCATACAAATAATTTTCTAGGCATTTATTTTGTTTGAATAGGTGAGTTGAACTCAGAAACAGAGCAAAACAATTCATTTTCAGACTTTCAGACAATTTTAGGGTGTTTTTGGCAACTTTTCCTCAAAATGTCTGATTTTTTCTAAAAGGTTGATATTTTTGGGGATTTTTTGTGAAAGATATATGGCAAAATGTGTGGTATACATACTCCGGGATGCAAAACAAAGCCACCAGAGTTTATTTGAGGACAAAATGTTGCATGGTTGCTGAGATATTGCATTTTTTATTATTTCTTAATTTCGCGACAAAATCGACTTGATTTAGTGCATGGTCAAGCGCAGGTAAATTGCAATACTTTCAAGACAACAGTTCTTTTATTAAGTTTTCGGATTGAATCGACCAGTTTAATTAAAAAACATGAAACAAAAATATTCCATTTAGGTTTAATTCCACTAAATCAGCCAGATGTGCTTGCCTGGTGCATTCGAAAGTAGTTCTGTACTAAAGAGTGCTAATCTGTTTTTCTTTAAAAACTTATTTTAGTGCAGTTTCCTGTTAGTTTTTGGCTCAAACTGTATTCTGGACATGTCTTTGTTATACAATCATGTATAGATAAAAAAATAGCGTAAAATACATGGACACATACATTTTAAATATATGTGTTTGCATAACGAAATTATTTAATTGTTTCTGTAGCCGGTCGTCTTTCTAAATAAATAGGAATATTGCCGTCTTTGGGTCGGACAGTCCTGTTAGTTAATTAGTACTTGTCTCCGTTTATTGAAATTCTACATATATACAGAGGAGAGATGTATCTATGCGATTTTGTTTTTATTCTTGCTTCTAAAATGACGAAATAAATCGATTTGAATAAAAGGCGCATTCTCAGCAATACACAACGTATTGTGTGTATTGGGCGGACGGGGGAAGCCGACGGAGTTGGAGGGATACTACCGTAATGTTGACCTCATACATACTGTGAACATACTACATGAATAATATAACAACTTCTGAACAATGCTAAAATCGATTTATCTCTTATAAATGAATTCATAATTCCACAATTTTATTCCGTGCGAACATCGATTTGTAACGTCGATTCGGCGTATTTAAGCGATTACGCTGTACTTTGTTAATTTTGGGGGAAAAAGTACTTGCCTCCGATTTTTGTCTCGCCTTTTCTTTTCCGGCGGCGGCGGCGTCAACATTCAAGTTTTGCGTTTAGGTCATCTTCTCACAAAATGTATGCACTAGACCTTTAAAACTTTGTTTATAGTTGTATCATGGGTGGTACATCGCAACGTGACAAAGCAAATGTGGAAGTGACCTTAACCCTCCAAGCAAAGGGCAGATAACGTACTAATTTGTAGGTTCAACTTTTGCGTATAGGTCACTTTTTCACAAGCTGTATGCACTAGACCTTTCAAACTTTGCTTATAGTTGTATCTTGGGTGGTACATGGCAATGTGACAAAGCAAATGTGGAAGTTACCTTGACCTACCAAGCAAAGGGCAGATAACTTAATACTTTTTAGGTTCAACTTTTGCGTTTAGGTCACTTTTTCACAAACTGTATGCACTAGAACTTTACAATTTTGCTTATAGTTGTATCTTGAGTGGTACATGGCAACGTGACAAAGCAAATGTGGATGTGACCTTCACCATCCAAGCAAAGGGCAGATAACTTTAACTGTTACATTTACATCACTTTCTCATGAACGCCCTAGATGCTTTAAATCTAATTTATATGGAATAAAACATATTCTATTTTGACATAGTTGTGTCATCGGTAGTGTGTCTTTTTTTGGATGCATGGATTTCATCTATGACCTTGACCTACTTTTTGGAGCTGATGATTTTTAGCTCTACTGGCCAAAGGCCTTCATTTTTCATCCGATCATTACCAGATTGTTAAAATCAATGAAAGCTTCGCACAAGTTCGAAAACCAGCCAGATCGGGTCAATAACAACGGAGTTATGGCCCTTGATTTAGTTAAAAATCTTATATTTTGCCTCGTTAATACGATAGGGCTTTCATTTTTCATCTGATATTTACCAAACTTTACCAGATGTTTTGCCTTTTTTTTTATTTTTAGTATCTATATTTTTTTGATTTCTTTATTTTTTATTATCTTATTTCATTATTTTTGTTTTTTGTTTTTTTCGTGTGTTTTAACGCCGTGTTAGCAGGAAGCATTGCTGTGCGTATTGCATTTCCCCCCCGGTTCGTTGATTTTTGATGGAGTTACGGCCCCTTGACATTTTTTTTTAATTTCTTGTCGGCGCTACTCCTCCTAAACGCCTTGTTGAATTTCGACGAAACTTGGCAGGAAGCATCGGTAAGATGTCTAGTTGTACATATCGCGCTTTTGTTCCAGTTTGCTGATTTTTGACGGAGTTATGGCACTTTGAAATTTTTACTTTAAATTTCTTGTCGGTGAAGCCTCAGTATGATGTCTAGTTGTGCAAAGCATGGTATATCAATGGAACTTTGGACAAGTTCGAAAACCAGCTAGATCTAATTAGTAAGGACAGGTTATGACCCTTGATTTGTTGAAAAATGCTATATTGTATTTTCCTTTGTTAAATCTGCAGTTACTTCATTTTTATCTGATCTTTACCATATTTGTTTAGAATGTTAATATACACGCCCCCCCCCCCCCCCCACCCACCCACCCACATTTTTATGAATCTTCATTCATAGAAGAAAGTGGGTGCCCATTGCCACCCCCCCCCCCCCCCCCCACCCCCCACCCACCCACCCACATTTTTATGAAACTTCATTCATAGAAGAAAGTGGGTGCCCATGCCAGACTAGACACAGCAGACTGCCCATGATTACCAGGTGAGCGATCTAAGGCCATCATATCCCTGTTGTTTTTGCAATGTTTTAAAAAAACTACTGATGGGAATTTCATGTTGACAACCTTTGATATAAGAGCCATTTTAGCAAGTAGAGTATCCACAGGCCCTCTTGGGCCTCTTGTTATAAATAGAATGGCATTTTGTTTTTAAACAAATACACTTAAATGTCATCTCAGCAAACGGCAAACTCGATTGTTTTTAGTTACTAAAATGTTAACAAACTTTCATTTAAGCATCGTTGACCTTTTTATTTTTAAGTCCAGCCCCCGTTAGGCGAGACATGTGAATCCACGGATTTCTTGTTTTTATATTTTACATATCGACAGAGGAAAGATGTATATACGCGTACATGCTTTTTTTTTCTCGCTTCTAAAATGATGAATTAAATCGAATTTGATTAAAACTGCGCATTTGCAGCTATATACTTAATCAATACGGTATGGAGGGTGGTGGGGGGTGGAGTGAGTGGCGTGGTTGCAGGGATACTACCGTAATGGTGTCCTTTAGAAAAACTGTGAATATTCTACTCTAATAATTTATTAAATACAGAACAATGTTGAAATCAATATATTGTGAACCCTTGGTTCTGTCCTATATAGCAATTTAGTATGTTAATCATAGAAATTGCATCATTATTCAAATTTACCGCTATTTAAAACATAAGTGGGTGGGGTAACAATAAAGTGTAACATTGTATTTAAGAATTCAACTTTATCTCGAATTGTCAACAGTTAAACCTCGTTGAACATTGATGTTTACATCTTAGTTGATCGATAGGATTACCTGGAATTCGTTGAGGTATCTTGTTTACATCGTTAATCGTTATTCCGTGTTTTATGTAGGAATTACACATGTTTATTTTATCACGACTAACTCGCCAGGGGGCGCCTTATATCGACTACGTCACAGGAGGGCGTGAGCACAGGAGGGCGTGAGCGTTTAATTGTAAACAAGAAGGCCGAAAGGTTTTGTGTCGGAGGTAAATCATATTGCGGAGATTGATTTCTTCTTCTCACCACGGGTAATTTATGTATTAAGTATTTGTCTTGTATCAAATGGTAAAATTATTATAACTTTCATTCAACTGTGTTGGGATTTCTGTGGAATTCTGCCGAATTCTGCCATCATCATTCTGGTATTCTGCGACTCCGCAGAATTTTGGCTGAATTCTGCGAGCCGCGGGATTTGGAACTTGGGCACTATATAAGCTTCGGTTTTGTCAGTTCAAAAGAGAACGATTGGGTCAGTAAAATTGGGTAGTCTATATTTTGGGTATGTGTTCTTTGGATTTGGGCTAAATTATAAATAGAATCATTTGAGATTTACCAGTTGAATGTAAAGGAAATTAGAAAGTATATTTGTCTTTATGAAAAGATATTCACAATATTTTTAGGAATCAAATTACGTTGAGTTAGAAATGTTTCTAGATCTATATGATAAATAAATTATCATTACGATTAAACTGTAAAAACTAGATTTGGTTGTTATTTTATCTTTGTGGTTAAACCACCTCCGAAAAACATGAAAGTCGCCACAATATCTCTTAAAAAGGATTTCATAATTTCGCGGTTTTATATCCCGCGTGAACATTAACTTCGAAAGGCGATTGTTCATATTTTAGCGAATACGGTGTACTTTGTTAATTTTGGGGTAAAAAAAGTACTTTTTCTGATTGACTTTAAATTTTGTTTTTTAATAGTAGACATGTCAATGAACACTTTCATAAAAAAAATCATTCTCGTTGTTAAAATTTAATTTTTTCGCTATTTTTTCATTACTAATCCGATCTTTACGAAACTTTACTAGTGTCTTCAATGAAGGCTCGATAACCAGCCAGATCGGATTAGTAACACCAGAGTTACGGCCTTGTTTTGCTGAACAATGCCATATTATAGTGGGGGCAGATTGGTGACATATATTGGTAAAATTGTGCATTTTGTGACAAAAGCATCAAACTTGACACATAGCTAGACAATACTCTACTAAACAGTTTTGGCTATGGACCCACCTCAGATTTTGAAAAATGGCCGCCATGTGTTTTACAAAGGTGTTGTCTTGATATATTTATGTGTATGTCTATACTTCAGTAAATAGTTGTTAGATACACCCCTATACTTGAGGGTTAGGGGTTTTACACATGTATACATACTACATCATCTATACATACTATGTAGTATGTATACGTACTATGCCAACCCTGAGACTAGTTTTGTTAGCATGGTGAACTTGTTCACCAAGCTTTAGCAACCATGTTTTTTCACGAATCCTAACTACCTCACTGATGAATCGACGCATTGCCTAAAAAGGAGACCCATATTTTAACAGGTGTTTCTTCTTTTCTAGTGCGGCTACAAATATGGTAATGTCATTTAGAAATTTCAAATAATTTCTTCGATACATCGTTTAAGTTATATATTGTTTATTTAGCTATTTCATATATTGTTCCATCGTTTTGCTGTGCGGTCTATAAAATAGATCAATCATCATCCTCACGTGATCTTCACGTGATCTTGCATAATAATGTCCAACAATATATTCATACACCGTATTGATCTCCTAGGATATTTTATTGAGATTTGTAACCAGTTAATTTTATACTTTATTTCTCTTCTAACACCAGCAAATGTATATCTTCCATCTTTCTTGGATTTATATGTTTAAGAACTATACATATATGTTGTGACATGGCATTTATAGTCTTCATATAATATTTAATAGGTCTGTCAGTACAGTAATGGCTATCGCATAAGCAACTATCCTTTGTAATTCCTTCTCCAATTGCAATCGAAATTTCATCTGGTACCCTACTGGTACACATCGCCTGTCTATACTTCGATAACACAGATGGTAAACATTCCCGCACGTCTCTTTGAGGGGAGGTCATTACATTCTGAACAATGTAATCGTAAAGATATGTGGTCTTTTATGTTTTATGTATACATGTGTGACAGAACAGAACGCGTGATTGTGCCAGACTGTACCGAAATTGAATCCCATTAGATGAAATTGCGTAGCTTTGACAGAATTGCGGGGCATTTTGTATCTGAGTTCGTCTCAAATAGCTGAGGTCTCCCTCCACCAATTAAACTGGCCGCCATACATAACCTAATTGATCTGTTGATAAATGGCTTAAAACACCATGCAAATAAATAAATAAATAAATAAAACCGAAACCGGTTTGATGAATCTGGTTTGGTAAATCCGTACGTTATAATCAAACGCTAAAACTGAAAATATAATTTAGCAATAATGTAGTTCTGTATAGCATTGATTTATTGATATTATAAATGAATCTGAATGAATAAGAAACAATTAGTGATATATAAACATCAACATAAGATACACAATCTATATTAGACCACAAAAGAGGTGTGTTTCCCCTAGCAGCTCTAAATAAAATAGGGTAGGTTGGTAGAGATTTTTTTTATTAGCTTTTGGCCAAAGGCCTTCATCAGAATATACATTTACCACTAAACCACTCCATTATTGCTCAATCCAATGTATTTAAGGAATACATTTTATTTTTTAACATTCATGGCACTGAATAACATCAGGTCACGTGCAAAGTAAGTGAATCCAGAAGGGATTGTTAACTTTGCTCGCGACCTGATGCTATTCATAGTCCCATGAATGTTAAAAAAATAAAATGTATTCCGTATATTTATATTGTTATTGTAATCAATCAATACCAATATGTCCCGTTTCTCAACCATTTAACTTCTCTAAATTGATAAACATGCAGAATAACACCTATATTTATCACGGCAAATGGGACAGCGTAAACGTTTAGCCTCGCCTTCCTAATCTTTTATGATATACTCACGTCACACGTCACTTGTTTTTTCTTGAAACGTCATAGTTTTAACTGCGCGTGAAGCAATTAAAATGTGATCCATGGTCAAATGGATGTTTCTAGTTTTGTATGTGTTATACAAGTAGTTAAATTAGAAATGTAAATATAAATGAATAAAATGATGTCAGGGTCATCATGAACACAATAATAAATTGAGTAAACACACAGAAATATTTAATAGTCATCAATATTTTGTGAGTGTATTTTTAATGTGGTTTGTTGTTTAACCCTAGTTAACAAGTTAATATAAATTACTTGGTAAATAAAAATAAATTGTGAATGCCTGATCTTTATGAATATTTTAACCCTTGGGTAAATTTTAATATTAAAAGCCTTAATATGTCTTGAAATCATTGCATTAAAAACCTGTCCTTCAAAGACTGCAAATGGCAAAACATTATATGTGACCAGTGTACACAAGGACAGTTTTTGATTAGTAATACAGGATTGTCAGGTTTATTAAGTTTATTTACTATTGAATGTTTTATTTATTTAATGAAATAACAGTTAATGCATGGAACATTCAATACACACCTTGTTCCAAGGTCCAGTCAAGCTTCTGTTTTAGCCATCCAAAGTTAGAAGAAAAAAAAATTAATGAAAAAAAAAATCCCTACCCTTCCTAATTACCCGAAACAAACAATTTGCTTAGGCCTGATCTGTTGTCATTCGTAGCATCGTTGGCCGAAGTGTTCCGAATGATCCGTCTTGAATCTGCACGAATCCATCCCGAGAGCAGGATTCGCGGTTTTTCAAATCTTGTTCAGGATTTATCAAAACTGTTGTAAACAAACAGTATTTCAATATATTCCCCAATGAACGATATGTAAAACTAAGTTGCTTTGAACTATTTACATAATTATTAAAACTGATTTTAAAACATGCATATGAAATAGCAAAACTAATGGGATGCCGCAGGTTATAAAGAAAATCAAGCTTGCCGAGTCTTCTAAACGCTTGGAGATAAGATATTGGAAAGGATACTTAAACAATATCCGATTTATCGGAATTTGATTTAATTACGACCTTAAATTACATGACTGTGTTGATTTAATAAACAATATTAACAATAAACTATCAGAAAACAAAATACAAAAGAAGTTTGTTATATGCACACCTTCAATTGTAATAAGTGGTCATATCATTTGAAAGCTAACATTAAATTTAATCTAATCTTACTATCTATGATCTGAATGGTACAATTTTTCTTAATCACAGTCACTGTACCCAACGTCCCATTTTTAAAATAATGTATACATCATTCCTGCTTTTACACTTCGTTTGCAACACACTAGTCTCATTGACATCTACATTTAATAAGTCCCTTGCAAACGCTGATGCCGGTGGTAGTGTTATCGAGAATGGCTTCAACATATCCTCTTCCAACCCCATTCAACGTATGTAGGCATTTCACAGATGGACCTAAAGGCCCTGTCCAATTACAACATGTTAAACAACTCGGCAGGTGCTACGTCAACTTGTTGTATCTTGGAACCATTGAATGTCAACAATTCTTTGCGACATCAACATGCACTTCCTCCTGTCGAACATGCACTTCCTCTTGTCATACATTTTTCAACAAGCACAACTTTTGGAATTGGAAAGCTTGCACAACCTCAACATAGTATTTCCAGATTTTTGCACTTCCTCTTGTCATACATTTTTCAACAAGCACAACTTTTGGAATTGGAAAGCTTGCACAACCTCAACATAGTATTTCCAGATTTTCCATGCACAGGTTTTACCTTTTTCAGCAAATGAAGATATTTCATTACATCTAGTAAGTGTGAAAAGCAACTATTCGTCTTGGTTTATATTAACTAATGAATAAGCAATACAGTGTGCAACGAAGAACCTAAAGTGATTCCTAGCTCCTAAAACTAACCCATAGCTCATCTATGGTGAGAAAGTTCTTTTGGTAACTTCAAATAAGAGCTACCCCTCAATGGCTTATACTTCACCCTGTTTACGTAATGCATATCCACTGATTCAATTACCCAACCACTACCCTTGCTTTGCCAGTTCCCAATTCTGGCTATAATTTGATTATTTGCTGTATCTAAAGCATACTCGATATTGTTTTTACCTAAGATTATTGCTGTCAAGAATGCAAAGTAAGCTGTTTTGTATGTAGTTATGGAAGTTCTAGCTGTCTTAGAGAAAGTTATTTTTAAAGTTACGCATAATTTAAAACCACCCCGTCCTTTGTAATTCCGCCTTGAGGAATTCTGTATCTCTTTTTCGCGTCAGACGAAGCTGAGCGAGTGGACTAAATCTATCCCAAATACCTACAGAGAAAACCTTACTATATTGTTTCGGGGAACTTTCGATTTCTTTTATACTCATTATATAATATATATAATACAGAATTCTTTAAGCCCTGATTAATTAATTTAATAATATCAATTCCCTCTTTCAATAACTTACCGTAGTAATAAATAAAAAAAACAATAGTTATGGGACCGTTAGTCGCTCGTGTGATCATTTTATCACTCATTCTGTTTAATGTTTTTACATAATATTTTCTTATTTTCCATGGGAGTTTCATCTTTTGAGAGTCAGTTATAATCTTTTCAGTCAAATCCTTGAAGTTTGCAAGAATTAATAGTTCTCTGTCAATTTTATTTGTACCCTCAAAATCATCTAACAAAGCCTGCTTCTCGCAATTTTTCCTGAGACTTTCTATGTCATCTGTGTATACCATATAATATTATACTATTTTTAATCTTTTAAGCCCTAATTAAATAAATAATAATAATAATATATTATAAGATGAACTGTATATATTGTAAGAGATTAGTAGGTGTTTTTGATTTTTTTGAATTTTGTATGAATTACTTTTTAGCTCGACTATTCGAAGAAAAAGAGAGCTTATGTAATCACCCCGGCGTCGGCGTTGGCGTCGGCGTCCCACATCAAGGTTTGCGTGCAAGCTGTGTTTACAAGTCTATATCTCTTAGATTTATTATCCTAGCACAACCAAATTTGGCCATGGGCTTTCTTATAGCATTATCTTAAGGGCTGCATTAAGCAATTTTCGTTCCAGTAACCCATGGGCTCCCATGAAACCCAAATTATGCCCATAAAATGTGTCCCATTTCACATCAAATTTTGCGTGTAAGCTGTGTTTACAAGTCTATATCTCTTACAATTCTTACCCTAGCACAATCAAATTTGGCCATTTGCTTCCTTATAGCATTATCTTAAGGGCTGCTTAAGTAATTTTGGTTCCTGTAACCCCTGGGCTCCCATGGAACCCAAATTCTGATAGCCCTTAAAATGTGTCTGTTTCACATCAAATTTTGCGTGTAAGCTGTGTTTACAGGTCTATATCTCTTACATTTCTTGTCCTAGCTGAACTAAATTTTGGAATTGGTTTCCTTATAGTATGTTGTAAAGGGTTGGATAAGTAATTTTGTCTTCTGCAAATTCTGGGCTCCCATGGAACCAAAATTGTGATGGCCCATAAACTGTGCAATAAAGGCAGATCTAGGTTTGCATGTAAGCATGTATATATCTATAATTTTGGTTTGGGATTTCTTATAGCATTATGCATCTTATTCATACTTCATCCATATTGGGGCATGTGCTCCCTCCTCCCCCACCACCGCCCCCACTCCCACCCCCTCCACACTTTTTTTATACATATTTCTGTGTTGTTTTAGTCAATTCTTACACATATATGTTGCCCACTCCTCCCCCAACCCACTCCCCCTTCTCACCCCCACTCCCACTTGAAACTTTATTATTATTTTTTTACATATTTCTGTGTTGCTTTTGTCAATTCTTAAACATGTTGCCCCCTTCCCTACCCCACGCCCCCTCCCCCGCCACTCCTAACCACCACACTCTCGAAACTAGATATTTTTTTTTTTTTAACATATTTCTGTGTTTTTTGGTCAATTCTTACACATAGCTTCTTACACATATGTTGCCCCCACCCCTGGATCTCTCCCCGCCCCGCACCCCACACTCACTCGAAACTCTTTTTTTTTTTTTTTTTTTTTTCATATTTCTGTGTTGTTTTGGTCAACTATTACACATACCTATGTTGCCCCCGCACCCCCTAACCCTCCACCCCACCCCCACCCGTCGAAACTGGAATATTTTTATTGAATGTTTATTGTTTTTTTTACATATTTCTGTGTTGCTTTTGTCAATTCTTAAACATGTTGCCCCCTTCCCCACCCCACGCCCCCTCCCCCGCCACTCCTAACCACCACACTCTCGAAACTAGGTTTTTTTTTTTTTTTTTTTTTACATATTTCTGTGTTTTTTGGTCAATTCTTACACATAGCTTCTTACACATATGTTGCCCCCACCCCTGGATCTCTCCCCGCCCCGCCCCCACACTCACTCGAAACTCTTTTTTTTTTTTTTTTTTCATATTTCTGTGTTGTTTTGGTCAACTATTACACATACCTATGTTGCCCCCGCACCCCCTAACCCTCCACCCCACCCCCACCCGTCGAAACTGGAATATTTTTATTGAATGTTTATTGTTTTTTTTACATATATCTGTGTTGTTTTGGTAATTTCTTACACATAGCTTCTTACACATATATGCTGCCCCCTTCCCCATCCCACTCCTCCTCCCCCGCCACTCCTAACCCCCCACCACCACACACTCGAAACTAGATTTTTTTTATTTATTTTACATATTTCTGTGTTTTTTGGTCGATTCTTACACATAGCTTCTTACACATATGTTGCCCCCCTCCCCCACACACTCGAAACTCTTTTTTTTTTTGTTTACATATTTCTGTGTTGTTTTGGTCAATTATTACACATACATATGTTGCCCCCCCCCCCACCCCCTCCCCCTCCACCCCACCCCCACGCTCGAAACTGGAATATTTTTATTGAATGTTTATTGATTTTACATATATCTGTGTTGTTTTGGTAATTTCTTACACATAGCTTCTTACACATATATGTTGCCCCCTCCACCCCCTCCCACACACTCCACCCTCACTCGCAACCCCCTCCCCCCACTCGCAACTTGTTTTTTTTATCTTTTATATATTTCTGTTCTCCCCACAATCGAAATATTTTTATTTTGTTTTACCAGATTTCTGTGTTGTTTTGGTCAATTCCTACATAGCTTCGTACACATATATGTTGCCCTCCCCACCCGCTGCCCCTACTCAAATCTCGATTTTTAAATTATTTTTTTTACATATTTTTATGTTGTTTTGGTGAATTCTTACATAGCTTCTTACACATATATGTTGCCCTCACCACCCCCACTCTCCGACCATCCTCCCCCACCCCACCCCACACCCCAGTCAAAACTCGATTTATTATTATTTTTTTAACATATTTCTGTGTAGTTTTGGTCAATTCTTACACATAGTTAAGTTGTGCCCCCAACCCCACCCCACATTGTTGTAGCCTTGTTTTCTGATGGTATATACTAGCTATAAATTTATTGTTCTCTGAAAAATCGAATAGTCGAGCTGCGCTGTTCTCCGACAGCTATTGTTGTTTTACATAGCCGAAAAAAAGACACATTGCAAAGATTGTGTTGGGTATAGACTTTGATACAACTGCACGTATGCATGTGCAAATTGTAATAGTACTTGCAGGGTTTTTAATCGAGAACGTATTTGTTTTGAATGTGGGACTCACAATGGCTATGATCTTGTTGTAGATTATCGGGGAGTTCGCAAAAAGAGCGTTTATCACAGAATATATCATCTACAAAAACTTTTGGGAGAGTACGATGTATCTCCAATAGACAAGCAGAGATGCGAGGATTTTTTTAGATAAGATAGGAGGCCAGAAAAGAGTAATTACATTTAATTACATTTTCTAGAAGATATTCAAGCTATTAGAAATAAACAAATAGAAATAAATAAAGAAACAAAGCCAATTAAGACAAAAGCCATTAGAGACAAGTACGATATTATATGGAAACAAGTTGAAAAAGAACTAGTAACCATTTAACTTTGACGGATGCTTAGTAACCATTTAACTTGTACTTCTCAATATACCTTTCCAAAGGTTCAGTAAAACTATCATTTTGCTGTAGATGGAGTATTTTAGAAAAGCTTGAAGAGATTATCTCCCCATCTGGCATACACTTAGTACATTTGAAAACGCAACATTTTTGACTTTCATATATTTTTTATCTACGCGGTTTTCGTTCAAACAAACATTTGTATTTTAGGAAAGTATAAATATTTCTTTGTGCCTATTGTTAAAATTTAACAATTTAGAATTACGCAAGAGTTACACTACCTGAAACATTGAAAACACATTTTGCACGAGAATTCGAATAATCACGATATAAGCAAGTTTATTTTCATTTATCTTAAAAGCGCTAACATCGATATGGTATAAAAACACAACATGATTTGATTTTATCCACAAATCATTATGCTACGTTTAGCTGAACATGTGCGAAATCAGGCTATTGGGATGATGGCTGTTGGTGTCACTAAAGCAGAAGTAGCGGGACGACTTGGCTGCCATGTCTCAACTATATCTAGGCTACAGACACGCTACCAACAGACAGGCACTGTCACGGACCGTCCTAGACCAGGCAGGCAGCGAGTAACCACCCCCAGACAGGACATCAGACTGAGGGTGTCACATCTCAGAAACAGCTTCCTGCCAGCTTCTGATACAGCCAGACACACGATTGGTACTCATGGGTATGTGTTTTCATCCACTATAACCAATTCGCATTGTCACTTTTTTCAAATTATTAAAAATAAAATTGCCTTAATTTCAAATTTTAAATGGTGGTGCGTTACCTTTTTTGTGCAGAATGCATTCTAATTCAGCCATAATTGGTTTGTAAGTAGGCCAAAAACGTAACAACTGCAAAAACAGCATAAATGTCATAAATTAAAAACAAAAGTGAAAATGTTAGATTTCTTTTTTTTTGATGGTTCGTTTCTTTTCAGACGCACAATAAATGACTTTAAGCGACGTGTTTATGCCCGCGTAAACCCCTCTACCACACCGCAGGAACTTCGTGTAGCGATACAAGACGAATGGCAGCGTCTGCCACAGCAAGTGATTGCATCCAAAAGATTGTCTATGCACCGCAGATGTTAAGCTTTAATAGACGCTCGTGGTGGCACACTCGGTATTGAAAGTGTTTATTTTAATTTGGATAGGGGTAATTGAACCGTTGATTTTCATATGAAATATTTTGAAGCTGGCAATGAAATTTTGACCATCTATTAAATCATGATTAAATATATACTATATGAAATTGCATTGTTCTAGCTTTTTTACTTTTCAAAAAATTACAAAAACCGAAGTGTTGCGTTTTCAAATGTACTGAGTGTATTAGATGGTTTGCACATATGAAAGAAGTTGTTTGAAACTTCTATGATATGATTTTAATAAAACCTTGTTCTCTGCTATTTTAGTTGTGTTCATCAAAACCGCAAATATTGGGGGAATTGCTCCAACAATAGCTATGAAAACAGGAACTGCGGGGATTAATACCAATGCGGCAGTACAACCAGTTATCTCACTTGTGATTTGAAACCCCGTGTTAATTCTACCGTATAATGTATAACTAAATCTATATGCTGCCGCTTGTCGAGTCAAGTAACTAATTAATTCCTCCTTGCTTTTAATTTCTTTCATTATAATAATAATTAGATTAAATGAACTATTTAGAAAACAATTGCTCATGTTCTTCGGCTGATATATTACCATTTTTTAATAACTCGTCGATTATGCTCATACCTTTATTCGTCAACTGTGGACTATTATTTCCAGATTCGATACTTCCACATTCTACCTCCAGATCATTCACCAAATCATCAGGACTATTGTAATATTCTACACAACCCCCTAAAATCTTCTTATACTTTGAAGAACCTGAATGAATTGCCAAACCAGATAATTTGTTCAGTTCCTTGATAGCTTCGAGTATGCTTTTCCATTATTGTAACGCTTTGTCACCAAGTCTATAAAATCACCATCTACTTTCAAATCTAGCACAACTGACCCTCCTTGTCTAGCAATTAGTTTGTGATGACCAACAAGGTTAGCTATTCAATTTGAAGCATACCGTAGTGATCATCTTGGCTTATTTTGTATGAATTTCTTTTCTGCTGCATACCTTCACCGGAAGTCTTTTTTGTAGTCTCTTTGGCTGTCCGAACTCGTTCTGGTAACCTCTCTATGTACAACTCTATAGCTTTCATTTCATCCACCACCTCATCACGTTCAGTTTCAAGCGGGGCTAAAGTTTTCTTTCGTAATTTAGGGTTATCCATTAATTGTTTAAGTTTATCATCAGTTCTTGTAGTTTGCGATTTCTGAAACCTTTCCTCGAGTTTTTCTTTGCTGAGGTTGTTTATTTTTCTGTTTAGACCTGCTATCCTGGAAGACAAGGCAGTGCGTGTTTTTTTTAGCCTTTTTAACATACTTTTCATAATCAGTATCCTCATCCATAATATTTGGTATTTCAGTTGTAACTGGCAAATCATGCTTATCAAGTACTTCTTTATCCATGCCAACATCTAAGTCAACATTATACATTTGTTTAGGCCTCGCAGCAGGTTCTTCTTCTTCCCATTTTCTTCTAGTATTTCTTCCTCAGGATCAATTGAAGGACGTTTTTGTTTGACTTTTCAAATAATGTTTCCACGGGTTTGACGGATTTTGGTCCAAGCAATCTATCTGAAGCTTTTCTTAATTTTGGTCCAGACTCTATTGTCTGCTTTAGTTCCTCCCCAAAATCAGCCCTCAGTTTTTGAGTCGCCATGCGTTAGCATGGCTGGCTCTTTGGAATCGTGACGTGTATGTATATAGTGCAATTTCTGAATAGGGAGTTTTTTTAAAACAGGTGAGGAGCTTTACCGCTTGCGGCAATGTAGTCCCCTTTAACTGCCTCAAATACAACTTAATTTGATAAAGTGACTGACATGAACGTTATGTATACCGAGTAATATAACTACTAATTGTGAAATAAAGAAATAATTGTAATTGTATACAGTATAAACGTGTCTTTTTTGTAGGTTTACCGAAATATTATGCGCATTAATACACCAAAAAACGAATTGGGAGCTTTACGCATTTCGAGAATGAAGTTCCTTTAACTGTCTCAAGTATAACTTAATTTCATAAGGTGACTGACATGGATGTTATATATACCGAATAATATAACTACTGATTGTGAATAATTGTCATTGTATACAGTATATACGTGTCTTTTTTGAAAAAGGAACTGAAATACTATGCGCAATAATACACGCATATATATATCTCATGAATGGAATCATTAGCATAGTTACCCGGATGTGCCGCTCATGACATGTGTGATCTACTTCACGTGCATTATTTCTTCTATTACATTTTTATGAAACAATACATTTTACCAATAGTGGTGTAAATAACAACATATAAACGCATTATTTTTTTTACTTACTTTTAATTTGCTAGAAATAATGGTCTTAATTCCAAAACAAAAGAAAAGTACGACCGATTGCTGGAGGTGCGCTCCAATTAGCGGTAAATTGACAATTGAACAACAAGAACACTCTGCATACCCTATGTTTTACTTGGTACGATCCAACCTTAAAAACGGACATGCGCATACCACGAATAGTGAAAGTAAACGCGGCCATTTTATTGATTTTTTACACTGTAAACACGGGTGGCAAAACGAATTTCGGGCTTTGTGAAGCTAAACGGATAGCTACGGCAAGATTGTAAACAGAACCAGGAGCGTCTATTTTCATTCTGTCTAACGATATCAGGTATGGAAACATAAAGCATAAAGTAAGCAATAAAAAAAATCTCGATTCATATTCGACGCATGGGTACCCTGAAATGCGCAGTTCGGCTGGTACATAATTTCGGATATTTTTTTTTTTACATAATCAAAAAGGAAAAACTTTACAAATACATGTTGGTGGAAAAAATATTTATATATGTATAGATACAGATATAAAGTATATTTCTATTCATTATTTAAGGTGTAAGGAGTTCCGGGAATCCTACTTTTAAATGCTTTCTAGTCTAGGCTCCTAATTCTTTAACTTGTAGAAAGTGGTGACAAAAAGGAAAATATAGCCACAGGAGGCCCCGATAGTCTAATAAAACCTGATTAAAAACTTGGCTCCAGTTTCACCAAGTCGGCTCTGATTATTATCATTTGGCAAAAGGTGCTAGTACTCTCCTTTGCATCGGTTATAAATTACTATGTAATATTCTATTCTAACTTATTTGAAACAAAGTAGTAAATACGTCCACTGACTAGGAGCATAAAGTGGTAGAAAAAAGAAAATATAGTCAGGAGGTTCTGAGTTTGATGACTACATAGGTAACAAATGTGTGGTATAAAAGCGAATAAAGACTAATTTCCAATAAGAAAAATATATTGAACCTTTGTCCATTTTAAGTCAGGGCCTGTCCATTTTCAGAAGCAACAAGCCCTGGGCCTGTTTGTTAAAATAATTGCCTGTGAGCACTGACATACACTCGAAAACCGAAACCGGCAAAAAATAATTCCGTCCCAAGCATTTTTCAGTACAAAAAAATCTCATGTTCTAAGCATCAACATTTCATTTTAATACGCCACACCTGTAAAATTTAACATTTAACCTCACCAAGAAGACACACACTGTTCAATCTTGGCGACTCTCAGGACCTTCAGTCCTTTGATTGGTCTTTAGGACTACGGTTTGCTTGACAGCTGTTTTTTTGAAAACGAGTGGTTGCGGTGGTGGTAGTAGCGTTGGTGGTGGTGGTGGCGGTGGTGGTGGTGGTGGTGGTGGCGGCGCTATAGCTCCACGCTCAGGCGGGGCAGCTAATTGCTGGCGTAGTGCCTCCGGGAGTATAGCCAACTGTTGGAAGGGTAAACAAATGTTCAGCTAGCTGTCTTGTTTGCTCTGTTATTCTACTAGTTACTGGTTCAAGCATTTTCCTCTTTCTAGTCTTTTTTGAATAACTTTATTTTCATATTCTTTAACAAGATTATTCTATATGTGCATTTTATTCACTAATTCTCTCCACTTTAACAAAGACATGTATACTATAGGGTTAGATTAAAATAAGTTAAAACTAGTTAAGACAAGTATTATCCAAGTATTATTATAATGGAAATTCCAAACTATGATATAAAGACAGACAACGGTAATTTCAAACAGATATGGAACTTCATGCCGGACTGTTGTTTTAGAATGCTCATATGTGGTAATTCGGGATCTGATAAAACAAACACACTAGTTCACATGTTGCTAAAACCTTTAGTTTACTACAACAATATTTATTTATTTGCTAAAAACTTGGAACAGTCAAAGTACCAGGTCTTGTCGCAATAACTTGAAAATACAGCAAAAAAGAATAAAATTCCGGTTGGAGATGTACTGGAGTGTTCAAATGATCAAGTTATCCCAGTAAATGATTTGGATTCTGATACTCAAAACAATAGCTATTTTGATAATTATGTCTGCGAGCGTAACCAAAATGATATTGTCAATTATTTCATCCAAGGCAGGCATAAGCATTGTTGCGTAATTTACTTGTCACAATCCTACTACAAAACTCCAAAAGATATTCGGTTGAACTGTTCTCATTACATCTTTTTTGCAACTCCTGTTAATCGTGAGCTGGGTATGCTTTTCAACGAACAGGGTGTTAGCAAAGAGCAGTACAGAAAAGCAACTGACAAACAGTATGACTTTCTATATCTCGATCGTCCGAGGAAGTTGGTCAAAAGAAACTTCACTGGTGAAATTTAATGTAATATATATTATATAATGGGACTTTTTAATGATCTTGGCGAGGAAGTTACTACTGGCAGTTTTAATATTACAAATTTTGGTATTGTGCTGTCTGGGTATGCAAAACATAAACACCTGGTTAATTATCTTCACAAGGGCAAGAACCAGAGAAATATTCTGAGAAGTGATCTTGACATGAATAAAAATAGAATTATCAATGTTGGCAATCCAGAAAAAGCAGATGATGTAGCAACAAAGCAATTTACTGTAAGAAGAGTAGCAAAAATCATACGTGATTATAATATTTATAAAATTCCAGACATGATAAAAAATTTGACAACAGGTTTTGGTGACAAAATAAGTCTGATACAAAAGCAATTACAAACAAACCGTGAGAAAATGGTTGATATTCAAAATGGCTTAAAAGATGAAATAAAACTTCTGGGTGATACTTTGAAAGAGTTAGAAAAGAAAGAAGATGGAGGGAAGATGATAGCGAGCTCTATAAAAAGTTAGGTAAAAAAATACAAGTTGGTGTTGACAGTATTAATGAGCGAATTAAAGAAATCAATAAACAAATGGTTGATAACAATGAACTTGAAGCTGCTATTGCTGATGCTACAACACAAATGAGAACTGCTTTTGCTGCTGAAATAACTCAAATAAAAATATTAAATGGGTAGACAAGCACTAACGTTGACGATTTAAACAAAGAGTTTGAAGACATCAAAAAGTAAATGGTTGACAGCAAGTCGCTAAAAACTGCTTTGAGCAAAATGGTTGATCAATCTGCCCAGGATGAAAAAAACAATGCTTTTGATAATGAAATAACTCTTCTCAAAAACTCTTGACTGCTATTGCTGGTGTTTCAAGACAAGTGAGAGCTGCTCAGGATGAAAGGAGCAAAGCTTTTGACGGTGAAATAGTTTTATTGAAACAGTTTAATCAAAAGTCTGATAGTCGTCACACAGCACTTCTTGGTATAATTGATGAGTTGAAAGCAAAGTGGACTATGCAAGTCGGATTATAATGTTTGAAGCAACACTAGACGGAATAAGCGTTATACAAGATACCTTTGTAGACTCCTGTGGTGGAATGAGAACACATTTTGTGTCTTATTCAAAACAAAAAAATCACTTGCAAGAACTAATCGTAAATATTTTCTCGATGCGTTTACTTTTATAACCAATCCATTTATAAAAAGTGAAGAATATTTTTCATGGATGCTGTTGTTGCTGGACTATTCGTTGAGAATCCGGAAGTGGGAATGCAATACATTTTCTTCTTAATAATACAGCAGAAAAAACACGTTATTATATCCAACAATAGAAGAAAACGGCAAACAAACGCTGAAAGAAACAGTCGAATTATATCTCATAAAAGATAGGGCATTAATTTTCAGTCCAATTATACAAAGTGCCACTACTCACGTTTTTAACTTTGAAAAAATCGAGTTTTAAGCTGTATTACAAAGGTGATTAATTTTATCTACAAATATGTATAATGGAACAAAAAATTGTATTATCATCAGAAAGAGCCGCATTAATTAATAGCTCAAATACACCGAGTAATTGTACAACTGTATTTGATAGACCATTGATATTAGACAAGAACAAACAGTATGGTATTGGAATCGATAAGATTAATTCTATGACTTACTCATGGTATAATATTAGCGAGGATTTTAATAACAAAGTGATAAGGTATCACAATGGAACAGATTGGAAAAGTATTATTTTTACAAATGGAAATTACAGTTATGCCGATATTGATAATTATATAAAAGAAACATTGACTGTAAATGGTGATTTACCTGATGTCCCGATAAGAATTGAATTTGATTTATCAAGTTTTAAATGCTTAGTTACCATTCATAATAATTTCATACTTGATTTGAGGGAATCAAACTTTCACACTTTGATTGGGTTTGACAAAGATGCGGTTATTAGAGAAACCAAATTTTGGACAGTAGTACCAAACATAACAAATTATATTGATACTTTATATATCAACTGTGATTTGATAAGTAATTCTATTGTTGATGGATCGTATGGAGATGTTATTTATGAAATAAGTACAGCCGACCTAACGAGGTCATATCCTTTCAGAGATGAACCGATAAGAGTCGGGTTCTGTGGAGTGAACAAAACAATCATTAACAGTATTAATATTTACATTACTGATTTCTCCGGTAAAATTATTAATTTCAACGGAGTTCATACATCATTTCGATTTGTTTTGAAAGAATTAATGTAATACAAGTTGAGTAACTTATGTTTTATCTAACATATGTTATATGACGCTATTAAAAAAGTTTATGATAATAGTATGGGAACCTATACTGAAGTTGATCGATTAACTGGAACCGATATATTTGATTTTTTTTCAAAAGTTGGATCAAAAATATTTAGCGAGTTTGTAAAAACAGCAGGCAAAAAAGCATTAGAAACTGCTGGAAAACAAATCATAGAGAGTGGTTATAAAAAACTTGGAGATGAAGTAGGTAAAATGGCTGCTGATAAATTAGTTTTGGTTATTAAACCTAAACCAAAAGGTGAGATAATTTTAAAAGAACTTACAAAAGCTGCCACAAAAGATGTTGTGACTGATAATATAATTGAAGAAGATGTAAATGCAAAAAATAACAGATTACCATCCGGGAGAGGAATTCATGCAATAATTAAACGATTAATTTAATCTAATTACTAGTATACATAGATGTTTCGAAGTGATAAATATAATACTAGATATGAACATGTACCTGTTCAGTTAGATACTCCTATAACACAACCTGGACCTAATACCAGGCAAACGAAAAGTGGTTATCAGTTTACGTTAAATGATAGAAGTTCTTACTTTGATTGGTATAACGCTTATTTTGAAATAAGTTTTCGAGTAAACAAGCTTCTCGATGAAGCTGCTTCTGTAGCCGCTGATGAAATGACTCTAATTAATGATGCAGCTTCATTGATTGATCCAATGCAAGTAAAGCAAAATGGAAAAACAGTTTATGATGGAAAAAATCTTCACAGATTTGTTAACGTTAAAAGTTTAATTGAAATGTCGGACGATTATGCAAAGACAACCGGAACAAATGAATACTTTTGTTTAGATACCACGAATGTGGCAGAGTCTCGAAAGGGCGAAGATACCTATAATCAGGGTTTTGCTATTCGTCAGGCTTTAATCATAACTAATAAAAAAAGTTGACTCTATAATTCCATTAAATAAATATACCTTCTTTGAAGGTTTGGAAACAAACATGCTACGTCCAGGTCAAATTCAGATTAACTTGCAACTGGCGGCTGATGATGTGCTAATTTTTAAAGCTGCTGGTGATGATGGTCGGGTGGTTTTTAATAAATTAGTTTTGTGGATACCTAAAATAATATTTAACACAGAGGCCTTACGTTATGTCAAATCATATGACATCAACAAGATGGACTTATCTTCGTGAATTGATACAAGAAAGCGGAAGTACTCAACTAACAGAATCTGTATTTACAATAACGGCTGGAGTCAAAAGTCCAAACCATGTTTTTGTTTATCTACAAAGGGCAAACAAGAGTTCTCCTCAAGCACAAAATCCTCATCTTTTGGATACGCTTAAGCTCAATGCTGCTGATGCTAATTGCTATTTACAATCAGCTAGATTGGAAGTTGGAAACGGCGTATATTATCAAGAAACGGAATACAGCCATGATAATATTATTAGAATATTCATAGATTTATTAATTATTCTTACAAACAAAATGATAAAAACACTTAAATTTTACTCAATGTGGGTAATTTTAAAAATATCTTTGGAATGATATATTTCGATTTAAGTTACAAGGGAAATGAGGTCAGTATTGATCCAAAACAACTAAGATTGAGATATAAATTAAATACTCTTCCTACCTCTAGATATAACGTTTATGCTCTGGTTCTCTATGAAGAAGATGTAGTTATTGATACTGTCGGAAACGAATTGGTAATAGTTTAATCTAACTTATAATATATATGACTTACGTAAAATATTCGATAGATTTGACAGATGGCCAGAAACGAAGTCTGGCAAAAGCATATGAAAACAAAAGTGAATTAACGCTCAAGCTGAAAAATAATCAACTAACTAGGGATTTTCCTTTGTTGTTGACAGCTACTCAGATTAACAATATTAACAAAGATAAATCCAAAGGATATGGATTGGATGTGAATATATCAAAATCGCAGGTGAGATCTCAGTCCAAGAATGGAGCCTTTTTGGGGGCATTAGTTGTTTTGTTGACTAAAACAATATTACCGACAGTTGCTAGGCTCGCTCCGAAAGTATTAGCACCACTAGCAACAAGAGCACTGAGCGGTTTGGCGAGAACTGGAATCGGCAAACTATTTGGAAATGGGATGGTAACTATTTCTAGCGGCAAAAAACAAGCACTTCTTAAATCAGGTATGTTACCACCATCACAAAGACAAAAGATAATAAACTCAAAAGGTTGCTGCCCAATTAAACTGACAAGGCATCAACAACAAGACGGGGGATTTCTTGGATTGCTCGCATCACTGGGAATTCCTTTATTTGGATCTCTTATTAGTGGTTTGACGGGGAAAGGTTTACAAGTAGATTCACAATTTAGACCATATAGAATTATCCAATTCGTAAAAAAAGAGTTAATTTTCAAAAACGAGCCTATCTCTAACTTAGCCATAATAAAGTGGGTTAAGCGGTTAGGTATACAGAAATTCAGGGGAGTGTTTAGCAAAAACAAATTACCAGCAAAACAAAATAAACACGAATGCGGTATTATTAATCTTGATGATTATACTAGACCTGTTACACACTGGACTTGCAACTGTAATGAGAATTATTTCGATCCGTTTGGCGTGAGTCCGCCAAAAGAAGATTTAAATTCCATACTCAACAAAAAATACAACTCCATCCAGTACCAAGATAAAACGAGTGTCTTGTGTGGATATTTCTGTCTGTACTTTATCAAAAAGTTGCAAGAAAGAAACAGTATGACATTGTATGATATTTTTTATAAAATATTAAAACTTAATACGATCATGTTTTGAAAAACAAAGTTTAGTCTAATCATATATTATATATGAGTTACTGTGTGAAAGAAAAGATAATTACTGAAAATGTTAATCCTCAGTATATTTTAACAAAAAATGGTATCAGAATGTTAAAAGCAACATGCGCTTCTTGTGGTATTACTAAAACGCAATTTGTTTAAAGTACACAAGGTGGAAACATTGATATCCATAACGTTTTGCTTCCTTTGCTACCCAAAAAGGGGTTAACGCTTCCTGGTTATAAATATTGCGGTCCGGGTAATCCACTTGATAGTGGAGAACCATCAAATGAATTAGATGCTATTTGTAAAGATCATGCTTATTGTTATGAAGAAATTCCTAGTAATAAATCAACGTGTGATAAAAACATGCTGGCTGGTTTGAAATCTAGTAAGTCTAAAACTATTGGAGAAAAGATTGCCAGGAATTTGATAGTCAAGCCCGTAATTAGTGCAAAATATAAACTAGGACTTGCAATATCAAAAAACAAGAAAAGGCGTTGAGATGGACTGATAAGCTAGCCGATGAACATCATAAACTTATACGAAGAAAGTTCAATCAACGCCATGTAATTGATAATGAAATAGATAAAATATGGTCGGCTGATTTGGTTGATATGCAATCGTTTTCGAAATGTAATAAATGTGTCAAATACCTGCTTACTTTTATTGATGTATTTAGTAACTTTGCTTGGGTTATGCCTGTTTTGAATAAAACTGGTATAGAATTTACAAAAGCTTTCCAAAATATTATAACTACAGGAAGACACTGTAAATTGCTCTGGGTTGATCAGGGTGTGGAGTTTTATAACAAAACATTTAAGGAATTTCTTGATGATAATAATATTAAAATGTATCACACGTTTAATTTCGGAAAAGCTGTAGTAACTGAACGATTTAATAGAACATTGAAAGAGAGGATGTGGAAATATTTCACAGCGAACAATACAAATACATATTTAGACGTGCTACAAGCGATGGTTGATAAATACAATAATACAAAACATCGGAGTATTAAAATGACACCGATTGAGGCCAGTGATGAGAAAAATAAAGGAATAGAGTATTTCAATTTGTATGGAAAGATGAAAATTAATAAAGCTTTGCCAAAGTTTAAAATAGGAGACAAGGTTATAATTAGCAAATATAAAAGAACGTTTGAAAAAGGTCATACTCCAAACTGGACCGAAGAAATATTTGTTATTAGTGAGATTCAATATACAAATCCTGTGACGTACAAAATAAAAGATTTGAACAACCAAATCATTGATGGAAGCTTCTATGAATTGGAATTGTTAAAAGCTGATCAAGAAATATTCAGAATTGAAAAAGTAATACGACGTAATTACAAAAAGAAACAAGCATTAGTTAAATGGAAAGGTTACAACAAGGATATTCAAGACATAAAAGTGTGATTTGGAAACTTCGTCAAAAGTAGATTCGCCTAAAATCAGAAAATGAAATATTTGCAACCTTCCAAAAAAAGTAGCAAGTTATATTATCAATTATTTGTGGGTAGTATACAAACTGGGGCCTGTTTCTTCCGACTTTGTTTAACAGCTGAGACTAAAATCATCTGCGGTGTTGGGTTTGAAAGATATTGATTACCTGATCTACAGTTGTTTTATTTGAGGTTGATTAAAAACGTAGCAAGTTATATTACCAATTATTTATAAGTAGCATAAAACTTGGGGTATTGGTAGATTTGTTTTGAGGGGGTTGCAATAAGCTTTAAATTTGTTGGTTGGCTTGCCGGCTGATAAATTTACCGACTCATTGCATAAAACTCCCCTAAAAAAAAAACTGTCCCTATACTCTTAGTTTGTATACTACTCTAGTGTTAATGTCAATAAATACTGAAAAGGGGATCCCTTGGAAGCAACAAACACAAACAAGAGATACAAGTAGCAGACTCGGTTTTATTGAGTCTGTTCATGAGAGGTAATGTGAAGTGCAACACCTCTCACGCCTCCTAGCACCGGCTTAAGCGATATTCTACTTTAAAGCCGCAAAGATTGGGCTTGCTTGATGATCCCAAAGAACCTGTAAGTAATAACACTACTGATTTGTAGTCGGGTGACTTTTTACGGCCGCCACATATCATTAAACACACGCTAGTGTGAATGCAATAAATACTGAAAAGGGGATCCCTTGGAAGCAACAAACGCAAACAAGAAATAAAGTCGCATATTTTTGTCGGGACACTTAAAATATTATTATAGTATATATATATTTTTTTTATAATATTTGAAAAACATATGAGCCGCAACACACGAAAACGTACCTTCGGACGTTCAGACGACAACGTCATAAAGTAACAATTGATGACGTCGGCCTGTAATCCGTTACTTACTAATCAAATTTCTCATCACTTCCGTGTTTTACTTAGTTATTATGTCATAGGGAATATGTTTTCTTAATATAAATAGTTGATACTATAGAAAATGGTGACTGTTTCTATTTTTTGGTGTTATTTAATCAACAACGTCGTCCAAGACGCTAACGTCAACGTCAAAATTAATGGCGAGTACAATCTTTAATTTTCAAATTGAGATAAAATCATTTTTAATTAAGATATCATCACGAAATACAGAGAATTTTAAAGAGAAAATCACCGAGATTCATAATCATCAAAAAACATAAAATGTCACAATTTTGTCTGAAGGGTCATTTTCGCGTGTTTCGGCTCATATGTATACATGTACACTTGATATTTGAATACATTTTTAAAAAAAGAAAGAAAATAAAATAAACAAAGGTAGGGAAATTCCAACACTCGGTATAATTGTTTTAATCGGAACCTCGAACCTCGAGCCTCGGTTCCGATGGAAACAATTAGAGTCGTATATATATTCACCGTATACTTATGAAAGATTATTTTATATCAGGAGCGTTGTCTACGAGGTCGTAGGTTGGAACGCCGTGATATGTTGCGGTAACCATAGCATTCGCTTTATGGGCGACTTGACTGGGCAGTAGTCACGAGGGAGTACAATATTAGGCAAGAGAGCCTAGTTACGATTAGTCACCGCCTTACGGAGCGGGACGGGATAACGTCACCGGATGTTGAATACCGGGTCTGATAGTCGCCATCGCTGGAAATGGTCGTGTGAGTTGGCATAATGCATAATAACGTTCTGACTATAATCATGATAATAGAACTCTATATAAAAAAAAGTCATCTCGAAGTGGAGACTTTCTTTTTTGTGTTAACCCCGTGCGCTTTACTTGTACAAAACTCTCCATGTCAATGAGATATTCATGGCGAAAAAAAGATTTCCATCTCCATGGCGAAAACAAAATGTAAACCATTGCCTCAGCAGTTTCTGAAGTTTTTTAGGGCTTTTCCATGACTCTATATATTCACAGGACAATTTAATTGAACAATTTGATAGTTTAGAGTATATAGATTCTTTTTGAAAAACAACTATAAAAATTTGTCTTGAGAAGATTTTGTTAAGGTGTTCATATAGTTAACACATCAGGGCGGGGACTTTATTTACTACACAAATAATGGCTGCCAAGTCGTTTTAAGGCTACTTTAACATTTCTTTATTTATAACACTATGTGCAAATGTTTTATTTTTTACTCAGGTAACTTCATTTGAAAATATCAGAGAATATATAGCGAAAGGATGAAAATCCACTTTTAAAGTATATCAGAGGATCTTTAAAAATACTGTTTTACCTTTGTTTCATCTATAGCCCTGTACAAATCATTTGTGGACGGTGCCGTCCTATATAGTAGGAAATCTGGCGAACAAGAATTTATACTAGAAACCAAAGATCACCAGATTAAAGCGCGATAAAAGTGGTACCATTTGCAAGGCTGTAAATGGGCAAAAGGTCCAAAATATTGATCACTTGTTAAACATTAAGTGATTTTATCTTAAGTTTAAGTAATTCGCTGTTTTGAAGGGTTTGATCCTGTACACATTAATGCGCATATGTCGTATAGCGTAAAGAAGCGTATGTGAGGTTGCGGGTAAAAGCCGTATCATACATTCAGAAATATAACGAACATAGCAATGAATAGTTTAGTAACGAAACATATCAGTGTATGAAGGATGTATATAACGACAAACGATAATGTTTATTAATTTATTTATATCATATATTAGACCAATTAGCATGAAATAGATATATATCAGATGTGATTGGATAATAAATATAATCCGTACCGTACCATAAATCATCTGTGTAATAGTTATCCCATATAAAGAGGTAATGTAATCAACATTATTAAATAAATATCCGACATGGGGTCAATAACATGGACAAGAAATTGATGACATTAAATAACTAACAATTCGAATTGGTAATTAAAAGGTGTGACAAACACTTAGACAGATTTCAAGAGGCATTCACAAATCTTAACACAGCAGAATACATGACTAATCAGTAATATGTATGATTTAAACATATTTTATTGCCGTATAATATGCAAACGGGTTGGGCTACAAGTTCTAACAACATTAGTTACGGCCCTTCCCAATACGGCAAACACGTGTTAATCTACGGACACCTTGTCTGCAAAATATTGTTTTTGATGTAATTATCTTCTTTTAATAATTAAATTCATTACATGCACATTTGAAGAGTAAATATTTCAATTACAATTGGTAACTATCAACAGCCGTTCATAAATTCGCGAGTAGAAGAGATTATATAAATATATACCGCTGACATCTCTTTATTAAACTATACAGTTATTTTCATTAACGACTACATGTATTTTTTTATTATTTTTATTCTATTTTATTTTTATAGTGATCCTAATTCAATGAAGTTTGTTTTGTTTTAGCCATATCGCCACGGAAAACGTCTTTGCAGAAAACCTATTTTTCAGACATTCAAGGGGCGATAACTCTGTGATGCATGACTGATTGGTTTTCGAAAGGAACCGAGCTCTCATGTATACGTATGTTGTGACCAACTTTCTCTGACATTTTCTTTTACAATTATTCCCCTTTGACACTCATACAATTTAAACATTTCTACGTAACTTCACTTTTTATCCCCGCCGATTAGGCGAAGGGATATAGAATTGACGTTGTCCGTCCGGTCTCATAACTTCGATAAAGCCTCTTCCGATTTCAATAATATTTTGCACAAATGTCACCACATTAGTACGCAAACCCATTTTTTCCGGAATTTGTTTCTGAGTGGCACCGTCCATCAGCACTTTCAGTGCTTTGATATCCCGAAGGCTTTGGAGCATTCACCAGAGCAGCTTCATCTGTACAAACTTGCTTATCCATGCCAATGAGATGGTCGGTGCAAAATGTATATAAATGTCATACACCCACTAGTTTCTGAGGTCATTTTGTTAGATTTTTTTTTTAGATATTTCTACATAGAAACATGGGACCGGGTAGAGTAATTTTTTACCCCAGTAGCACACCATCTAGCCCCGGGTTGAGCAGAATTCAATATTTAAAATACGAATAGTACAGAAATTGAGCCATCCATAAGATTGTGTGCATATGACGGTGAACATGGAACCTTCGATGAGGCACTTTCACACCATTCCATGGCCAGCGGAGTATGGTCCAAGGTTCTTACAAACCATGTTGCCCTCAACGAGAAAACAATAAGCGAAATAAACAAAATGGAATTTAGCTGGGAGCACAGGTTATGAAGCCTGCGTATCACAGCTAACAGTCAAAATACTAAATTAAAAAGCAGGCAGCATATCCTAAGGTTGATTAAACAATACTCAGAACCTTTAAAAGCTGGAGTAGTTGAACCACCTATTCGAAATTCAAGTAAGAAATGAAAAGTATTTAAGAATGTACCACCGATATCTGTAAATACCGGGCTCAGCGATCTCCAATTTATGCCATTTGGAATGAAAAATTCACCAGCAACGTTCCAACGTCTCGTCAATATGTTAATATGTGATCTAGATGGATGTGATGCGTACATCGACGACGTCATCATTTACAACACATGGGAAGGCCATCTGCAGACCGTAAGAAGTTTTTTTCGACCGTCTTACAGATACGAAGTTAACAGTCAATCTCATCAAAAGTGAATTCTGTCGAGCTGTTGTCACGTTTTTATGACACGAAGTGGGACAGGGTTAGGTTAAACCTATTGAAGCTAAGGTTAAATATATCTATGAATTTCTTGTAACGACTTGTAAAAAACAACCGATACGTTTTCTTGGTATGGCTCGTTATTATAGAAAATGTTGTCATAATTTTTCAGTCATTGCTGAACATTTGACAATTTTTTTAAGTAAAATAACTAACTTTATTTGGACTGAAAAATGCCAACAGTAATTTGACAAATTAAAAGCCGTACGTATGAGCGCACCAGTACTTTCAGGACAATTTTTTTTTTGATCAATTCAAATTAGCTGTTGATTCAAGTGATATTGGTGCTCCCAATATTTTTAATTCACAGCAACCAATATTAAAATAATGAACCAGATACGCCAATTTGAATATTAACACTGAAACTCCACACGTTTTACTAAGGTCAGCTTTATATACCAATATGGATCATGCTAGATTAAAGAATGTTCTATAACAATCTACAAATCTCTGTGTTGTTGTAAACAATTATTTAGAAATTACTAGAATCAGCTATTTATAAATGTGCTATTAATAGAAACAATCTGACAACTGGATCAATAAACATGTACACTTATATAGCATTCTATACATGAGAGTAACAATTAGTGACATAATTTCCAGTATCGTTACAAAAGAAATTGTGAAATTCTACCGAAAATACGCTGATCCCGGAGATTTAATATTTTTCATTTCGTTTAGAACTTTTAAACATTCGTGCTTTCTTCATTTGCATGCTTATTTATAAAAGGATTATCAGTGTTAAAGAAATTATTCTCAAATTGTCGACTTGTTTGTTATTTTAGCGTTATATTGGTCATCATAAAAAATGTGCTTCTCTTTCAAAATTTCTAATATATTACTTATTTCCGTTTTATCACTTTTAGTTAATTTTGTTATGAAGCTGTTTCACAGTAAAACGAAGCAAATAGCGTTTGCAATTTTCTAAAAGTTGAATTCATAATTAAAGAGATATCTATATTTTTACGTAAGTTACACTATATGAGACATACCAAATTGATTGTTGTTTACTATAACAGTTTTCTTAATGCAAGTCGCTGAATATAGTATGTGATTTGTTCTGTGTAACATATGTTACACACCAACTGTGTTGATTAGGAAAGCTTTAAAAAAAATAAAATGAAAAATACATATTATTTTGATTCTAGTGTGTAGTGTGACACCTACAATAGTCCAGTGTGAATATAATTCAAAGCATGTTAATAAGAAAAAATCTAATACACCCGCACTATATAGCCTAGTTTAAAAAAAAACCTTTATATTGAACGATATATCACTGTAATTTTTGCAACGTTAGGAGAATAAGCATTGCGCATTGCGCATTTTAACGTATGCAACGTTAGGAGAGCAAGCAAAGCAATGCGAACGATTTCAGATGTGTGCGTTATTTTCACATTTTAGGGGTATTTGAATAGAAATAGAACATCGTTTACGGTGAATTATCTATAATATATCACGGTTTGTCGTTCAATTGTAAACAATAATTTCACTCGCCTTTCGGGCTCGTGAAATTATTGATTACAATTGAACTCCAAACCGTGATATATTAAACGATAATTCACAGTAATCTATAATATATCACGGTTTGTCGTTCAATTGTAAACAATAATTTCACTCGCCCTTCGGGCTCGTGACATTATTCTTTACAATTGAACTCCAAACCGTGATATATTAAAAGATAATTCACAGTAAACGATGTTCCATTTCTTAAATAACAAGACCCATTTCGTGAAGTTTTTTGTATCGAAATTGATTCAAACATTACAGTTGCACAAAAAATGTTTCTACTTCAAACTAATTGGTTAATACAAACAATGGAAGAACAAAGATAAACATAACGACAAGGAATATGTTTTCGTAAAATATTATACAAAAAAAAATCAAAGAACAAAGATAAACATTAAGACAAGGAATATGTTTTTGTAAAAAACAAAAGCTCAATCATTAGAAATCAATCTGCGATTTAATCAGCCTATTATGTAACATTTGTTACAATGATACTTGTCAGGGTTATACATATACTGGAATACAGAAGATCGACAAAATCATATTTATACATGTTCTTTTCTGACAAAAGAATCAAAGAAAGTGTTCATATCAGCATATCTAAACATATTTACCCCACCCATTCCTCCCACCAAATAAATCAAGAGTACAAATAAAATTAGCAGTTTATAGTCCATGAATATTTAACGTTATGTAAACTGTAGAAATAAAATCAGTATCTTTTGAAACAAGTATAGCAATGTATAAAAAATGTAATGCATGACTGTACCCACACACTCACGCACGTACGGACGGACGGACTCACACAAACAAACAAACACATGGTATGGAAAATTATTGTTCAACAGTGCTTTACAACTTCTACTCTAAACCGGTTTCGCCTTTACAGCTTCATCAGAGAGTTATAAACATAAAACATTAAACATAAAAAACGTACAAAAATAAACTTGTGAAAAAATATACAAAATCAAAAGAAACTAAAATATTAGTGCACCTCTAAGGGCACCCATCAAACAAAGTCTACAACATACTACAAAACTACGTCTTTCTCGCTCAAACTATGCATATATCTGATAAGAACTAACTGGCACAGCAGGACTCCCGCTGGGGTACAGGATCTGTTATCGATAAGAAACTGCTATTAATATACGTTATTTCATTGGCGGATGTTGGTTTATACGCCGACATTTTTCAATAGTGATTGATTTATATGAACTTAATAACACTTATTAAAAGAAATAGTTTTTAAGATAATTTAAAGCGTCTTATGCTCATAATACATACATATACTGGGTAGCTTAAGTACAACTTATGCTATTTTAAAAGCAATTTGTAACGACGTATTTTAAAATTAATATACAAACTACGCTTATATTGTACACATTGAGGTTGTGAGCGTCACAAAGTGAAATAGTGTGTCTGAATAAACTGTATGGAGTTTTGAATATGAAAACAACAACAACAACAAAACAACAAAAAACGTTATACAGTAAATATTCCGGTATGGGATATATACTTATATATTAAGATTAATTAATATTAGGATTATTGTTTAAGTTTATATTAAGATTATATTAATATATTAACAACATTAACACCCACAGAACCAAAACGAAAACGTCATTTCAAACGTGCTGCACAATCCAAAAACCGTCTCAATAATGTTGTCAATCTCTCTAGTGTAGAGCTCACAGTGCCTGAAAAGGCGCTGTTGGCTAAAGGCCTCAACTTTTTCTCGCGACCGATTAGTTATGATCGGCGGAAACTAACAGAAGACACTCAAAATTTCAGTAGAAGACTTAGACTAAGGTCCCATTTCACTAAGCCAGGTGTGCCGTTTGACAACAGCAGCACATTGGACGACTCAACAGCTACTTCAGTGCAAGTAATTGAAAGAGACCGTTATGCGCGGGTCAAACTTAAAAGCGATTGGTAACCAACAAAGCAATCCCCCGAGTTGGAGATCTTCATCAACAAAATAGAATCAGAAATAGAGTCTCTCCGGCCCAATCGTTCACATCACAACAATCTCTCTAGACCTGAAAAGAAAGCATTGCATTCTCTCCAAAAAGGAGATGACATTGTTATAAAACCAACAGACAAAGGTTCAGCAGTTGTAGTGATGGACATGGACAATTACATATCTGAGGCTGAAAGACAACTCAATAATCAAATACTCTACAAGAAACTTGATGAAGACCCGACAATGAATTTTACAACCCAAATTGCAAAAAACTGTTGAAGAAATGTGTTCAGCCGGACACATAAGCGAGGACAGCGCTAAGTATTTACTTGTTGAACGACCTGTGGCTGGCAGATTCTATCTGCTTCCTAAATTCGAAAACCAGAAAATCCAGGCCGCCCAATTTTCTCCGCGAATGGACACACGACTGAACGCATTTCGAAATTCATAGACTTTCGTTTAAAAAAGTATGAAAGGAGAAACTTGGAAATCGCAGAACACAATAAGTACAAAAAAAATTGCAGTCTCGGTTTGATTGAGACTGTTCATCTGTAAATATCGGGCTCAGCGATCTCCAAAGATCGGAATGAATAACAGTTCTGATTGCAAGCACGGGGAGACGTTAAACCGCATGTACAAACCTTACCTTCCTATCTCCAAGACACCACAGATTATCTGAGAAAAACAGATGCATTTAGCCAAGTTTCTCCTGATACACTTTTAGTATCTGTGGATGTTACCTCGTTATTCACCAACATTCCCTACGAAGCGGTACTGCCGCTTGTAGTGAAGTGTCGGAATCGCATGCAGAGAGAAATCCGCCATCTCATTTCCTTGTCAAATTATTGACACACATACTCAAGTGCAATGAATTTAATGGAAATAATTGTCTGCAAATTCAAGGTACAGCTATGGGAACACAGATGGCGCCCTCTTATGCCAATATTTTTATGGGAAGATTTGAAAACCAGCTGATCTAATCGGTTACACTCAAGCCATGGTCCTTCATTGATGACATTGATTTTAAGTGGTGTCACGGTCTACACACTTTAAATGATTTCTTTGAAAAGACAACTTCAACCCTACGGTAAAGTTCACGGCTGAAATCTCTACAGCTAATCATGTATTTCTAGCATTGAAGAGAACAAAATTGTGACAAAATTGTGACAGATTTACTTACCAAACCCACAGACAGCCCCCAGTATCTGCTACCAAGCAGTTGTCATCCAAAACAATGCTGCAAAAACATACCTTATAGTCTTGCACTTCGTATCAAACGCATCTGTTCTAATGACAATATATTTTATCTGAGAGCAAGGGAACTAACACAGCATCTGCTAAGGAGAGGCTATGTACAATCAGGCATTACAGCAGCTACTAGTATCTCGAGAGCCTGACTTCAGAAACGAAGTGAAACGCTCACCTACAAACCTAAGCACACTGATCCTGAACAGAAAACACACTTCGTCAATACGTACCACCGTACGTCAAAGGCATCATCCACAAAAATAAGTATAAAATGCAGCTTTCACAGAACACAGTAAACCCAAAAAACACGCAAAAAGACAAACATGAATGGCAGTGTTAATAAGGAATAAAGGCATATGACGTCACAAACACAAAAAGGGGTTGACAATAGGACTACTGCCTTGAACGGTCAGTGGCAAAAAAGGCCGCTGGGGTTTAAACCAGGTTTTAGGTTGCACAAAACCTCACACTTACCCTACTGTCCTCCCAATAAAACGGGACAGTGTAAATAAAGAAATCCCCGCCATGAACTATTCTCTAACCAAATAGGCAATATAAGTAAAACACAAAGATGCTCGTGTAAATACAAAAATACAATAGCCCAGAAAGCCACAAAGAAGGTACTCAATGACTTGGCAGAACAATGACTTGGCAGAAGCCAGAGCAACAAAAGAATAAGGGCACGACACGACAAGATAGCAGACACACATCAAACGTCAACGTCCTTTTGAGGTTTAGGTAGATGTCATCATAGGGTCCACAGAAAATTGCAAATTGCAAAATGATAGGGTCATAACCTCATTTGATAAACCTTTTAACAAGTTTAACACAGATAGTATGAAAGTGATCATGACCAAAGATCTTACGAAGTTTGTAAATCACGTCACCATAGAAGTCAGGTTTTGATAGTCCTGGTCGCAGAAGAGGTCTTAAATTACTTTTATATTTGGAAAGAAGGTCAGGGTTACGATAATACTTTTTGGCAAAGGTTTTACGAAGTTTATAGTAACGGTAACCCTGATGGAGCAGCTTTTTAGTTATACAAATATTACGAATATTAAACTCCTCAACTCGAGTACAAGCTCTAGAAAAACGAATGTTGAGACACATAGACCCTATAAGAAGTTGCTCGGGAAACGAGGATACTTAACAGTATCAAAATTAAATCATCTCTCTTGTCATATATTTTGCTAATTATTTCACCATTTTCAATAGAGAGATGTAAATCGAGAAAAGAAGCGTTAGTATCAGAAATATTAGCTTTGTAAAGTTGAAGTTCTTTAAGACATATATTATTAACCGTAGTAGAAAAGAAATGATTGTCAATGTTCAATATGTCATCCAGATACCGAGAGGTGTCATTAAAGGCTTCAATAACATCTACCTGTGTATCTTATGAAAGAATCAACATGAAATCTCTTTCATATCATCATCATAAATCTGCGACAAGGAGTGCACGGTTCGTACCCATAGGGATACTAACGCTTTGTCTATAAACGGTAGTTCCATACCTGACGAAAATATTATCTAATAGAAAAATAAGTGATTCACAAACTCCATGGCAAGTCCACATAGTGTAATTGTCCAAAATGCTATTAGTAAAAAAACGCTTTAATATTGTTACAGGCCAAACATATAGTATTTTCCCTAACAAAAGTTTTTTTGAATGAAAGCAATAAGCTTGTCTTTGATAAGTGGTAAAGATGTATATAATGTAGAACAATCATAAGTGCTTATAGATAAGCTTGATGTTTATTACAAATTTTATCGAAAACGTCGCCTGACTTTTTAACAGACCCACATGAATTAATCCCAAAGATATTTGTAGTGGTGCGAGAACTAGAATTGGAAATAAAACGGGCTTTATATGGTTGTTCGGGAATCCAGTACATCGTTGGACGTCTGTTTTGCTTTTCGTCTATTCCAGCCTTGAAGATTTTGCACTGAGCGATATGCGTCGAGTTATTTACTATATCAAGGTCAGACATTATTTTGTTATAGTTGAAAATCATATTTCTAATTGCATTTTTTTGTACTTATAACAAATTATAGAATTTTTGAAATATTTAGGAATAGAATCAACAACACGATTATCTCGAAAAATACTTGGTATAGTTTTGACGGCACATAGAAACATCTAAGACTCTTGGTGCAATATTCCAGAAAGGCCCATTCTCGCATTCAGGAGACATAAAAAGTCTTAAGGACATTCTTGTTCGGTCAAAATTAATACCTAAATCAAATGAAACCCCCGCATGACAATCAAGTCCATGTGGATCTAGCAGATGTCAAACGTTCAACATGATGAACACCACAGATTCGCTTAAACAAACGTCTACAGGTGCCATAATCCAACTGAATGCAAAGGCAAACTGCCAAACAGCTAATGCAGTATAAATCATGACATGCAACGTATGCCAAAAACAGTATGTGGGAGAACCAAAGCAGACACTTAGCCTGAGAATGAGTCTTCACAGACTGGAATACACGCACATTTTCAAGAGCACCAGTGGCTAAACACTTTCATGAAGCCAATCATAACTTCAATTACATATCACTATGCTGTATAGATCATTGTCCAACATGGTCTGATCAAGGTCGAAAAAAACGTGAAAGCTACTGGATACGTCGTCTGAATACAGTACACCCTTATGGCACCAATAAAGGAGATTAAATGGCGCATCTTGTGTTTTTTTAAAGTTTTGTTTTTATTTATTTATAAAACCATATATTAAATTAATCTTAATATATAAGTATATATATAAGTATATATCCCATACCGAGATATTTACTGTATAACGTTTTGTTTTTCATATTTAAAACTCGATACAGTTAATTCAGACATACTATTTCATTTCGTGAGCTTCACAGCCTCACTGTTTTCGATTACTGATTATGTATATTGTGTCAGTATCTGTATGTATTTTGAGCATACGACGCTTTAAATTATCTTTATAACTATTTATTTTAATAAAAATGATTTTGTTCATATAAATCAGTCACTATTGAAAAATGTCGGAGTATAATCCAGCATCCGCCAATGAAATAACGTATATTAGTAGCAGTTTCTTATCGATACTAGATTCTGTATTCCAGCGGGAGCCCCGCTGTGCCAATTAGTTCTTGTCAGAAATATGCATAGTTTTAGCGAGAAAGACGCACTTTTAGATGTGCACTAATATTTTAGTTTCTTTTGATTTTGTATATTTTTTCACAAGTGCATTGCTGTACGTTTATGTTTAATGTTTTATGTTTATAACTCTCTGATGAAGCTGTAAAGGCAAAAACCGGTTTAGAGTATTAAGTTGTAAAGCACTGTTGAAGAATAATTTTCCATACCAAATATACTTTGTATCTTTGTTCATGCACCCTTTCTGGGTCCAGTATTTTGAAAGTGTTTTTGTTCGATGTATGATTTTCTCTACGTTGACGTCGGCGTCGGCGTCCCACATCAAGGTTTGCGGGTAAGCTGTGTCTAAAAGTCTATGTCTCTTTCATTTCTTATCCTAACACAACCAAATTTGGCCATGGGCTTCCTTATAGCATTATCTTAAAGGCTGCATAAGCAATTTTGGTTCATGTAACCCATGGGCTGTTAAAATGTGTCCCATTTCACATCAAATGTTGCTTGAAACTGTGTTTACAAGTCATTTCTTATCATAATAAATTTAGGATTTGGTTTCCTTATAGTAAGTTGTCAAGTGTTGCGTAAGTAATTTTGTCTTCTGCAAATTCTGGGCTCCCATGGAACCCAAATTGTGATGGCCCATAAAATGTGCAATAAAGGCAGATCAAGATTTGCGTGTAAGCTGTTGCATATATCTGTAATTTGGTTTGAGTTTTTTTTATAACATTATGCAGTTTATTCATACTTCACCCGTATTGGCCATGGGCTCCCTCCTCGCCACGCCTCGCCCCGCCTAGCCCCGCTCCCCACACCACACTTTAAAAAAAAATAAATAATTCTGTGTTGTTTTGGTCAATTCTTACACATATAGCTATGTTGCCCCCACCTCCTCCCGCACCCTCCCCTCCCACTTCCCTCCCACACTATTACGTACTTAAGCTGTTGTATATATCTATAATTTTGGTTTGGGATTTCTTATAGCATTATGCATCTTACATATTAGGGTTTCTACTCCTCCCTCCTCCTCGCCCCGCCCCCTGCCCCCCGAATCCCCAACGAACTCCCCCACGATTATTGTTTTACACATGTCTGTGTTGCCCCTCCTCCTCGCCCCGCCCCCACTCAAAACTGGAGTTTGTTGTTATTATTTTTATTATTATTTCTTTTTACATATTTCTGTTGTTGTTGTTTTGGTAAATCCTTACACATATATCTATGTTCCCCCACCCCCTCCCCCACCCCTCCCCCACTCCACACTCGAAACACGACTTTTTTATTATTATTATTTATTTTTTATTTTTTTACATATTTGTGTGTTGTTTTGGTCTACACTATAGCTATGTTACCCCCACACTCCCATCCCCTAATCATCCCCCACCCCATCATCACCACCACCCGAATGTATATATATATATATATATATATATATTTGTATTCATATATCTGCGTTGTTTTGTTTTATCAGTTTATCAATATGTTTCGCCCACACCCCAAACCATCCCACATCCCAATCGTCACCACCACCAGAATGTGTTTTTTTGTTGTTTTTTAACATATGTCTATGTTGTTTTGTTTTATCAAATCTACACCTATGTCAATGATGCGCCCCCGCCCTGCCCCCACCGCCATTTGTTTTTGAGCTCGTCTCACATGGAGGACATGGGGAGAGGAATTGTTTTCATTTTTAATTTGAACGGAATCATTTACATATGAAACAATTTAAATTAAATTCAGATACATAGAATGATGAAATAGCAATAAAAGAAAACTGAAATGAGGCCACAATAAAAATTGCCAGTTATCCCTCCCTCCCCGAGTTGCTTTTCGACCACAGATTTCTTTAAAATGACAGCAATTTTGGATTAAAACTGATAAAAATATTAAAATGTCACACCCTGCCCCAAATGTTACTATACTTTTAGTGAGATTCTAACAATAATTTTATATCGACCCCGAGTTTCTATACCCGCCCCAGCCTCCCAACACCACCCCTACATTGTTTTATCCTTGTTTTCGGGTGGTTTATACTGGCTATATAATTTATTATTCTCTGAAAAATCGAATAGTCGAGCTGTTCTCCGACATCTCTTGTTTATACAGTGCAATCTATGAAATGTATAAGCTCGAATATATCGATAGTATCTTATGTTTCATTAATCAACATTTACGTATATGCTTCTGTTTCAAAAGCTGATCACTTAATGTCATTTATATACTCTTCTAAATGTTCATGAAATTTATTTCCTATGCATATACCATCTAAACAGGTACATACTAAAGGACAATGTGTATGGTTAAATTGAAAAACTATTTTCAGTCAAGAAGATTATTAAATAGTAATTCTACAGACTAGTGTTACTTTTAATATACCATTGTAACTGCCTTTAGTGTAAGGAAACGTATGTGACATAACGTATGTTACATTTTAGATTTGTTGATGCATTTATTTTAATAATCACAGAGAACAGGTCACTAATTATGTCTATGATTAGGGTAGTAAAACAGGTCTTACGAAAGCACACCATTATTTTCTGAATAAGCATGGAACATAGCAAGAGGAACGGTCACGTATGTTACATCCTTAAAATGCATCGATTTTAGTTTTTTTCATCTTATTAGCCTATTTCATAAAAAAGTTCAGCTGAACTAACTTTAAGTGCAAATGATAATAGTGTACATATATAGGTCCTCATGAACATGTTCGGCAATTGTTATGTCTCATTAAAGCTAGGGTATATGTTACTCTCAAGTTATGGTAACGTATGTTTCATTCACCTTGGCGACATCTTTGAAGACAAAATTGTCTTAGGATATTCGAAGACGTTTTACTTGTAACTTTAACAAGATATTCCAACTATTCTAAATTTTATAATATGCATCTGCAATATATGTTTTATACAAATTATCTATTTAATTTTCTTATTAAATGTTAAACTTGTTAGTTGACAACAGTAACGTATATTACATTTTAAGGTGTTTGACTCATCTTTACAAACACGAATGATAACTTTTCGAAGAAACTGTTGGTGCTCCGACTTATTCAACCATACCTTCATTGCAAATGTACACTGACCGTGATTGTTACTATTACTGGTAACAAGTATAACTACGGCGACAACGCTTTTATTGAGAAACAGTGATAAGTTTTTCGCTATATTGTTTTATTTTCCAAATTACAAAAATATTTCGTGGAATGTTCCCCCTCAACGTTCCATTTTCTAAAGGTTGTTGTTTCTCTTGAGTTAGCTTGTATATAGGATATCTCTAAACAATTTATTTAAATCTATATTTTTTACTGGTTTGTGAGAATACAAGGGGTGATAAAACTTTCTAGTTTCTTTTAAAATCAAATCTTCAATAAACTATACATGATGACTATGTTGCTGGTCAATACATGTCAACTTCGTTTGATTGTTTTAATTTTCAGGTAAGGTGTCAGCATTTTCGGCTACTGCTCCAACAACTGATTTGGTGAATGTAATATTGCAGATTTTGGGTTCCCAGAGATATCATTACCAAATTATTTTCGAAACTGTTAAAATGAACGAGGGTTATGACTACAATGCCGGCTCTGGAAACTTCACCTGTCAATATCCGGGTTTTTACTTTTTTACCGCGTCACTTACAAAGACAAGGCAGGTAAATAAAGATAGTTCCAAAGATGGCACAATATCATGTTCCATAAGAAAAAACAATGTAGCACAGGTACAGATACATATAAATCCCGATGATAAAGGCACTTACGAGGCTACCGGGTCAGCGACAGTACACCTTGCCAGGGGTGATGTGGTAAATGTTGGTAATTGTAGTACGGATTCTGCCGGTTTGGAGCCGTGGTCCAGTTTTAGCGGATTCCTGATAAATGCTGACAATTAATAAATGAAAAATCATGTGGATAGGTGTTTAGTATTGTTAGCATATGCCATTCATTAAGTGCGTTCAGAGAATTATGCTTATAACTTTACTTTGTTAAAACCATTCTATTGAACTGGCTTATTTAGAAACTGCAGTGAAAAAAAAGAAGACACCATTCACATAATTTACAAAAATCTATATTTACCATTTTAAATGTTTCTGACATCATCTGCAGATAATTTAATAAAGAATATATCATCATGACGTCTTACTAAATACTTCCGTCAAGTATTATTGTGAGTTTTAGCTCTACTGGCCATGGGCCAGTACGGCTTAAGCCATGGTTGTCCGTCGTCCATTCGTCCGTCGTCCGTTAACGTTTTGTTGTCAACATTCTAGCACGTTCATTGTGTATCCAATCTTTACCAAACTTATCCAGAGTCTTCCTATGGATGAAGCTCGGACGAGTTGGAAAACCAGCCAGATCGGATTAGTAACATCAACGTTATGGCCCTTGTTTTACTAAATAAGGTCATAGTCTGCCTTGTCAACAACACAATAGTGCCTTCATTTTGTATCCGATCTTTACAAATCTTTGCCAGTTTATTGGTATCAATGAATGCTCGAAGAAGTTCGAAAACCAGTCAGATCGGACCAGTAATACCGGAGTTACTGCCCTTGAATTAACGAAAATTGCTATATGTTGTCAACAACACTCTAGTACCTTCATTTTGTATCCGATCTTTACCAATCTTTGCCAGATTATTGATAACAATGCATGCTCGTCCTAGTTCCACAACCAGCCGGATCGGAAAAGTAACATCTGGGTTATTGCCATTGACTTAACAACACAAGAGGCCCGAGAGGGTCTGTGGACGCTCTACTGGCTACAACGACTCTTATATCGTCATAAAGTTTCCATCTGTACTTATTTTAAAACATTGCAAAAAAACCCACAAAACAACAGCACTCATAACAGAAACTTAAACCCTTGACCCATGCTAACAATTTAAACAAGATTCCCTAGTTCTAATTTGGTATGGTTATTTAGGGACACGAGACGCAACAATTGTTTAAATAGGTTTTGACCGCCTGTAGAGGGGCCTCTTTATGCAGGCGGTCAAAACCCATTTTATAAAATTGTTTTGCCTCGAGTTGCTAAATACTAAATTAGAACTAGGGGTTGATTTCAGTAAAAACAGATGTCTATATTGGGGTTTCTACTCCTCCCTCTATAGTATATATACTCCTGAGTATATACACTCCTGAGGCCTCTATAGCCCAGTGGTAGAGCACTGGGCCCACAAGCGGTAGGTCGTGGGTTCAAACCCCGCCGGATGCTGGTCTCTCCATTATCATATTTCATTTATTCATTGCTTATCATTCATTACCATTCGGCAAAAATCCACCTTCTCGGCCCTCAAATTTGCTTCATGAGTAGTTAGTACCTCACTGCTGACTTGTGACGATGTTAGGCCGACGTTCACTGAAAGAAGGGAAGCTGTAGACAGAAATTCGTTGGTTCTTCGTATGGCGCGTCTAAAGTATGCAGTGGCCAGTAACCTAGTAGTGGCATAGTAGCTTGAATGGAGTACCATTGAGTACTAGGGGGAGGCTGTTTCACAGCAATAGACAATATCAGAAGACATATCAGCAATGTCCCAGAAACAGTACAATCCGAAGGAAAAAAGAGAAAAATCAGGTGAACTGCGGGTGAACAGCGAGAGTCGTCCCAGAAACGGAATATACAGCGAGGCTTCAGCAGAAAGTATGTCAGAACAGATCACCATCTAGTAGGAGGGACAACAGCAGAGCTGGCGGAAGACGGAGTGAGGGGAGGCGAAAGAAAGTAGCAGATAAAAGGGGTTGAGAAGGTGGGCCAAAAAAACCAAAAAAACAACAAAAAAACATCAGATGTCTCCCCTATAGGAGAAAGGGCCATAAGTCCGCCAAAAATCATTCACCTTAATTAGCAAAATCTATGACAAGAGAGATGATTTTAATTTTGACATTGTTAATTACCCCCACTTGGATGTGGATGTTCCCCGAGCAACTTCTTATGGGGTGTATGTGTCTCAACTTATTCGTTTTTCAAGAGCTTGTACTCGAGTTGAGGACTTTAATATTCGTAATCTTTGTATAACTAAAAAGCTACTCAATCAGGGTTACCGTTACCATAAACTTAGTAAAACCTTTGCACAATTTTATTATCGTAACCCTGATCTTCTTTCTAAATATAAAAGTAATTTGTAGCAAAAGCATACCCTTTCAGGAAAATATATCTTTTAAAACTTACGATGTAGTTATTATTAACTGTATTTATGATTTTTTGGTAACGAACAAGGTGTAACGTAAACTACAGTATATTTTCATATTTGCATTATGTTGAAAAGGCGGTCTAAATTGAACAATTCATAAATAACATAAATATAGGTAGTATTTGTTGTTCATATGCACATGTTTCACTCATATTCAAATTTATTGAAGGTGTTCTGGAATTGTTATGGTAACGTAGTAGTCACGTGCGTTACACACAAACGTCCCAACGCTCAGATGGCACACATGTTTTCATGTTGAAGCTTTTTGTATGAACTTTCAAACATCATACCCTACAAAATTCCCCTGCCTTTCTAGGATCTCGAAATCACGACGTTCTGGTTTACACTCAGGCGTCCTATTACTGAGCTATAGAGACATCTATTTAGCACCTTTTATTGAAAACAATAACATATTTATACGCACCTCAATATATAACCCATCATGTCAAATTTGATTGCTTAAATACCCGAATTCGCCAAGAGCCGGTAAACATGAAATTACAAAAATATGGCATGTCCACAAAGGAACATGCGATTTAAGTATAGGATCTGTAGATTTAACATTGAAAATAACACCCCTTAGGAAAGTGACTCTAAAGATTCCACGTTTACCTTTTAAGTATGTATTGTCATTTACACTAGCATTTGTTTAGTGCTGTGTGGCGGCTGTAATGAAAATATTTATAGCACATAATAATATTTTAATAATGTCATCTCGTTTCGCTCTATTGAAAATGGAGTAAAAATAAGCAAGCTCTATAACAAGAGGGATTATTTCTATTTTGACATTGCTATTTTTTGTTCACACTATATTTTTGGTTCACACGTACACGTGGGTGTTCCCGGTGCAATCTCTTATAGAATATTTTCAAGTTACTCGTTTCTAGATCTTCCAATCGAATTGACGACTTAATATTCGTAACATTTCTATAACTAAAATGCTACACCATCAGGACTAAGGTTACCATAACATTCGAAAGATCTTTGCACACTTTTATTATCGTAAAAGTAGATATAAAAGTCGAACAGAAAATGTAGCATTCAAGGACCGCAGTCAACCCAAAACAAACATTGTAACAAAGAACAATTACATGGATAAAAACAAGGCAAGGTATATGACATCATAAACATAAAAGGGTCAGCGACCCTTTTGCCACTGACCGTTCCAAGGCGGTAGCCCTATTGTCAAGCCGTTTGTGTTTGTGATGTCAAATGCCTTGGTTACTAACATTGTTTTGGTTTGTTTGTTTTAATGCGTGTTTTTGGTTGACTGTGTTCTGTGAAAGCTTCATTTCCCGTTTAAGCCTACTTTGACAATAAGGCTTTCTCCTTCAAACGGTCAGTGCCATAAAAAGCCGCTGTGGGATTTGAACCGTGTTCTTGGGTGCAATAAACCTCATACTTACCTTATTGTAATACAAATAAATCAATACGGGGCAGATAAAAACATATTCCCGACATGTTATATCCTCTTACTAACTAGGCAGCAATATAGGTATAACACAAACTCGGGCATGGTTATATGGATATAAAAACAAAAGACTAGAAAGTCACAAAGCAAATACCCAATGCTTTGGCAGAAGCCAGAGCAATAGTGTAAGGCCGCGACAAGACACGTTTGGAAACAAACATCAAACGAAGCCTGCCTTTCAGGACTTAGGTAGACGTCCTCATAGGTTCCACAATCTGTCCGATAATCTTTGTGCTGTGCTTATATCACCTATACAGGCAATCTTGCCACATATGAAAATCATATGATTCTCATATGATAGGTTTCATATGAGAATCAACAAAAAGGAGCCACATATGATTTTCAACTGAAACCTTTCATATGATTTTCATATGAGAAACATATAGTTTTCATATGAAAGGAGTTTCATATGATTTTCATATGAACTTCACATGAGAATCATATGAAGCTCCTTTCATATGAAAATCATATGGAAAGTATCATATGAGAATCATATGAAGCTCCTTTCATATGAAAATCATATGTAAGGTATCATATGAAAAGCATATTATGAAAGTAGCTGCATATGAAATTCATATGCTTATACATATCCCATGAAACCTAAAAACTTTCAAAATACACTTAACAATCTGTGTTTTTAATGAATGTTACATTAATAGATATTTTGTTCTGTCGCTTAAAAGTCAGTCTGAAAGATGTTTTGATAGTTGATTCAATCTAAGAATGTCTAGGTCTTCACACACATTTAAAGTTACATTTTCAAGTTGATTTGTTACATTTATATGGATTGCTTTGCAGTTGTTTGGTTTAACACTTTTAACAATTATCACTTCCAGAAGTATCCCATTTGGTCACTCAGTGATCCCAATCTTGTCTGTTTTTGGTAATATAATGCTTCCATGCTCATTGCTGTATGACATGTTTGTGCAGTACACTGTGTGGTACATCCATTCATGGTTGATATATTTAAAGGAACTAGAGGAATCTTCTTGATAGCATATGAGTAAAATTATTCTGTATTTTCGATTTCTCACCCTCATTGGTAGTAGCTCTAAATAACCAAATAAATACAGTTTATTTAACTCATGTCTATAAATGGAACATCCTTTTGTGTTTAGGTAAAAGAACAAAAAAAACTGAATGGTTGGGGTTTTCTAATCCAAACGATTAGTGAGGCGGGGTAGATATTAAAGATCGCCAACGTCAACAGTCTTTTACTTGACCTTTTTGTCAAACGTTCGTGCACTTAAAAGGACTTATCCTGCCTTATTAAATGAGCAACACTAGTAAACGTATATATGTTCACAATGTACTTCTTTCAGGTATTACACGCATAGTTTTTCATAACAATATATAGGAATCATCTGTACGATCTCGGCTGTCACAAAAGCATAACAATAGCTGTAACATTTTCATTTTCTCATATTTTCTCATCAATCTTTCAATATTTACACTTCATCCCAATGGTCATATAACCTTTGCAGTATATAAAGGTCAAAATCATAACTTAGGTCACAGTTTGTTCAGTCATATTTTAATCTTAACCTTTTCTATAATCTCATTGTATAAAGTATATGTGTGTCAAGTTTCACGCAATTTCCTTTAGTACTTTCAAAGATTACTCCTCCCTACCGTGGCATAATGAAAATAACATTTAATGTGAATATCAAGGTCTGAAACGTTTAATCTAAACTTACCTGGTGGAACATTTTTGTACTTGGTAAGTTAGTATCTCAACAAGGTTTTATGGGGCACCATCATCATCCATTTTCTGAAAGTAAAATTGATGTCTATCAATACAACCGTCATGTGCAATAACTATTTAAACTATACCCTATACAGGTACAGTTGTAGATATTAACCCGTTTTCAACAGATAGATCGCGATAACACGCTAAAGGTGTTTCAGTACTTAAAGGCTAAACAACAATTCACTATGTGTGTTTCCCTTGAGCTTTGAAAATAGGGTTAGTAGGGATTTATTTTTTAGAATCTCTGCCGAGTAGCAAAAATAAATTAAGACAAACTGATAACTATTAATAATAACTTCGTTTAAAATACCCCCCAGTAAATATGTTGGTTAAATTGTGTTTTACGTCATTTTAACCACATTTTAGTTTAGTTGTGAAGACAGACCACCCACTTTTTCCGCAGGGCGGGCGGGGTGAACCAGTAGTGCAGGGCTTTTTTCCTAAGAATTGTGAAGACTCCCTAGCCTGGTCATTTTGTGAAAAAAAGCGCGATAACTGTCTTTGTGAAAACAGTATTGAAAGATTAATTGTTAAAAGCAATATTACTCAATACATGCATACATTGCTTTTGTGGGAGGAGAACACTATAAAACAAATGTACAATTATTCAGCATAATGTGTTATTACATTTTAGATAAACTTTCTAATGTAAATGTATCCAAAACAAATCAATATTGAGAAAGTTAGATTGGAGAGATTTGGGAGTACGTGTTCCCCTTCCGCAAGGTGATTTCCGGGATTCTCCCCAATGTCATTTTCGGACCAAAATGTTGCTTGTAAAAGCGACATTTGTCAGGAATAACGACATGTATGTCACAGAAAGAAAGAAACAAAAAAAGAAAAAGAAAAAGAAATGGTAATTTTCCACCCTTACCCCCTTCTCCCTCTGATTTTTTTTCATTTTCAACTTTTTAGGAGTTTGTTTTAAAAATGTCCAAGTTACTCCTGGGAGTAAAGGAGTATGCCACGCTACGCCCCTGGAACGTATATGTAGTAAACTAATGACACGTCGCCAGATTTAAAGAATCAAGACTACTGTGTGACTCTTTACACGACCATAATAATGTTATAATTTACAAATAGTATTGCTTAACATTTCATATGATTCTCATATGATTATCATATAAACTAAACTGCATATGATATTCATATGATAATTGTTCAATATGATTTTCATATGAAATGTTTCATATGAGAATCATATGAAACAATTTTCATATGATTCTCATATGGTTTTCATATGAATTTCATATTAATATCCTTTCATATGAGTTTCATATGTGGCAAATTTGCCTATGCTATTAATGCTGCCTATATATTAGGGGATATATCCTGTCGGGGACTTCTTTATTTACAATGCCCCGTTTTATTGGGATGAAATAGTGTAAGTGTGAGGTTTGGTGCACCCTAAAACCTGGTTTAAACCCTTGGCCGTTTTAGGTGGTACCCTCATTTTCAACCCATTTATGTTTGTTTTGTCGCATGCTTTGGTTCAATTTCCCTGGCAAATTATTGTTTATTTTTAATGCGTTTTTGTTTGACAGCGCTCTGTAAATGCTATACTTCCTGTTCGACATTTTGTTCTCGATTATTAACATCTAAGTTACTCTTTGCACTATGTAATGCAAAAGGGTAGAAGTATCAAGGTAATAATTATTGTATGTGTCATCAAGTTAAATACAATATTCATAATTCAGACGAAAATGATAAAAATGGTCCTACAGAAATCAAGTAGACTGTTTTGAACTTAGAAATTTAAACTTAAAAGAGATAAACGTGGTACGAACTCAATATGTTCATATACACCTAGAATCAAATATTGCACTTTATCAGCACGCAACTCAATTACCTTTGATTGGAGATCTTTCAACGCCTCTCTCACTAGACGGTAACACAGACTGCAAATTCAACCATGGCAGTTGCTCTCATACTCGACCTCAACATGGTCCAGCATCATTGACCGTCAGCCTGGGAAACAGTTACTATCTCACCGGTATACGTATATATAATCGTAACAATAGTGAGTATTTTAAATTACTAGATATTTGAAGAAATGCTGAATTGCGTTTATATAATTTAGTTTAAAACAGATTACACTTAATTCAAGAAACGTAAATTGATTGTTGATGATCCTGCGTGTACTAATAAATTAAGTTTACTAGATGACGTAACTATTAAAGCGCATTCGAATGCTTTATCTTTTTAAGTAAACTACTATTAAACGGAGCTTGAATTTGGGGGAAGTTCTAAAAGCGAATCTGCTACTTTTCTCTCTTGTTTATGTTAAGACAAATTAAGACTCGAATTTAGCCATAAGTACGCTGGCTTTCTTCTAGAGATCAGATAGAGGCAAGTTGCTTTAAGGTGAAAGTATCTCTTTTCTTACTTTTATAATTAATATTTATATACTCATATAGCATAGATAATGTGTATTGTAAAATATACTAAGTTGAACCGGTCACCAAAATATGGCACAATATATTTTAAATTGAAGACAATAGTCTACGTCTAAAAGTTTTCATAGTAAAGTTTTAGATATAACACCCCGAATACTTAAAACAAACTGCGGTTAACACCACACTTATATGGTTCTTTAAGCATTGTATGATTTCAATAAATTATTGAATATATATTTTATTCAAGAATACAAAAGACTCATTGGTCCATGAATATACATGGTAATATAACATATTTACATATTTACAATGGCAGATTACATATTAGCATTATGAAATGTTTAATACAATTTCTGTAGTTACACACTATCAATCTAATGATAAAAAATAATAAAAAAACAATTAAGAAATATAAACACATTCATTAAATTCACATTGGCCATAGGCTTTGGCAAAGATGTAGTAGAGTAGACATTCATTAATGTAGTTCAGTTCGCTTCCAATTTTGAAGCTGTTCAAACATATGCTGCCTAGTTCTTGACCATTGTTTTGAGATGACAGCAATTTGATGAAGTATTTAATAGAACACCCTAACGTATTTCCAACATCCCCGACAATCATGAGGTTTTTATTAGCTGCATAGTTTGTATCTTGTTATTTATTTGTGTCTGCACATGTGATCATTGGGTTGCAGTAGTAAATTTACCAGTGTTATTCTAGTTTATTTACTACAGTCATAGCCAAACATTTAACATAATGTTATACTATTTTCAATTTTCCGTTGCACTCCTATATTTTATTTATACAGTGATTACAACTTATATATATATATAGTTTGAAAAAAAATGCTTGAGAAAAGCTGCTTTACGTGTATGAAATCGTCAATATATTATGTAGATGAACAATGTTTCAGGCGGGTATCTCTAACTGTCGTAGCTATAATTTGCATTGTTACAAAAGACGGTTTGTTGTTATACAGACAGTCTTGTGAATCATTCTCCTTTTCTAAAAAGAACAAAGCTATGTTTTTAAAATGATAATTATTATAATTATTCTTAAATATGTTTAGATCAAAACTGACTCATGAACTTTAGCGTAAAATGGGTCCTAGAAATGCAGTAATACATGATGACGCCACCCACAATAGGTACACTGATTACCCAATCAACATTCCTCTTGACAGAAGCCGACTGTTCAGTTCCATTACAGTAACAATACCAGCATATGACGGCAATCGAGATAGAGGAGATTCCATTCTTACATTTTATGAAGTTCAAGTGTATTCAGGTTCTTTCTGAAGAAAAATTCACATCGCAATTGAATATACTGGTATAGCCAGGTGCTAAAGCAATACTCTAACAAGTGGGATACAGAACTGGAACGTTCAGTTAGTAATCGACAGTATTTCTTTTGTGTGCAACTGGATACAACATATATATTACATTTCTATGAGTGAATAATAAGGATTTCGCAGTGAACGATAACTCGTAATCTCTTAACTCCGAAACTAAAATATAACTAACAGTGACGCTGAGTCATGACTTCAAGAAAGTGTTGCTGACGTCCACGTCGAGAACATTCGACAAACTGAAGGAAAAATCATATACAATATAGATATATAAAATCGAACAGGAAAATCAGCATTCAAGGACGACAGTCAACCGCAAACACACACAGAAACAAAGACAAAATTTAAAGATGATAAAAGGCCAAATAAGACATCACAAACACAACAGGGTTGACAATAGGGTTACCGCATTGGAACGGTCAGTGGCAAAAAAGGCCGCTGGGGGTTTAAACCAGGTATTAGGTTGGACCAAACCTCACACTTACCCTACTGTCAACAAAATAAAACGGGACAGTGTCAATAAAGAAATCCCCGCCATGAACTATTATCTAACCAACAAGGCAGCATTAATAGGCAATATAAGTAAAACACAAAGATGCTCGTGTATATATAAATACAAAAAAATAATAGCCTAGAAAGCCACGAAGAAGGTTCTCACTGACTTGGCAGAAGCCAGAGCAACAAGAGAATAAACCATTGACGGCACGACAAGACGAGACTGCAGACAAACATCAAACATCACCGTCCTTTTGGGCTTTAGGTAGACGTCATCATGGGGTCCACAGCGTGTCCGGTCATCGCTCAATCAAAGAGGAAAGCATAGTGGCGAACTGTAAATGGGTCCACCACCAAGCATGCAGTGCGTTGAAAAATGATAGGGTCATAACCTCTTTTAATAAACCTTTTAACACGTTTAACAAAGATAGTATGAAAGTGATCATGACCAAGGATCTTACGAAGTTTGTAAATCACGTCACCATAGAAGTAAGGTTGTGATAGTCCTTGTCGCAGAATAGTTCTTAAATTACTTTTGTATTTGGAAAGTAGATCAGGGTTACGATAATACATTTGTTTTAAAGGTTTTACGAAGTTTATGGTAACGGTAACCCTGATGGAGGAGCTATTTAGTTATACAAAGATTACGAATATTAAAGTCCTCAACTCGAGTACAAGCTCTAGAAAAACTAATAAGTGGAGACACATAGACCCCATAGGAAATTGCTCAGGGAATATCCTAATCCATCTAAATGGGGATAATTAACAATATCAAAATTAAAATTATCTCTCTTGATATATATTTTGCAAATTATTTCACCATTTTCAATAGAGAGATATAAATCAAGAAAAGAAACGTTAGTATCAAAAATATTAGCTTTGTTTAGGTGAAGTTCTTTAGGGTATATATTATTAACCATAGTAGAAAAGAAAGGGTTGTCAATGTGTAATATTTCACTCAGATACCGAAAGGCGTCATTAAAGGCCTCAATAACATCTTCCTGTGTATCTGATGAAAGACTCAACATGAAATCTCTTTCATAGCAATATAAAAACAAATCTTCGACAAGTGGTGCACAGTTCGTACCCATATGGATACCAACAATTTGTCTATAAACGGTCGATCCATACCTGACGAAAATATTATCTAATAGGAAGATGAGTGCTTCACAAACTTCTTGGCAAGTCCACATAGTGTAATTGTCTAAACCGCCGTTAGTAAAAAACGCTGTAAAATTATTACAGACCAAAAATGTAGTATTTTCACTTTCGAATGTTTTTTGAATAAGAGCAATACGCTGTCTTTGATAAGGTGATGTGGTAAGGTTGTATATAGTGTAGAGAAGTCATAAATGCTAATAGATGAAACTTGACGTTTATTGCAAATTTTATCAAGAACGTCTCCTGAATGTTTTATAGACCAAAGAAAATTAATGCCAGAGTTTTCATAAGTTTCATCACAATATTGTTTAACGTGATCTTGAACGGTAGTAAGACAATATGTTAACAGTTTGGAGATGCTTGTGGTGGTGCAGGCACTATAATTCGAAATAAAGCGGGCCTTATATAGAGGATCTTACATGAGTGACTGTGTATTATTGATTTTAATAAACGAGTTGAATAAAATGAGAGGATACGAGGCTCTTGCCGAGTATCCTATCATTTTATCCAACGAGTTTATTAAAGTCAATAACACACAGTCACGAATGTAAGATTCTGTTTATAACATAACCCTCCTACGACGTGATAGTTTCACTTTAATGTAGTCAATTTTCCTTATATACGGCGGCAATTTGTAAGGCATTTCATGACGTCGTTTTGTTGTTTACAAGACGTCGCTACGTTACGCGGTTGTAAATACGTTCACCTTACAAATAATGCGACACCCTAAACCACATTTAACGTTACTAACGTTCATTTTATGAAGTAAGATAAATAATTAAGGTGTCTTAACGTACCGTATGATATACCATGAAAACAATTGATATTAACAGTTTTAACGTATACAAACACAGTGATTCGGTCCTCATTTGCATCTGTAATACACTAGTGTATTACGGAAAATAAATCATGGCTTTACTGCACTCCCAGACGCCATGTTATGTGATAAACGGATTTTTATGTAATTTAAGAATCCAGTACATAATTGGCAGTTTGTTCTGCTTTTCGCCTACCCCATCCTTGAAAGTAGTACACCAACTGGTTTAAAATATAATAAATATATTATTTAATTGCTGAGTTCAGTAATAAAGCAATCCTTCACTTGATGGTAGGCAAGTTATGTTTTTCACTGTCTCCCATCCGCTCATTCGTAAAACAAACCACACCACTACCATCTCCTTAACTATGTCCATATACTCGGTCTGCAGTTAATCTCTATTTATTTGTAGTTATCAAGATGAGAACATTAATAGACATTTCATTAAATATTTGATAGCTATCACTGTATGTTTGTATTTAACGTTATACAGCGTATATGGTTTCAAAACTATTATATCCGATTGTTCTGTTATGGTCACGCGTACACTAGTTGGACAATCTCCGTATTAAGGACGTCTTCTTTGTAACAAAAGAAAATAACTGTATTATTATTATTATGCCGATTTGACTTCAGGTGGTTGTGCAAGTGTTCAAGTACCACTAGACGCAAATGGTCAGCTCCTTTCTGGGAAAAATGAAGGCAATATAAATACTATAGGTTCAGTCTTACAGTCGTGCAACTTTGGATATGAGTTAAAGGGTCCGCAGTGATTGTTTGTCGAGATAACGGACAATGCAACGCCTCAGTTCCTACGCGTGCATATCTGCAAAATAGACAGTGTCGCAATCCGGCTACATAGACAATGGACGTTACATCTACAGTGGTGAAGCAGTTATACCAGTGCAACAGAGTTATTCTCGTTAGATTCTGTGCTAAACATAACATGTAACAACTGATACCAGATACAAGGTAATCAAATAAAATGACAAACGGGCACAGGAAATAGGATGCTTTCAGGCCATGTTGCAATATTTCTTCGTGCAGCTTTCCTGGACCATTGATACATGGCTAGTACACATGGAAGGGTTATACATTCATAAAGGGGATACATTTAATGTTTGTATCACACTGACATGATTGATGCTGACTGTTGTTATAGATGTGAACTATAACTAAATGGTTCCGGGCCGTTTGACATTAGCAGATATTACTAGAAAATAATTAGATAATTATCACAGGTACTTTTACATATGGCATTGTCATTTGCATACAATGCAATACACTTGATCATTTGTAAAGTCCAAGTATTCAGATGACATGTAAAAAAGAAATCGTGGAACTAAGTCACTTTATTACACCGTGACGTTGAGTTATGACGTAAATAAAGTGTTTCCGACGTCGACGCCATCCGTCGATAACGATCAATAAAGCGAATAATTTAGGTTAAAATTATACATAAACTGATTTAAAATGTAATAAATAGATTATTTAACTGCTGGTATCGATTGTAGGGAAATCCTTCACTCGATGGTAGTCGTGTTTTGTTTTTCACTCACTCGCATACGCTCGTTTGTGAAAAGAAAAAACACGTCTACCATCTCATGAAGGATTTCCCTATAATCGATACAAGGAGTTAAATAATCTCTATGTATTTGTAACATCGACATCGATATCCTGGAGTTGTAATAGGTGGATATTACACGTACACTAATACCACTAATACGTTAGGAATACTTCTATCGGGATCAATAATAAACATCCATTGCTACAGTGGATATCATATTAAATCAGGTATTCAGAAAGTGACATGCACATCAAATGGCAACTGGGAAAATAATAAAACGATTTGTTCCCTGTTAATCTGTCCGTGACCAAAGAGCCTTAATGGGGGAAATTGTCGTTTAAAATCATCTATTTTCTACTTCGGAAAAACCCTAATGGATGTAGATACATGAACGGGGCGTAATACTTGGCCATTACATAAGTATATCCTTTAACGTCGGTATATATTTGGTATAATTAAAAACAGTATTGGCTTCCGGTTTGTTTCCGACGCGCATTCACAGACTCCGTATTTCCGCTTGAATGAACGCCATTTTTATTTTGTGTACAGTAGGTCGACGTTATATTATAAACCGGACATTTGAAACCATTGTAATCGTGATAAAATCTTTGGCGAGAAGTTGTATTGGGCGAAAGCTAAGTACGACATTTAAGTGTTTGTAGGTGTTGTGGTAATTGGCATTTTATGATTTTAGTAGAAAAGTAGGTCACGCTTCACGGGGCTGTTCACAAGTTCATGTGAATATGGCTGTGTGCAGTGTATCAACGTGTGCATATCGACGTCATTTTTATTGAGCATTTTAATTTTATTTCATACTTGTTCGTGGGTACCGATTGTGGAAAAGTTCGTGAAAGAAGGTAGGTACGGGTTTATGTTGTAAGTGTTGGGGTAATGTATTGGATAGAATTAGTTGAAAGAATGTCACAGGCGTTCAACTGAATATAATTTTGGAGACTCTCGACACACTGAGCACCAGCTCACATTAATTGAGCTGCTCAGTCTCACTTCGACTCGTCCCACAGTACCGTAAATTGCCCAGTACCAGATACGTAACCCCTCGCCGGAGTATAGATACACTGAGCGTCCAACGCAACTACGTGGTCAGTAATTTATTTGAGCAAGTGTGGGTCCCATAATTTCCCTAGAAGGAATGGACAGGTAGGCCTTTATTACGTTATTAAACTGTAGTAACTTCCCATTGATCGGACCACCGTGAACTCGAAGGCAAACATTATCAAAATATCAGCCTATGCTTAAACAAGACTCGAACGTTTGTGTGTCAATTTAGGATTACTAGCGAACGCGAAACTGGGAACAAGTCAAGATTGAACCATATCACGGAAGTAAATGTATGAAGGTTTGAATATGAGAAAGTTAAACGGTTTATTGAACAAAAAATGAATGGAATAAAACAATACAAATTTACATCCATCACATTAACTGAAAAATATTTGAGATAAATCATTAATTTCAGGTGGGGAGGAGGCGTGGAACAGAAAATTTCATCTTTTGATTATTACCTTTATAGAACTGTTATTATAGGACTGTACGGGGACATTTTAGTGATATTTTTTCTGAGGTGAAGTAGATGTTTACAAATGTATCAAATACATACACATTGTACACTGTCGCATGCAAACATGAATTTCCTATCTGACAATACCACTCTTCCTACGATCTCTTGTCAACCCGCCGGGATATCGAAGTCAAAAGTCACCAAAGTGCAATTTAAATATACTCATCATTTGTCTGATCTTGTCTGGATATCCGGTCAATATTCCAGAATTACGTATCTGTCATTTTCGGCAGTCGGATGCAATTGAGATATTGCGATTGAACTACTGACGTCATTATGTTCTGCTTTATGACATAAGTAGTTCAATCTCAGTATCTCGAGTACATCACTATGATCAGATTGCCGAAAACAGCCGAAACATAACTTTGGAATGAGGTTCACACTAGTAGGACATAAACAATATGGTGACATTCGATATACATTTGAGTAATGCTGCGAGTACGAGATGTTGCGAATGGATTATTTTGTGTCTTGGTCTTAGAAACAGGACACATTTCCGATGTATTCTGGAATTAATCAATCAATTAAATCATTTTTCAAAGCACCTTGGAATGAAACTTACAATACCGCGATGTAACCCCGACTCCTAATGAACTGAAGATCATTTCCGGTCTATTTTGTAACCTACATCTACGATGAGGTTTATTCATTATTTCGAAAGAGCGTAACCCGGCAGAAAAAAGTAATGCAGGCGTTAGTGACTTAAAAAAACACAACACTTATGAAACAGAACCCGTAATTTTCAGACCCAATGACTGAGAATAAAGTGTAAATTTGACAAAACAATGAAGTTCTTTATTTAATTTAATTATTTGTGATATTATTCTATAGAACATGTAACTTTCTGTGACAATAAACATATGTCTAAAAATAACACTCAAATTACACTTAAAAAATTCTGGTCAGTAGAAATGTATTCGGCTAGTCAATTTTTGTAAGTAGCTCAAAATATCTTCGTGAACACTGTTGTTATTGTAATTACAGAGCTCCAGACAAACTTCCACGTCAAAGGGTATTTTACCTCCTAAATAAATCTGCAGTGCTGATTCAGATTATTTTAAAGAGTAAATGTTATAATGTTTTTGCTTTTTACTTCAAAATATGACTTTATTAAACTAGCAGTTGTTAATTTTCAATGCTGATTTTCACTCCCAATTTGTTTTTAGTGCTGATTTCTTAAATTTTAATACTCCCAAAAAATTGCTTATCTGGAGTTCTGAAGTAAAGTATTAGTTTTCTTCAATAATATCAGAAAGTATGCGCTATTGTTTACATAGATTCCATCATCTCTAAATCGAAATACACGCCTAAATGTCTGTGTAACTTGCCCCAGAATCAGACTTGTCCCTGATTTTGTCATTAATTTACGGTTGAATTTCTTCTATACTTGAAACCAATGAACATTATTATGTCTGTATGTTAAAGGAAGGCAATCCAATGAAATCTTAATAATTTTTTGTATTGCCTGCGTAACACGGCAGTCACTTAGGGATCACTTTGTCCATCGTCGTTGCCATCGTCCATCACATTTTAATCTGCAACCTAACCTTGGCCATAATAACTTGAAAAGTATTTGGCCTATGTTCATAAAACTACACACACACATCTTCATCTTACCTCAAGAAATGTGATAAACATGACCTATAACTTACTGACTTTCATTTTGGCAGAGTTACGCCTCTTTTTATAGTTCGATTGTACATGCTGAAATAAGCACAAGGCAAATGACCCAAGTGTTCTGTGGAACATCCTTCTAATTTTGTATGAATTGATTTCATAAGTTACCTTTACAGTCCGACTCGAGGGCAATTACTAGTGTTGCAAAACTTTGAAAATACATTATCCCTCATCTGACTTTGTAAACAGCTGACTTTGTGTCAAGCACTATTGACTTTTCTTATAATATGTTACCGTCACTTTTGCATTAAACTGATTTAAAATGTATGTTCTGTTAAAAAGGTATACAAGCTTGCTAACTAATGCGTTTACATGTTCTAGTAAATTGTGAAACGCAAAGTGCGTCTCATGGACAGAAAGCTCACAATTGTTATTTAGGTAGTTTGATTTTAAGTCAAAGTCATTGTTGCTATAGGAAATTGGTTTCCACTCAATACCTTTAGTTTCAATCGGGTCATTTGTCCAAAGGTTAAGATCACTCTTACTACAAATAAAAATTGGTTTCTGTTGAATAAATTCACCTTCCCATAAAGTTAACGAAACTTCATCACAAACTGCAGCTCATTTAAATGAAGCTCAGTTGTTATTTAGGTAACTTGATTTTAGAGCAAGGTCACTGTTAGTACATGTACAATTGATTACTACTCAGTAAATTGATTTTCCCTTGCTTGATTTTAAGGAAACTTCACCACAAGGTGTAGCTCGTGGAAAGGAAGTTTGGGATTGTTATTCAGGTTGTTTTGTCAAAAGGTCAAGCCTCAAGGTCATTGTCACTATAAATAAAATAAAAAATGGTTTCCGTTCAGTAAAATATGTTCCCATTGCGTCATTTTAACAAGGCTACACCTCTTTTCGCTCAGTAACTTTAGTCTCCCTTGAGGGATTAGCAAAAAATTCACCACAAGGTGCGGCTCATGGAGAACTAAGCATGCGATTGTTATTCAGGTCATTTGTGCAAAGAGTTACTTTATGCAAAGGTCAAGGTAACTGTTGACTTCACATTATCTCAATGGAGTTAAACAAAAATTCATCAAAATGTACAACTGATTGAAAGGAAGCACTGGATTTTTATTCAGGTCGGTTGGTCAAAGTTCAAGGTTGCTGTTAATTTAAATAAAAAACTTTTTTTTCTCAATAAGTTTACTTTCCCTTGAGGGCTGTCTTATGAAATTTGACAGGATTGAGGAGTATCCATTGTGCAGTAATAAGATAGGTGGTTACACATATAGGGGACTTTGAATTTGCTTGTTTTTACTATATTTCTTTTTAATGAAGTGTTGGAATTAATTTATAAGCATGACCTGCAGCTTCATCTGGCAGATTCAAAGGACATGCTTTAAGAGTTAAGATCAGTTTCCAGAATAGAAATATGCATTATTTGAAGTAAAATATGTTTAATCTAAATTTAAGCTGGCTGAATAATTCTTTGTACGCTCTGTGCTGTTAGGAACATCTATGTAGTGTAAGGAAGCACTTTTTTTTTTACAAAACATCTTGGGATTTCCTTGGAATATATATGAAATTAAGTGTGCAGTATACGCAATATATAGCGGAAATACGCACCCTGCGTTTCTTTTTTCTTTCAGTATAGAATGTATAAACAAATTAAGTAGAAACTTTACGTTTTGTCTATATCTAATATCTACTTAACATTCTTCATGTAAACTCTATATTTATCTAATTCAAGAAATTGTTATCGATAATCACTTTACGTTTTTCCTTTGATCTATATATAAATTTTGCAATGTATAAGATATCTCTAGTATTTGTACATGACATAAGTTGATAAAACATATTCAAAGATCTGTCAACCAGCCAATGTGCTCTGAAAAATAGAATTCGATATTCCTCATATTATCTGCACTCCATTATAAAGTGAAATTCATCTTCTATTACTGATATATTTCTAGCATAACATAAAGGACACAACCTCATATTTCTTTCTACATTTAAGTGTCTACCCTTTTTATGCTAAATTATGACAAGAACATCGAAATCTAGATAGAGAACTTCTTAGTATATATGACATTTCCACAGAGAGATATTGTTCAATATTGAGCAATGATTTATAGTGTTTGTAATAATAAGCTTTACTTGATACATCAACCTTTCCATGCCATATTTGCATATATAAATGTTTTACTCTTTGCTTAAACATAGTCAAAAACACATTTGGATTGCCGATCTCATGTGAAATCCACGCATACCCAAAACCAAATTTGTACAATAAACTTCTAATTTCGCTAGCCCACGTGTGTCTACCTGCCTCGTCCAAACGCTTTAGCATGTAATAACATTGTTTTGGGTACCTATGATTTTCCAACGAGATAAGCTTAAGCCAGTACTGAATACATCTTGGAATATAAGTTGCACATAATGGAGTTCTACCACACCTCCCAAAGCAAAAAAGTCAGCTGCTTGCAATGGTAAGTTACAATGAACTTTACAAAATTTTATATGAACTCTTTCCAAATTCTCATAATATGTATAACCCCATATTTCTGATCCATATATAACAAAAGGAAATTAAACTATAATGCTTTGAATACAAAATTATTATATGACTTCATTGTTTTATTTATATAGTACTGAAGTCGGTAAACACAGATTTTGTCATCTCCCCAATTTTGGAGATGTGTCACTTGACTGATATTCGATCGGTCAAATTCTTGCTAATATGTCATGCTAATAATATCATCCTTTCACTGCCTTTCAAACATGTCCGTACTCCCCATTGTATAATACATGTATTATAGCTTTTCTTGTATTAATTAAAACTACTCCAATGTCAATCGGATCCACCATTTAACAAATAAGGCACTATATTTAAAGGAACGTAGAATGATTTCCTTTTTAAAACGGCCGATTTTACGCGAAATAAAAAAAGGTAACTTTCTACATCCATACATACTAGTTTTATGATAATTGATGACACGTTGCATTCCACGCTAAAGAGTTCAACACATGGTTTAAGGATCATGTGTGCTATATGACGTTGTTATTGCCCTGTCCCATCTAACTGGCACCGGAGATGTACGTGAATATCGTGAATATCAACGCTTCCTTGTTGCTTTTGATATTTACAAGTTTCAGCAGAATTGCACGATACAAACGATGTTGCGCCGTACCATATATACAAATCGTGAACAGCATTTAGTATGAATCATTTGTATATTACTTTAAGATTAATTATATGATGGAATGTTGAATGCTTTGTCTTACCATTTCACTCAATAGTACGCGATAATTGCGTAGAAATGTGGCAACATATCATCGGAGTAGATACAAACGTCCAGCAGGAAATATAGCATTCAAATACCATAGTCAATCACAAACACGTATCGAAACAAAAGAACTACAAGGATAAATAACAGACAAGATATGTGACAAACCAAACACCGAGGTGAAAAAAGTCTACCACCTTGAAACGGTTAGTGGCTATAAAGCCGAGGGGTATTTAAACTATGTACATGGGTGCACCAAATCTGACTCTTACCCTATTGTCATCCCAATAAAACGGGAAAATGGAAATACAGAAATCCCAGGAAATACACTCTAACAAACAAGGCAGACTTAATAGGCAATACAAGTATGACACAAACATGATCATGGACAAGATTGGAGACACACATATCGAACGTTACCGTCGTTTCAGTATATAGTAAGATGTCATCATAGGGTCATACTGTCATTGCACGAATAGGAAAGGATAGTGGCGAACTGTAAAAGGGTCAACAACTGAACATAACCTCTTTTGATAAACCGTTTGTACAAGTTTAATACAGATTATATGAAAGTGATCAGGACCAATGGTCTTACGAAGAATGTAAATCACGTCACCATAGAAGTTAGGCTGTGATATTCTTTGACGCACAAGAGAGTTTAAATTACAGATCGTGGTTACGATAATATAATTGTGAAAATTTAAGACGTTTCGAAGTGTACGATAACAGTAGCCCTGATGGAGTAGCCGTTTAGTTATACAAAGGTTACGAATATTAATGCCCCCGCAACTCGACTGCAAGCTCTAGAACACATAAGTTGAAAAATCAGTTACCCATTAGAAGTTGCTCTGGGACCATTCCCATCAAAGTAGGGATAATTACCGATTAATTAAAATCACCTCATTTTCATAAATCCTGCTTTTTATATTTAATTAACTGATGCAAATCGAGAAAATAAGCCATAGTATCAGAAATATTAGCTTTGTTAACACCCCACCCCCCCACCCCACTCCCAAAAACATATTTATTTACTCTTTTTTTTAAAATTTCATTAATTTTATTATCCCCAACGAAGAGGGATACAGTTTTGGCGTTGTCCGTCCGTTCGTCCATCCGTTACAATTTTCGTGTCCACTGCATAATTCTCTCTTGCAAGGAGGGATTTTGACACAAATCGGCTCATATACTCAAATCATCAAGGCGACTTGAAGAACCCAACACCTCACCTTTTTTTGTTCTTTTTATAAGTGCATAGGAAAGAATGGATATTTGTTTTTGTAGAAACAGAATAGTATTTTCACATGCATTGTTATAAGAAAACATTATCTATATGAAAAGATACACACGTCAAATTAAAATGGATAGGACAACATATAGTATTTATGTTTATGATGTCTTTAGGAACTCATGACTATTTCGTTTGTTAATGAAGTGGATCAGAAGACTAGTTCTGTAATGATAAATGACCGAGATTTGAAACAATGTAACTGGTAAAACGATTTTCCCGATTTTTTTAAATTATTTCTTTTGAGATCGTTAAATCGTATCAACGTAATAATAATTCGTACGCACGGAATAATAATTCGTGTGCACGAAATAATAATTCATACGCATGAAAAGATAAATGTTGCGCACGAAATAGTGAATCGTGCCTACGAGGTAATTAGCCAATTTTAAAGTCAAAATGAGGCAAGATTAATAAATTGAGCTGCTTATTTTAACTTATACTCAAGATTGCCTTGTGCCCCTTTAATACCCCTCCTGACTGAGTATTGATACCTCCTCTCGAATAAGTATTAAAACCACCTCCCGATTGAGTGTATACCCACTCCCGATGAGAATCGATAACCCCTCCTCACTGAGTATTGATATCCATTCCAGATTGAGTATTAATACCCCTTCCTCATTGAGTATTGATACCTCCTCTCGAATAATTATTAATACCCACTCCCGAATGAGTGTATACCACTCCCGATAAGAATCGATATTCTCTCCTCACTGAGTATTGATATACCTTCTCGAATAAGTATTGATACCACTCCCAATTGAGTGTATACCCCTCCCGATGAGAATCGATATTCCCTCCTCACTGAGTAGTTATACCCCTTCCCTATTGAGTATTAATACCCCTTCCTGATTGTGTATTGATACCCTCTCCCGATTGAGTATTGATACATCCTCCCGACTGAGTTTTCATACATCTTCCCCATTGAGTATTGATACTAACTCAGTATTTAGTATCGATGAGTATCGATACTCTCTACCCATTGAGTTTTGATTACCCCTTGATACCCGTCCCTATTGAGTACTGATACCCATGCTATTGCTATATACCCTTCCACATTGAGTACCTATAAAAACTCTAAATCGAGTATTGGTACCCCTTCAATAGTCAATGTAGAGAAATTATAGATACTCAATGTGGAAGGGCTATCAAAATGATATATAGGATCCTATAGAAACCACAGCGTCCGAACGCAATGGCATCGTAGGTCCGCACTGTACTGCAAACAAGGACTTGAAACTACAATGAAAGAGACAAAAAACAACAGAAAGGGTGGTGAAGACAGGGTTACCGACTTTGAACGGTCAGTTGGCAATAAGGCCTACTGGTTAGGTTGAATCGATTTTATATGCGAACAATCCTCGCTATAATCCTGTCTTCAGCGCCCAAATAGACAAGACAGTGTAAACAAAACTACATCCCATCAAAAGGAAATATCCAACAATAAAGTCCACATCCAGAGAAACTAACTAAAGATATACATACAAAATAATAATCATCTCGGGATTTATCCAGAATCGTACTGAACAACCATAGTAGATGCAGCTAAAGAGAAAACCAATCTACGGTACGACCAGAAAACCCGAGGGACGAAAGATCATGCACCCACCTCCCTTAGTTGGGGTTTCAGTAGGTACAATCATAGAGTCCCAAGAGGTAGTCCAGTCATCGTACAAGTGAAAAGTGAAGCGTAATGACTGACTGTAGAGGGGTCAATCACTAAACATGCAGTGCGCTGTAAAACCAAAGGGTTATATCCTGTTCTGACGAACTTCCTGATTAAATTTGTAAAGCGGTCAGGAAACCCGTCAGATCCCTTTAACTTTCGAAATTTAGGAGGGGTTATCAATTCAATACTCAATAGAGGGGTATCAATACTCAATAGAGGGGTATCTTTACTCAGTTGGGAAGTTTTATTGATTCTATATGTGGAGGACGTATCGATACTCAATGAGGTGGCAAATTATCCTAATATTGCATCGAACGCATGAAATATGTGTTTACACATGCCCTTCCGTAGATAACTGTATGTATATATTTGCACATACATGCACATTTGTACATGCAAATATTATTAATTTTCCACAAACTTAAGAGTGACGGTATTATATATCAACGGATTCCGTCTTGAAACTTTGTTTCTGATGCTACCCTCCGATTAACGGTTTGTTTGATTGTTTGTATGGTGTTATACGTCATTTTCAACACATGTCAGGTTATATATGACGGTCAATTTTTTGCGGTGGAGGTAGACCACCCACTTTTCCTGGGTAGAACCAGTACTGTACACCTCACGCCATCCGTAAGAATCGGATGTGCACTTCGCGGTACAGTACATGTATGCGTACACCTAAACAAGACTGATTTTATAATTGATAAAAAAATGTCATGAATATATAGCTATTGATGTAGAATGTTTTGTTGCAATGTCTTCTTATCTTACGAAAACATGACTATTTGTTTTGGGAAAACGTAAATCATGTCAAATTGTTTACAATGTAAGCAAACATTTAAATATTTCATTATTGGATACAATTGAAACTGAGATTCATATTCCAATAAACATCTCCTTCGAATATCTTTGAATATCAAGCCTAAATAGCATCCATGTCTATTTGTATGCATACATATTCGTTACCAAATAAGCATAGTCCCTTTAAGATAGCAACGACTGTGAAAGTCATGTCACATGCATTTATGAGCACCAATTAGGACGTTACTTAAAATCGACGTCTGGAAATCACCCTTCTCGGTATCTTTGTACATAAAATCGGAAAGGTTTATCTTTAGATTACAATTTTAAGTTTATCATTTAATTCTGATGAATTAACAATATTAACAAATAAATAACAATCTTGAAAACAAGCAAGCGTCGCAGATGATCTAGACTACCGAATGCAAGACTCGCACAGAATTCAAAATTAATAATAATAATAATAACTGTCAAAATAAAGACAACGAGTTGGTAAGTGATCCATTATAATTTAATGTCAAACATGGCAATGCTTTAATATTATTATTCAGCCGCTATATATTATTTAGCTAATATAAAAGAAAAAAGATTCACTGCGGAGAGTGACGTCACAGCATGGATCTTGGCACTAACAATTTATTCACTTCAACAACGAAAGTTGCTGTAAAGGTACTTATATTACATGGTAAGTGGAAAGTTATGTCCCATATATATAGAAAGACATCCGTAGTATCAAATTATGACGTCCGTTCGGGGATAAACCTCCAAAAACGAATTTGAAAATTTTGCGTTTCATTCTTGTCTGTTTTTATATAAAATTATATACACACGTTTATCTATATATGGGGTACTGTATTTATAATACGTCCAATTCCTTTGGTAGAACCAGTACTGTATACCTCCCGCGATCCGTAAGAAACGGAGATTTTAAAAGCCAACTAAGTTCCGATGAGTCTTTACTGACCGATCCAAGTAGATAACCCTGTCTTCACCACCATTTCTTTTGTGTTTTGTCTTTTTCATTGTATAATTAATTAAATATTGCTCCTTGTTTGCAGTACAGTGCGGACATACGATGCCATTGCGTTTGGACGCTCTGTTTTTTTTTATAGGACCCTATATCTCATTTGTATATAGTTTCAGTCGCATGCATCTTTTATAAAAGAGAAAATTGATAATAAATGCTCTACCAGATTGTTATAAAAAATAATATTTAAAGTTGTTCTTATTCATTGTCACATAAAGAACACGTTCTATCACCTTTATCCGAAATCACAAAAGGAAATAGTTTAATGCCAATTATTTGGTAATGATATGTTGGAAAAAAAGGTGTTCGAAGTTTTGTTCTGTAAAACATTACACAAACTGCGTTGGAAAAAAACCAACTTTTCTCCCACCTCATTTAATTGACTTTTCAGTTACTCTTTTACGTCGTCATATACAAATCTAGATGGATATCCTGCTTTTCAAACTCTATTTTTTCCATTACACTGCATTAAATTAAACACGTACTGCTTGGTGAAATAAAGTGAAACATGTAAAACATAGACGTCATACCCAAACCTTTCAAATAGACTTTAGTTAATTAACCTAGGGGTATTAAATAATTTGACCAGAATAACTTCTGTTTGCACGAACATGTTTTTAGAATTTGAAAATGTATCGTTGTTCCCTCAAACCACATCCTTCTGATAGGAGTAACAACTAAAATGCAATCGTACACTTTATATAGTGATAAGCTGATACGAGCACTTGAATGAAAAATTAAAATAGAGAAAGTTTTATCCCAAGGGTAAATAGTATGCACTATAAAATATGAGTACATCATTCGGAAGTCAGTATGGGAATAAATAAATAGAGATAGTTTCAACATAAAATGTATAGAAATATATATTCATTACTAGGATCGCTTGCTATGAAACCTGCTTAACAGGATTCAACCTGATTAACAGCAGGTTGCCGCATGAAAACGTGTTTAAATGAAAGCACAGATTTGTGTTGCATCATAAAATAAGACTCTGTAGAAATGAATCGAACCACATGTATGTCAAATATTTAAATAAACTAACGCGCCATCTAAAGGCAAAATAACACTAAAAATCCGTTTATCGAAACCCTATCCAGGTGCTCAGGTCATATAAACATGTTTGTATGCCGATTAAAAATATATGTTTATTCAAGTGTTCTTAAACTACGCGTGATTGTATATGCGTAAAATGAATTATGAGCTGGTATCTCTTAATTCGACGCTCCAGTTTTGGACTGGCAGTTTATATTGTGGAGTCTCAAAATATGCAAGTTATATATATATCTCGCCAGTAGTAGGTTTAGAAACGGTGCACGTCTGTTGTAAAATGTGTCTGTTGATGGCGGAATAGGGACTTTTAAAATAATTTTAAGAACTATATGTATGAAATGAAACGTTAGATATGCTTTATTAACATTCAAATAAACTTTAGTTAATTAACCGAGGGGTATTAAATAGCTTGTCCAGAAACACCTTTGTTTGCACTAACATGTTTTTAGAATTTCAAAATACATCGTTGTTCCCTCAAACCTCAACCTTCTGATAGGAGTAACAACTAAAATGCACTCGTACAATTTATATATTTATTAACTGATACGAGCACTTGAATGACCGACTGACCTTATTAACATCATTTTAATAACAAACACTTCACCTTTAACTGATAACACAATACTTTCTAACAAAATAACTCAGTTTCCCCAACAAACCTGGACCAGCCTGTTTTATTCACGTGGCATTCACCTAAACCAGTACATTACAGGGATGTTCACACAAAATAGCTATACAACATGTTTTTACAAAAAAGACAAGCGCTAAAATAATCCGCTACTGATTTATCAAAAGAGATAACTACTCTCAAATGCTAAAACCAATCCATTATTCTCTCTTACCACAATACAATAAATAGAAATGACTATATGACTGTATGATCACAAGATGTAAAAACTCCAATTTTGTTTTGTTATATGCATACCATCCTATACGGGGTACACATAAATTATCATTGAAACCATAACCAATATTTTGTTTGGGATTGTTCAATTAAAAACATATATGTGTAGTTTCGAAATATTTGAAAAAAAAATAAGTGGCTGTTAGTACCCGAGTTATGGTCCAATTTATATTGCTAAATCTCTTTACAAACTGGAACGTTTGTCTGTCCATTATGTCTAAAGTAAACATTGCGATACTCGCATTTTTATGTTCAAATTATATATTTCATTATTTCGTTGATATGTTTTTAATAAAAGAGTATAATGTCGGTATGTTATCAAGTCGTTGCTTAAAACACAAAAGCAATTCAATGAATACAGCACGAGTATATAGATATCGTTGTAAAAGTGCACACGTTCTCTGTTTATCTGTTGTAGGATATGTAGGAGGAAGCTACAGATAACCTGATACAAGTGAAGTGTGCGCATCTTATCTCAAATTAATAACACTTCAGTTACCGAATGACAGTGTCACATGAAACGAAAGTGGTAAATTACATTGAGACACACAGCAATCTTGAGGTAGTATTGAAGCTTTGAAAATACGCACGTTTATGTATTCTTTCCTTTAAAGTGACAATGTTCATAACTTTTAACTTATAAAACATAAACTAATTACGTTGACAAACATTACACACTAACCAATATTAAATATTTACTAAATAAAGACAACATTGTCGAAATTCATTAGCGGTACAAAAAAGAAGTACGTCTTCGTTGGTCTGAGCTCGTATCCCACACTAAAATTACAACCTCGGGAAATAATAGCCGGGTGCGCTCCCAAATGAGCTAAACTGGACAGATGTGTTACGCAAAACATGCTATACAGAAAAGCTCATGCGCTCATGTTACGTGATCAGCAATATTGCGGGACCGCATTGTTTACATACAATAAATGCAACTCTTTTTTTCAGCTCACGAATGTGTTACTACTGACTTTTTTTGGGGTCTATGTTCATCTTTTCATTTAAACATTTCACTGAATAAAAATCAGACAGTTATTTGGTTATGCTCAATATCTGCTATTTAAGGACACTGATAACAGGTCATCGTGTACTTTTCTTTAAATGACTATTTCACTTGAATATTATTTTTTACGACTGGAATGTAAGGACAGTACTTGGTTCAAGTATGATATAAGGGCCATCTTTGTGTATCGGTGACGCTGCCCGCCTTTCATCGAGGGCAATCCGGGTTCGATCCCTGTTTTGAAACATTGTATATAATATCAATAATATCTCCGAAAAATGTCAGTTTACATCCCATTATTGTATAAGTAATATAAACTATTGCAATATTATGTTAACTTATGCTAGAGATATCAAAAAGGAAAGCATGTATGTTGCGATATTTTAAAACATTTGACCTTTGGTAAATATTCGTATTTTGTAATATGTTCCATTTCTTTTGAAAATTTGAAAATACATATACTTGCAAACATGTTTGAAGAAATAACATAACTTGTATTTATGATCCTATGTGTCTTTCCATTTTAAATTAAATAATTAAAACATTATATTTTAAAAATAGTACCATTATATATATATGGCGGTTTACATTTGATAAAGTTGAAGGAAATGCCCATTACGCCGCATGTAAATATTTGGTCCTGGAGATATTAAAAGACATATATCATCTTTAATTCCTCCAGACAGACAGATATACAGACGGACAGATACTCTACCAGAACCGAGTAAAACTATCTATAAGTACTGTAAAGTTCGTCTCAGTAGTACATGTATACTATGTCTGTTGCTTCTGCATGCTTCTGTACCCTATAACATTCTCGTAAACAAATCTAAGCGTGTTATATATTCCAGATATGGCAGAATGTAGGCTGATTTCAGGCAGAAAAGGCGAAAAGCTTCAAGCTGGTTAACACGTGTTTATACAATTGACATTGGAGTAAAGTTTAGCCGGTGTGGTAGGACATATTCAAAGTGTGTAGAACACTAGCGTAATTTAGACCACGAGTTTGCAACAATTAAGATGGTACCGTTTCTGGTATACAACGAATGTGTCTCAGCTATATTTTGTTAAACATATATAATACACTTTATAATATATATGGTATGGTCTCTTAGAGTTGGTTGATTTAAACATCGAGATTGGCTTAGCCCATCTAGGTGTTTAAATTAACCAACGTGAAGAGACAATACTCTGCTTTTTAAGCATTTCCTTTTCATCTGTCTGCTATACTCTAACTTTCAATATCTGGTAGTTATTGTAAACCAGTTATTCAGACAGGTGTAATTTTTAATTAATTGATTTACACCTGCGTAAATCATATAAAGTCGTCAGCAATTTGACTTCATTTTTTATAAATAGGAAATTTCTATCCCTGCCACACGTGACCAATTTATAATTTGTATATCATATCGCTTGCATTATTAGTAATGACATTATGCTAGGTGTGGAATGTCATTTCTTATATTTAAGTCGAAATTAAACGTATTTAAATACTCTTATTTATCAAATACTTTCATAGTTATAATTACTAACGTTGAACCTCACTTATTTACAGTTTATCTATCTATGGTATGTTGACCGTCAAACAATTTCATTTATCGTCGATATATGTGAAGAACAAAAGTGATTCGTACATTTTGGATTTTATCATCACTTATGTTTTATAACAATGACGAAGGACGAACAATTACGGTGTAACAGTATACGTGTATCCAAAATGTAACCTGTTTAAATATAGGAACGTATAAACGTACATATTCAGTTACGTGGTCAAATACTTTTGTTGTTAAGTTAACATTAAAAAGGGGAATTTCCCTTGTTTATAGTTTGTCAATATATTGCGTGTCTATCATCAATGCGTGTGAAAACACAGACGATGTTCATGGAGATTGGATCGCACATAGTGATTTTTTCCTCAATTACATAAAAATACAAATATATATATTTGCACATATTTATCCTTAAATTGATATCATTATGTGTATTGTGATTTATGGACCACCCGTTTGAGTGTTTGAAACTATCGTAACTTATCTTATAAGTTTGCGACAACCATTGATAACATACAGGAAGTTGAAAGCAACCAGCTTTGATTAAATAAATGGAGGTCGAATTAAGTCATAAGGTAAAATTATTTTATTTTAAGTATAAACATGTAGAATCAAAATTTAACTTATTATAATCGCTAAATAATATTAAATTTCATCGTGTCATCTGTAAATAATACTAATCATAATGTTAGCATACGTTATAGTAGATGTATATCAATGCTACATACGTGTTTATAAAACTACTACTGTTATAATTGAATACATGTTCAGAAAAAATAAAGTTGTTATCAGTTCACAACAAGTCTGACCTGATGTCATAAATGTGCTTTAGCTCTACTTTTTGGTTTGCTCTCAGACGGAAGATTGAATTGTCCTCAGATGCTGATATACATTGCATGAAAGTGACAATTTATGTAGATACTTATAATGGTATCTTTAACAATATGCATATACCATGGTTATGCTATGTATATAATGGAGATAACTACTCACGTTGAAATGTTAGCTTTTTTCTTCTTTTAAATAGTATAGATAATTAGTGTATTGGATAATTATTGCGAAGTAATTCGGTGAGTTGTCTATGCAGTCTGCTATAATTTTCTGTAAAATGAATTTACATTGTACATGTTGTATGCGATTAATTTTATTTGTATACGTATGATATGTATGTGTTCAATCATACGTTGATACACTAATACAAATTGAAAATACAAATAATTATTTTCTTAATTAAATGCAATTATTCAACATCTATTTATTAGTTTTTGGTTTATTTTGTTATATATACTTAATTCATTATCATTTAGACGCACGTATATATATATTGCAGCATTAAGACAATCAACGTCCATACGAACGGTGTTTAACAAGAAAATGTAACGTTGCACTCTAAGAAGCCGTCTTTTTAATTGTATTTGTGCGTCCATTTTGGAAAGCAAGCCCTCTGATTCAGGTAAATATAACTATTTTTTTAAAAATTGCACCACCTGCAATGGACTGATTAGAAAATATAGAATAACTAGATTATTTTTAACCCCAGTAGACATACGTTTTTTTCTCTATTAGTCTATCAGTAAGTACCACACACTGTATATATACAGACTAAAAATGATGCAAGTAAGTACGGAAGGTTTAATGTTTTCCAACATCTGGAAGACTAAAGTAGATGCAAACATTCAAACAGTAAGTGTAGAAGTCACATAGAATACCCACTGCATGTTTAGTGCTTGACCAATTTACAGTTCGCCACTATGCTTTCCTCCTTGAGTGTGCGATGACCGGATATATTGTAGACCCTATGATGACGTCCACCTAAATCCTCAAAGGACAGTAGCGTTCGATGTTTGTCTTAAATCTTGTTTTGCCGTACCCTTAATCTATGTTTCTCTTGTTGCTCTGGCTTCTGCCAAGTCATTGAATACTTGCATTGTGGCTTCTATGCATTTTGTTTTATATATATATATATATATATATAAATCATCTGTGTACTATAGTTATATCGTCTACTAATGCAGCCTTGTAATTAGAGAACATACCCTATTTGCACTGTCCAGTTTTATGTTGATGACACTAGGTAAGAGTGAGGTTTGGTGAACCCTAGGACCTGGTTTAAACCCCCAGCGGCCTTTAAGCCACTGAGAATACCAAGGCGGTAGCCATATTGTCAACCTGTTTGTGTTTGTGATGTCACATGTCAAGTTTTAAATCTATGTTGAACATGACACCCCTGGGGTGTGCCCAAATTTGACTCGAGAGTCACCATTTGAACAAACCTGGTGGAGAATCATAAGTTTATGGTTCATGCTAAATATAAGACATCTAGGTCTTTTCGTTTGAGAGCAGATTGTTTAAAGATGTTCCTATATAAGTAAAATGTTGACCTCCCCGTTACAAAATAATAGCATATTAAAGGAGGTTATGTTTTACATTGTTAGAGCAATTAACATTTAATTATAGACATGATACTGAATACCAGCACCAGCCAACAATTACAAGAAAAGTACGTTTAAAAGTCGAACAGGAAATATAATCTTTACAAAACACAGTCGAGCAAGCACATGCACTAGAACAACCAACAGTTACAATATTAATATTTAAATAGGGGTAAAAAAGGAAAAAAACGTCTCTCAAACCACAAGGCATAGAGTCTAATGTACTGCGTGTAGCATTAGCTTATGGTCGTCTTCAACGTTTGTATCAGTTCCTTAATGTCCAATTTAGCCCCGTCTCGGGGAATATTGTTCTACATTAAGTTATATTGGCAAAACCTTTTAGATAATCTTCTTATCTGAAACCACAAAAACAAGATTACTAATATGTTTCGTTTAGCATAAGCTTATGGTCATCTAACAAGTTTGTACAAATTGTGACCCAAACCCAGGGGTCAAACATAAACTAATGTTAGGGGTGGGGAGGCGGGGGGAACATTATTTTCTGAAACAAAAAAGCATATAGTTCTCATATATTACATGTAGCTTCAGCTTTTGGTACTCTACCAAATTTGTTCATATTGTAACTCTGTGGCCCCACGTCGGTGACAGTTTGACATAGGAGTATCTTTAAAAAATCTTCTCTGAAGCTTCAAGAACAAGAAGTCTGATACTGTGCATGTAGAATAAGAATATGGTTCTCTACTCTACCAATTTTTCCTAAAATTGTCTTGGGTTAAATTTTAGTATTCCCGAAGGTACCAGTTTAAAACAGAGTATACTGGACAATCTTTATAAAAAAGTCTTCTAAAATTACCAAACCCCTTTCATCAGACCCACTTGTTTACTGTTTCAAGGGTCTACAATGGACACATGTCATCACGTGAATGATTTAGGGCCATATCGTTTTTTTTTTGGAGCATGGTGTTTCCACCAAATTGATCAGACTGATTTTATTAATGAGATAACAATTATTTCTAAAAACTGTATAGACACTATACAGCCTTAATCAAGTAGAGCGATAGCGTCTTGGACCTCTTGTTTATATATAAACCATTAGCTACTGTTATCTGAAACAAAACTAAATAGCCATTTGTGTTTAAGGACATTTCCTACAAAAACGTATGGATTTTGGAGCAATATAACACGGAAGTTTTTCTTTTTCTTTAACTGTTAAGTTCTACAGACCTCTTTTTATTTAAATGGATTCCGCATGAGTACAAATAGTAGACAGTCATCAAATCGGTAGTATTGAATGTTTTAAAGTAATTCTTACCTTTCAGGCGCTATGTAAAAGCTGTAGCGAGTAAACCACTAAAACTTGTATCAAAATATCTAACATGGATTATAAAAATACTCAATGCTGATTGGCTACTTAGGTGTCTTTGAAAAAGCTATAAAAACCTCTGACATCACGTCCTTCAACCGTTAGAACGTCATTTTAAACGATTTTTAACGTCGAAAAACTTCAAACAACGTTAAGGCAACATTACGTTCAAACAACATATTGAACTATAAAGCTGTACATTTTCTTCATTTGGTGCTGTGAGATGGACTTACAATGTGAGTTGTGAGAATGTGTTTTTATTATGTTCATGTGTGAATAAAATACATAAAAATCCATGTCAGATAAAAAATAAAATATTTCCAGCGGGTTTATATTCTGCGAGATCAAAACCTGGTGTTTGGGACTTGAAACACATCGAAACCCCGGCCTACGGCCCTTCGTATCGATGGTCTTCGAGTACCGCCCACCAGGTTTTTATCTGGGACAATATAAACCCGCTGTAAATATTTTATTTCTTAAACAGAAACTATACTTCATTTTAGTGTTTCAAAAACATAGCTTCATTATCTATACAGTTCATAATCTAAACATGTTAGACTTTTTAGAAACACGATAAAGCTGTACATTTTCTTCGTTTGGTGCTGTGAGATGGACTTACAATGTAAGTTGTGAGAATGTGTTTTTATTATGTTCAATCTCTTGAAAATGTTTGTATAAATTACATAAATCCATGTCAGATAACAAATAAAATATTTCCAGCGGGTTTATATTGTGCGAGATCAAACCCTGTTTTTTGGGACTTGAAACACATCGAAACCGCGGGCCTACGGCCCTTCGTATCGATGGTCTTCAAGTCCCGCCCACCAGATTTTTATCTGGGACAATATAAACCCGCTGGAAATATTTTATTTCTTAAACAGAAACTATACTTCATTTTAGTGTTTCAAAAAAATAACTTCATTATCTATACAGTTCATAATCTAAACATGTTCATAATTATAATGAAATCTAGTGAAAAATGTATGCAAGTTTGAGAAAGTATGTTATTTGTGTACATAGTCGCTCTTGAACAGGTATGCGCGAAATATATAGGAATAAACAACTGTAGGAAATATTTTTAAAACCTCTTAATGAAACAGAAAGACACATATCAACGTTACTATTCGGATGCACGGTTCGTAATTATATTAACACACTTATTATGTGTCTATGTTTGTTTTGGGAACTGATAAACAATCTCATCTATCGTAGATATAGTGGAGGAACACACAATTTGTAGTGAAACTGATAGTACATATCTGTGTGTATCATCAATTACATAATATACAAGTGAATTAAAAACTATTTTCTTAAATTTTAATTCTCATCTTTAATGGATATCAGTTTGATGATAGAATTATGAGATTAACGAGGTATCTGTGAAGACTATCCGCATGAAACACTCGTAATTTATCAGTTGAGTTTATGGCAAACGTTGGTTATGGTGGCTGATATGTGCCATCTCGTATTTTCGTTATTTCACTGCGAAATAACGCCAAACGAAATAACGCCTGGCAAAAAAACGCTGGGCGAAATAACGAAAAGACGAAAAAATGCCATGCAAAATAACGAAAAAACGCGGAGAGAAAAGACGATAAATAGTCAAAACGCCAAGCGAAAAAATGAAAAAGACGAAAAAACCGGCACGCGAAAAGACGAATTTCTTTACATTGAATTTCTAGTTATTTCGTGTGAAGTTTTTTCGTTATTTCATTATTTCGTTATTTCGCCGGGCGTTTTTTCATTTTTTCGTTATTTCGCCCAGCGTTTTTTCGTCTTTTCATTATTTCGCCGGGCGTCTTTTCGCATGGCATTATTTCGCCCAGCATTATTTCGCATGGCGTATTTTTGCGTGGCGTTATTTTGCCCCGCGTGTTTTCGTCTTTTCGCATGGCGTCTTTTTCATCTGATATTAAAACAAGCATGCTACAAGCACCAAGAATAATCTAACTATGTTATATATGAGTGCAATCAGAAAAATACGAGCAAGCATAGCAGCAGGAAAAAGATGGGGGAAAGATATCAAAGAATTCAGGACAAATTGAAAAACCTAGTAGCCCGAAGAAAGAAAAAAGTTCTGTCTCCAGAAGGTAGGACACTGAGAGCAAAAATAGCAGCAGGGATGAGATGGGGGAAGAAATGTCAGTGAATTACAAAAAAAATACAGGGTTTAGATGCAATATTGAAAATCAAGAAAGACCAAAAAGAAGACCAAGAAGAAGACCAAAATGACATCGACGATACACAAGAAATGCTAGATGATAGTCAATCAAGAATACTGAGAAAACAGCAAATCAAGAATACTGAAACAGCAACAAATCAAGAATACTCAGATATCATCAAATCAAGAATACTGAAATATCATCAAATCAAGAATACTTAACTTGCAGCAAACCAGAGCTATTGAGATATCATCAAATCAAGAATACTGAAATAGCAGCAAATCAAGAATACTGAGAAATCATCAAATCAAGAATACCAAGATATCATCAAATCAAGAATACCGAGATATCATCAAATCAAGAATATTAAAATATCAGCAAATCAGAGATACTGAAATAGCAGCAAATCAAGAATACTGAGATATCATCAAATGAGAGGTCTCGAGATATCATCAAATCATGAATACTGAAATATAAGTTAACTTATCTTATCTTAACTTATCTTTGCTTATTTTCACTACCATGCCTGTATTAATTCCGTAGAATTTCTGGGCAGGTAATGTTCCAATATCTTTGATTCTGTGATGTTCCAATATCCTTCGATTCTGTGATAGATTCTATGATATTTCAGTAGTCCATGATGTATTCTGTGATGTTCCAATATCCTTGATTCTGTGATAGATTCTAGACTTTTCTATATTTCATGATGGATTCTATGAGGTTCCAATATCCTTGATTTTGTGATGTTCCAGTATTCTCGATTCTGTGATGTTTTAATATCCTTGATTCTGTGATGTTCCAGCATCCTTGATTCTGTGATGTTCCAGTATTCTCGATTCTGTGATGTTCCAGTATTCTCGATTCTGTGATGTTTCAATATATCTCAGTATTCTTGATTCGATGCTGTTCCAGTATTCTTGATTTGATGATATCTCAGTATTCTTGATTTGCTGATATTTCATTATTGATGATTTGATGATATCTCGAGATCTCTGATTTGCTGCTATTTCAATACTTATGATTTGATGATATCTCAATATCTCTGATTTGCTGCTATCTCAGTATTCTTGATTCGATGCTGTTCCAGTATTCTTGATTTGATGATATCTCAGTATTCTTGATTTGCTGCAAGCTCAGTGTTCTTGATTTGATGATATCTCAGTATTCTTGATTTGATGATATCTCAATATCTCTGGTTTGCTGCTAGTTCAGTATTCTTGATTTGATGATATCTCAGTATTCTTGATTTGTTGCTGTTTCAGTATTCAGTATTCTTGATTTGCTGTTTTCTCAGTATTCTTGATTTGCTGTTATCTCAGTATTTTTGATTTGTTGATATCTCAATATCTCTGATTTGCTGCTATTTCAGTATTCTTGATTCGATGCTGTCCAGTATGAAAATATATGAGATTATCTGTATTGATTTGAGACAAAAACTTTGTCCAACCAATCGAGTATTTAATGTTTATCTTTTTCGGCTATAGATCCAAGTTTTTTCAACTGTATAGAGATGTTTGCGATTTCATACAGAGCTTCCCTTGTCTGAGTGCCATGTTTTATTTTTGTCCAAAGATCCTCAAATCTATTTCGTAATTCATCCAGAATATCTTCTGTACTATCTTTGGTGTCATTTTGATCTGTACTATCATCTAACATTTCTTGTATATCGTCAATGTCATTTTGGTCTTCTTCTTGGTCTTTCTTGATTTTCAATATTCTATCTAATCCCTGTAATTGTTTTTGTAATTCATTAACATTTCTTCCCCATCTCATTCCTGCTGCTATTTTTGCTCCCAGTGTCCTACCTTCTAGAGACAGAACTTTTTTCTTTCTTTGGCCTACTAGGATTTTCAATTTGTCTTGCAATTCTTTGATATCTCTCCCCCATCTTTTTCCTGCTGCTATGCTTGCTCGTATTTTTCTGATTTCACTCATATATAACATAGTTAGATTATTCTTGGTGCTTGTAGCATGCTTGTTTTAATGTCAGATGAAAATATCTTGTCTAACTCACTTGCGTCCTGCTTACCGTTACTCGTTCAATATTGCAAAATGTAGAAATATTCCTGGTAGAAGACCTTGTGTTAATGCCGTTTTGAGTCGTGTGATTGGAAAATTTTGTCGAAATTAATAACAAAATAATCTAATTAATAGTATATACAAGTAGTATAGAAGGTGGGGGTTTCAGCGACAGTTTCCTAGAGCGGGTTTGCTCAAGTAATTAATTATATGTGCTAGGGCTGTTGGCCCAAGTTTGCTATCATTTTTTTTAAATGATGGTGTACTTGAGTTAACAGCCATGGCCGACACATTTTACAGTTGCTTGGGTTTGAAGCCCACTCTGGGAAACTGCGCTAGAACCCACACCTTCTATACTACTAGATAGAGTCTGGTCTCAGCGAGTTGGCTTATTTAAACACCGAGATGGGCTACATTTCGGTGTTTAAATAACCAGCGAGCTTATATAGTCTGATCTTACTGAGTTGGCTTATTTAAACACCGAGATGGGCGTAGCTGAGACAGACTCTAACGTTTTTGTAACATGGTGTACTTAGTAACACTGTGACGTCATAGTGACCGTACTCTAAATGTGTAGTACGGCATAGCTACGCCCCTTTAGTTACCCTAAATTAAACGATTTAATGCTCCGCATTCATCAAAAGAAATGTCGCCGACCATGCTACAATATGTATATTATATGATCATTAATACATCTCATTCAATTTCAAAGGGGACATCGGAAAATCATGAGCAAAATATGTATATGTGTTTGTCACTATAGAGTGAAGATGAGTGATTGTTTATGTGTAAGAGAGTTTCGTAAATCAACACACGCTTTTAATAATCACTTAACAGCTCTACTATTCTAAGACCACGCTAGCTATTGCGAAGGCGTGTCGTCGGTCTGTCCATCAATTGTATTTTTTGATGAAACACCAATGGACATTGCTGTACACGTCTACTTGGTCTAAATTAAATGTACCTTAGTCGACGTCTTAAATGGTTGCTACGTATGGTACTGCTTCTACTTAACACAAACATCAAGATTGGATCTCACCCAGCATGATAACATAGCAGGTAGTTCTTCCAAACCGAATTCATTCCTTCTTTCTCAATCTCACATGATGCGGTTTAAAGAGTATCAATAGAAGACAGTTCCCGTAGGGGAGCTCATGTATTGTGTCATTTTGATTATTATTTACCTTTTACCTCATGTTTTGTGTAATTATTTACATAAATAGAGACCGCAGAAAGACGACCGACGTTCATACCAACGGCTGTATCAAGAAAAGAACACTACGCGAAATAGAACAGACGGGACAAATACACAACGATTTACACGAACAAAATGTCAGTTGCAGCTCTTCTTTTTATCTTGTTTGTCAACATCATAGCGCAGTCTGATTGGAATTTTTCAGGTAAGCATCTTTAACTCCACAATAAGCAACGCAAATAACTGTCTTGGTGATATAGAATTTCGATCATTAATGGGTTAGAAATAAAACATATCTCATTTGTGAAACGTGCACTAATTACAGTGTTATCATTGCATAGGTCCTCATTATAATATCGTTATATATTTATATAAAACCGTAGGCCAGGCGAGATATTTTATCAGGCGCTCGTCCGCCATCTGTTTAGCATTTTCACAAAACAACATCGTCTACACAACGGACTTAAATAAGATTTGCCATGCTAGGAATCACTAGTGTTATTTTACTAGTCCTTTGGGATCAACGAGCCCAATATAGGTGACTTTAAAGTAGAATACCGCTTAAGCCGGTGCTAAGGGACGTGAGACCTGTTGCTAATAACATTACCAGTAGTATAATAAATGGGGGTACCAGCGCAGTTTCCCCATCGCGGGGAACGAGAACAACTAATAAAATATGCCAGTCGGGACTCAGGCGTAACTCTCATTTACACACCAAGATCTAAATGTAAGCCATGCCTAAGTCAACACCAACATATTTCATTAGTTTTCTCAAGCACCCCGCGCTGGAAAACTTCGCTGATACCCCCACTATCTATACTACTAATCAATCCGGTTTGCCATTTTAGGAGAGCGCAATTTTATTTTTTGTCTACTTTCGGCGAATCTACTTTCGGCGAAATTTTCCAATAACATTTGCAACTCGTTAAGCAAAGTCAGACGGAACCGGGCAGTAGTCTTCATCATCGCTCTGTATATCATTTTTTACCATGGAGTATTTTATTTTCCTGCACTTTGCTATTTTGTATTTCAGTTCAAGAAGCTCTTCCCTGTTTTTATCCAGCTCACGTTCATAATTATCCATTTCAACCAGCAATCGTCTTTTTTTGGTGTCCATAAAATCATCACGGACTACCTCATATGCTACTTGGAGTTGCTTACCTCTCATTAATTCTCTTCTATATTTATCTTTTAAATGGTTAAGTTTTCTGCAAACCTTTTCTAATCTTTCTTGTTCCATTATATAATACTATATATAATTATTTTTAAACCCTTGAATGCTACTCAACTATTACAATTAATTGTATGCTAACGTATCTCGTCCGTTATCTAGTATGTACCGTTTATCATCAAAAGCGGATAAACTTTTTTTATTTATTGCATAGCTGCTTATGTTATGCTTTTGTGATCTAATAACTTTCATCTCATGGTGAGCTTCTGTTGCCGTAAACAAAATCTTTTTGTAATCGTCATGTGCTATCTGTTTTTTAACAACACACTTTTTAACACCCTTACATTTCTTTGCGCTAACCTCATTATCTAGCACATACGAATATAGTTTACTCCGCAACCCAAGAAATTTCAACAAAAGGTATACCGCACGTTTCATCTTTCATCTTGCCGATAACCTTTTTATTATCATTAAAATGAAACTGACTTTTCGGATCATAATCACAATTATCAAACAGTTCTTTATCCTTGTAAAAGTCCACATACACATCTTTTGTTTTTATTTCATAACACAAGGAATCGGTGTCAGTAAATAATAACTTAGCTTTTCTATCATATTTGTTTTTGATATAGTTGTACTGGAAATCATACATCATATATTTTGACAAGTCTAAAATACACATGCCAACATAACAAGGACGATTTAAAACTAATCGTTCTTTTATTCTGTTTATGGCAAATAAATTTTCATTAAACATTTTACAAGAAATAAATGAAGGTCTTGCTGCATATTTTAAGAGAACCTCCTCGTCGTGAGTCAATTTAACATAATTCTTTTTCTCAAATTTTCCATAGTTTTACCAAAAACTGAATTGTTCATCAGTTTGAAGAAATCCTTTTCAAAAGCATTTTTACCAGCTGTTCTCTTGGCGGTATTAAAGTCTGTGTATGTTTTCAACCACTTTGAATCGTCGAACTGCAGTATTCGATGTATTTTTGTTACCTTCAATCCAAGCTTTTTATACAATTCTAAGTTTCTAAAATGCACGACATATTTTTCTTTATTTTTCAACGTCGTAACAAGTTTATTAACATTACAATGTCCTAAATTAAACTTCAGTTTTAAATTTTTACAATAGTCTGACAACCACTCATCTTTTATATTTAAACTTTTCGGGGCGAGAGGATAATCATTATGCAAGTCATGTAACTCTTTGGGATATTCAAGATCACACTCAACAATATAGTTTGATTTTCCTTTTTCAAATTTATCGACCCATTTAAAATTACCACTTGGTAGCGGTTGGCATATCGCCCACCCATACAAGTTATTAGCATCGAGATATATTATGTACTTGCTTTCTTTTTTCTTGTCATAGTTTTTCATATGTTTATTGTTAGCCTGTGAATATCTGTTTGCAATATAACTGGTAACGCATCTTAATCCTTTTTCCACAAACACATATTGATCAATATCAGTTATTAAATCAAGTTGGATACCAGTCATCTTGAGGCATGCATCCCAGGCTAAACCAGGACTACTGAAGTAATGACAAGGATCTAATTTGTAATACTCAATGCACATTTTTCTAGTTTTCAAAAACATCTGTCAGCAACAGCACATCAGTCTTAAGATACAGATCATGATATTCTCCCATATTTTTAATCTTAAATGTTTTCCATATTGTTTTAGCATGATCATAATCTGCATCTGAAATGTGCTCATCATTTAATTGAGAATAAAAGCTATCTTTGTCAGGTAACTTAGTATCCTTGAAGCGTTCAAAACTGTACATGTAATCATAAGGATAAACGCCTTTTTGTTTTATTAATTCTAGCTTGTCGCCAGAGTATTCCTGTGAGGTGTATTGAAACGAAGGGATGTTTTTTACTAAATTTTCTAATGATTGAGACATAAACTGAAAACTGTCAATAAACACCAAACTTTGTCCTAACATAAAAGCCATGTACTTTTCCATGTTATTCGGTATAACATATATGTTTCGTTTAAACTTCCCGATGTGCTGCATTATGAAGTGAGAGTCATATCCTCTCAAGTTATGAAACACAACAGGTATTTTTCTAGTCAACCTGAAATTAATATTACATATGTCATGAGCGCTTCCTCTATACTTTCCAGTTATATGGCAATGGTCTCTAACTTTTCTGATGGAGTTTTTGTATGCCACTGTATAACCCGCGTCGCCTTTTTTGAGAGTTGTTGCAAAACCATTACCACAAATATGAATGATTTAGATTTTTGGAATCTAGCTTCTTCTTCCTGTGACATTACTAGATCTTTTTTAAAGTTTGCATTCATGGTTTTCTTGCACCACTTTTCTTCTTCTATCATTTTTTCTAAAAACTTGTAAACAGCATTTGGTCCTCTATACGTTACAACTGGTTTTGAATACTGATTATCATAGCAACAAACAACCTTATACCCATAACTGCAATCAGTATGTTTTTGATATTCTTCTGTATGTGATTTTTTAGGATTGTTTGATGCTGAAGAAATACTTTCGGTTACTGCTTTAAAATCAGCATATATAACAAACGGAACCATTAGCTGTCTGTCGTAGTTTTTAAACTTAACCTTTTCATCTTTGTTTGGCATTTCTACTGCTTGCTTACCATTAAGTGAAAGACAAACAGTTTATGTTTTTCCAGAACTCTTTCTAATATAAAGCACTGCAAGCATGTTTTACAAAACCATTTTCTTTCCTTGCGTGCTGTTTGATTATACATCAAAGTGTTAAAATCTTTTATCCACACGTAATGATTTCTTTCTTCTTCGGTGATTTAAAGCATATCACACGTTTTTTCTGCTTTATTATTTGATATGTGCAAAGGGTATACTTGATTATCTTCATACCCGAATATGTTAAAACAAATGTTGTTTTGTTTTTCTATTTTTGGGATTTGTTTGATAGTAACAGGAAATGTAATTCCTTTGTAATCAAGATCACCAATATGATTTTTGTATTTTGTTATTCTTTGAAGATCTTTTTCAACAGGAAATTCATACGCCAAATGGCACCATCTAAAGCACTCATTATCTTTTTCATTTTTTATATTTATCAATCCTTTTCTAGCATTAGCAAGTTCTTTTGGTAAATCCAAATAAGAGCTACCCTGTAAAGGCTTATACTTTATTCGATTTATGTAATGTGCATCTAGTGATTCAATTACCCAACCACTTCCCAACTGAATCCAATTTCCAATTCTATTTATAATTATTTCCTGTGCTTTGTCTAATGCTTCTGATATTTGATTTATGTTTAGTATTATTACAGCGTTTGGGGCAAAGTAAGCTGTTTTGTATACACACTCAAAAATTCCTCTATCATCCGATACTTGTTTTTTAAAAGTAAGTTTTATATCAACGCTTAATTTAAATCCACCTGTTTTTCTTAGTTCTTTTTTAAGAAAGTTCACAACTCTTGATTGTGTTTTTTGTAGTTGTCTGAGCGGATCATTACTGACAACATTTACTTTAAAAACCTTGCTATACTGTTTTGGGGATGTTTCAATTTCTCGGGAACTCATTATATAGTATTACATGAGATTATTTCTTTAAGCCCCTATTAATTAATTAATTAATTAATTAACATTCTTTTATTTAATATTTTCGCCCTCATCGACGTCCTCATCGAGATCCTCATCGGTGTCCTCACCGACGTCTTCATCAGTAACCTCATAAATATGTTCACATGTGTCCTCGTTAGTAACCTCATCCAAGAGAGCATCTATTAAATTATCCAGGAGAATGTCTAAGTATCTCCGAAAGCATTTTTCTTCAAGAACTCTATTATCTATCATCTGACTTATTTTGACATGATATTTGCAGTATCTATCGAAATCAACAGTTTCAAGATCAGCTCCAGCTGCCAGTGATTTTATTTTTATCCTATATTTGCAATAGTTTATAAACTCGTCTTTATCAAAAACTGCTGCATCAATCATTTCTTTTAAACTTTTGACAAACGTTTCAAAGTCTTCATGACATCCGATATCAGTATTAATCACATGAGGGTTTTTCTAGATTGCTGATTAGATCATCTCTGAACAACTCAACATTTTCAGACATTACTTTTAATTGTGTTTCAATAAAAATCTTAATTTCTTTTTCTGCTAGATCTGTGAGAAGCTTTACAGCATCATTACACTCGATCTCAGTTTTTATTGCCCAATCTTTTTTAAAAGCTGCAATATCATCTGACAATCGTTGCATGTGAACTGTCTCAAACTCTTTGATAAGTTCATTTGTCTTTGTTAAAAGAGCCTGCTCGTAAGCAGCTGCTTTCTCATAAACATTTTGTTCCTCTTCAAAGTGCTTTCTTTCCTCTTCCGCATAACTGTAAATACTCATATATTAAAGATTATATTATTTTAATCAACCATACATACTAATTTCAACTCCTTGCTTAAGTAAAACATCATAGTGGGCAATAAATGAAACTTCGTATAATTTTGGTTGGCAACTGGTTGCCTCTGAAATTTGTTTTTTACAAAAAGCACGCAGTTTGTTTATATCTCCTTTTTTTATTTAACATGACAGTTTTAGTTGTTTTACCATTGTTATGATTCTTTCTGTCAAATCTTGAAAGTTTGAAAAAATTATCAGCTCTTTTTCAAGTTTATTCATATCTTCAAAATCAATAGTTTTTGCATGTTCCGTTTGATCTTTCTTAAAGGTTTTGATTTTCTTTTCTATACGTTCCATTTATATAATTACATAAGATAATATTTCTTTAAGCCTATATTTAAATATATAATGCTATATTATAATATAATGAATTGCAAAATATTGTGAAAGAGTTTTAGATATTATTGATCCTCCCGGGGTGTGCATAGATTGCGTCTTATTTTACACAACTAATAAAAAGAAGCTTTGTAAATATTGTACCAGAGCCAAGCTGTGTTACAAGTGTACTTACGCATGTATAAATTGTAATGATACTTGTGAAGTTTTTGATAACGAACGTAATTGCCTTAATTGCGGCACTCACAACGGCTACAATCTTATTGCAGGTTACAATTACAGCCGGAAGAAAACTATTTACCACAGAAAGTATCATTTAGATAAATACTTGGTAGAATATGATTTGTCTTCTGCAAATAGGCAAAGATTTGAAGATTTGTTTTCCAAAATTGTAAAGATTTTGGATAAAATAGAAGGTCGAAAAAGATCAATCAAATTTGAATACATTTTAGGAAAATATTTAAAATATTAAAAATAGAAAAAACACAAAAAACGATTAAAACAAAATCAACCAGAGAAAAGTACGATGGGATATGGAATCAAGTCAGACAAGAATTACGACTGAATGCCATGACCGTTTAACTTGAACAGATGCTCCTACGAAGCATCTCTACTAGCTTAATTTCCATTAAGCTTGAACCTTTCATATACATTTCCAGAGGTTCTGTAAGGTTATCATTCTTCTGAATTTCTAATATTTTATTAAAGACAATCCTAATTATCTCCTCGTCATTTTCTAGTCCTGTGGTTGTTTGGACATATGATAGAAGTTGTTTGAAACTCCTATGATGTGTTTTTAACAAAAGAAGGATAAAATATCGGACAGGGAAAGCAGCATTCAAGGACGACAGTCAACGAAAGTCTTTCTTTCTGCTATTTTTGTTTTGCTTGCAAAAACAGCAACTACTGGAGGAACTGCACCAACTGCAGCCACGAAAACAGGAATTGCCGGAACCAATGCCAATACGGCAGTACAACAGATTATTCCACTAACAATTTGTAATGTTGTGTTTATAATACCGCACAATTTATAGCTACGTCTGTATGCAGCCACGAGTCGTGTCAAATGATCAATTTATTCTTCTTTGGTTTTCATGTATAGTTACAGTTAGACAATAATTTAATTAAGATATTTAGAAAATAGTTGCTCGTGTTCTTTGGGTGATATTCCGCCTATTTTTAATAATTCATCGATTATGCTAATACCTTTATTTATTAGCCGTGGGCTGTTATTTCCCGATTCGATACTCCCGCATAATAACTCTAGATTATCCATCAAATCTTCGGGACTATTGTAATGTTCAACCTCAACACAACCTCCTATCTTCTTGAACTTTGAAGAACCTTTATGAATTGGTAAACCAGATCATTTTGTTAGTTCCTTAAAAGCATTCTGAGACAGCTTTGAATAAGTTTTTTTATTATTGTAACGCTTTGTTATCAAGCCTATAAAATCATCATCTACTTTCATATCTAGCACAACTGCTTCGTCTAGTTTAGCAATAAGTTTGTGATGACCAACAAGCTTGGGTAAATCAATTTGTAACACTCCGTAGTGGCAATCTTTGTCGATTTTGTAGGAATTTCTTTTTTGTTGCATCCCCTTGCCAGTTTTTTGTACAGTTTCGCTAGCTGCCCGAATTCGCTCAGGTAACCTCTTTATGTAAAATTCCAGAGCATTCATCTCATCTACTTTTTTATCATGTTCTCTTATAAACGGATTCCTTTTTTGCCTGAGGTGCGCGGAGCTCTGTAGTAATATTGCCATTTCGCGTTTATGTGCACTGGATTTCGCATTATCATTCCTCTCTTGGATTCTTTCTTTGCTGAGTTTGCTTATTTGTGTACTTAGACCATTTATCTCGCGGGACATTTCCTTATGTGCCCCCTCAGCCCATTTAATATATTTATCATAAACAGCTTTTCCTTCCATAATACCTGGTATTTCAGTTGGCATTGGCAATTTATACTTATCAAGTACTTCTTTATTCATACCAGCATCCAAGTCAATATCATACACCGGTTTGGATTCCTCATCTTCCCATTCTTCATCTTCTTCTATCTCTTTCATTATTTTCTTCCTCGGGATCAAATGATGTACGTTTTCTTCTGATTTCTGCAAATAGGTCTGTCCCGGGTTCGGCAGCTTTTGACCTTAGCACTCTGTCTGAAGCACTTCTTAATTTTGGTCTAGAGTGTATTGACTGCCTTAGTTCCTCCATGAAATCAACCACCGGTGCTTGGTCTTTAGGATCTGCGGTTTTCTTGGCAGCTGGTTTTTTGACGTGTGGCATTGGTGGTAGTGTTGGTGGCGGCGGCGGGGGCGGCGGCGGTTGTGGTGCTATAGCTCAGCGATCAGGCGGTGGTGGTGGTGGTGCTATAGCTCCGCGATCAGGCGGGGCAAGTAATTGCGGACGTATTGCCTCGGGAAGAAGAGCCAACTGTTGACGTATTTCCGGAAGGGTAATCAAATGTTCAGCCAGCCGCCTTGTTTGCTCTGTTATTTCGCTAGTCACAGGTTTAAATACTTCTGCATATAAATCACGACTAGCTCCTTTTTCTAGTCTTTTTCGGATAACTTTATTCTCCAATTCTTTAACAAGCTCACTCGATTTTCGCATTTTATCTGCTAATTCTTTCCATTTTAACAAAGACATGTAATAGTATAAGTTAGATTAAAATAAGATAAATTAAAATAAGTTAAGACGAGTATTATCCAAGCATTATTATAATGCAAATCCCAAACTATGATATCAAAACAGAAAACGGTAATTTTAAACAACTATGGAACTTTATGCCAGACTGTTGTTTTAGAACGTTGATTTGCGGTAATTCAGGTTCCGGCAAGACAAACACATTAGTTCACATGTTGCTGAAACCTTTAGTTTACTACGACAAGATTTATTTGTTTGCTAAAACTTGGAGCAGTCCAAGTATCAGGTTTTGTCACAAAAACTTGAAAAGATAGCAAAAAAGAATAAAATTTCAGTTGAAGATATATTAGAATGTTCAAATGATCAAGTTATCCCTGTGGATACTTTAGATTCAGATACTCAAAAGATAATCATTTTCGACGATTATGTTTGTGAACGCAATCAAAACGATATTATTAATTATTTCATCCAGGGAAGACACAAAAATTGTTGTGTAATTTATTTATCTCAATCCTATTACAAAACTCCCAAAGACATTCGTTTGAACTGTTCTCATTACATCTTCTTTGCAACTCCGGTTAATCGCGAGCTGGGTATGCTTTCCAAAGAACAAGATGTCAGCAAAGAGCAGTACAGAAAAGCGACTGACAAGCAGTACGACTTTTTATATCTAGACAAGCCCAGGAAGTTGATCAAAAGAAACTTCACTGGTGATATTTAATCTAATCATATTATATATAATGGGACTTTTTAATGATCTTGGCGAGGAAGTTACTTCTGACATTAATGTAGAAACATTTAGTTTGTTTAATATAGGACACGGAGGGTCATTTGCTGACCCAAAAATAGAAAATAGTAAACGAATACTAAAAGAAACATTTGAAGCATATCTTTCAAAATCTCGTTATTGGACCATCTCTCCAAGAACAAGACAAAGCACTCAAGTTTTCAATTTTGAAAAATCAAGTTTTAAACTGTATTACAAATGTGATTAATTTTATCTACTAATATGTATAATGGAACAAAAATTGTATACGCCTAGACTATCAAGTTTGTTCAAATAAAGTCCCCGGGGTCAAAAATGGCCGTGCCCCGGGGGTCCAAAATTTGTATATTGAGGTACAATTGAAAATATGCTAGTTAATATAATACCTCTATAGTTATCAATGTTATTTTTATCACCCTTTTTAGGCACTGGTACCAGCATTCCCTTTGTCCAAGCTTCTGGGTATATGCCATTATTATATATAAAACTAAAAAGTTTACATAATATTGGTGACAATAACTGTTTAGATTCAATGAAAATTTCAGAAATTAAAAGGTCTATACCGGAACTCTTATTTCTCTTTAGCGCACTAACAGCTTTTAATACTTCGTCAACACTGAAATCACAATCTAACTGGTCTATAACATGACTATCGAGATATTCCTGTTGTAGTACGTTTTCTGCCTCTTCATTGACAAAAATATCATTTTCAGAGAATAATTCTTTAAAATGACAATAAAAATCCTGAACAGAAATATTATTAGTGCTTTTGCACTTTTTCTTATATTTACGAACAAGATCCCAAAATTTGTTAGGATTATTTTTAGCAGTATCATGTAAAACAGATTTTTGATTGTTTTTATATTTAACTTTAGCACGCCGCTTAACTTTCCTAAAAATACGACGTTTACCAATTACATGCTTGATTTAAGAGAAACAAACTTTCACACCTTAATCGGGTTTGACAAAGATGCAGTTATCAGAGAAACTAAATTTGGAACTGTGACGCCAAACATAACAAATTTTATCGATACATTGTATATCCACTGTGATTTGATAAGTAATTCTATTGTTGATGGATCATACGTAGATGTCATTTATGAAATAAGTACAGCTGATCTTACGAGATCATATCCTTTTAAAGATGAACCGATGAGAGTCGGCTTCTGTGAGGTAAACAAAACGATCATTAACAGTATTAATATTTACATAACCGATTTCTCTGGCAAGATTATTAATCTTAATGGTGTCCACACATCATTCCGTTTTGTTTTGAAGGAATTAATGAAAAATAAGTTATATGACACGTTTAAAAAAGTTTATGACACTAGTACTGGAACATATACTCAAGTTGATCGATTAACTGGAGCTAGTATATTTGACATTTTTTCAAAAGTCGGATCAAAGATATTTAGTGTGTCTGTGAAAACAGCAGGCAAGAAAGCATTAGAAACTGCTGGAAAACAAATCTTAGAGAGTGGTTCTAAAAAACTTGGAGATGAAGTAGGAAAAATGGCTGCTGATAAATTAGTTTCAGTTATTAAACCTAGTAAACCAAAAGGTGATATAATTTTAAAAGAACTTACAAAAGCTGCCACAAAAGATGCAGCTAAAGTTGCGGCTGATAATGTAATTGAAGAAGATGTAAATACAAAAATTAACAGATTACTATCCGGAAGAGGAATTCATGCTAGAATTAATCGATTAATTAATAAAAAATAATCTAATTACTAGTATATATAGATGTTTCGAAGTAATCAATATAATACTAGATATGAACATGTACCTATTCTGTTAGATACTCCTGTAACACAACCAGGAAATAATACTAGACAAATGAAAAGTGGTTATCAGTTTACACTAAATGACAGAAGTTCTTACTTTGATTGGTATAACGCATATTTTGAAATCAGATTTCGAGTAAACAAGCTTGCTGATGGAGCTGCTTTTGCAGCCGCCGATGAAATTGCTCTAATTAACGATGCGGCTTCACTGATTGATCAAATGCAAGTAAAGCAAACTGGAAAAATGGTTTACGATGGAAATAATCTTCACAGGTGTGTTAATGTCAAAAGCTTGCTTGAAATTTCTGACGATTATGTAAAGACAACCGGAACAAATGAATACTTTTATTTAGATACCACGGCTGTGGCAGAATCTCGAGATGATCAAGCTGGTTATAACCTAGGATTTGCTGCTCTTCATTCTTTAATCATAACTAATCAAAAAGTTGATTCTATAATTCCATTAAATAAAATTCATTCTTTGAGGGTTTGGAAACAAACATGCTTCCTCCTAGTCAGATTCAAATCAGCTTGCTACTAACAGATGATAATGTGCTAATTTTCAAAGCTGGTGGTGATGATGGCCGGGTAGTTATTAATAAATTAGTTTTGTGGGTTCCCGGAATGATATTTAACTCAGATGGTTTAAGTTACGTAATGACAAATCATATTATATCAACAAGAGGACTTACCTCCGTGAAATGATACAAGAGAGCGGAAGTTCTGACGCAACTGAATCCGTATTTAGAATAACGGCTGGTGTTAAAAATCCCAAACATGTGTTTGTTTATTTGCAAAGGGCCGACAAGAGTTCTTCTCAAACACAAAATCCTCATCTTTTGGATACGTTTAAGGTAAATGCTGCTAATACTAATTGCTATTTACAATCAGTTAGACTGGAAGTTGGAAGTGGAGTTCATTATCCAGAAATCGAATACAGTTATGATAATATCGTAAGAATATTCAGAGATGTTATTAATTATTCTTACAAGCAAAATGATAAAAACACTGGAACTTTAATAAACGTGAGCAATTTTAAAACTCTTTTCGTAATGATGTATTTTAATTTGAGTTACAAAAAAATGAAGTCACTATTGATCCAAAAGAACTAATTCTGAGATATAAATTAAATATACCTCCTGCTGATCGATATAAAGTTTATACTCTGGTTTTGTATGAGGAAGATGTTGTTATTGATACTGTCGGGAATGAACTAGTTATTGTTTAATCTAACTTATAATATATATGACTTACGTAAATTATTCAGTAAATTTATCAGATGGCCAGAAACGAAGTCTGGCAAAAGCATATGAAAACAAAAGTGAATTAACGCTCAGGCTAAAAAATAACCAACTAGCTGGAAACTTTCCTTTGCTGCTTACAGCTACCCAGATTAACAGTATTAACAAGGCTAAATCTGGCGGGCAGGGATTAGACATAAATATATCAAAATCGGAAATGAGATCTCAGTCTAAGAATGGAGGCTTTTTAGGTGCATTAGCTGGTTTGTTGACTAAAACAATTTTACCAACAGTTGCTAAATTTGTTCCAAATGTATTAGGACCTCTAGCAACAGAAGCACTTAGTGGTCTGGCTAGTACTGGAATTGGCAAACTATTCGGAAATGGGATGGTAACTATTCCAAGTGACAAAAAGCAAGCACTTCTCGGATCACATAAATTAACACTTGCACAGCGAAACAAGACAATAAAATCCAAAGGTTGTTGCCCTATTAAACTGACAAAGCAGCAACAACAAGATGGAGGATTTCTTGGAATGCTTGCATCATTAGGAATTCCATTGATTGGATCTCTTATTAGTGGTTTAACTGGAAAAGGTTTGCAAGTAGGTAGAAAAGGAAAAGGACTAATAGTTGATCGTGGAAAAGGTTAGCAAGTAGACTCACAAATTAGACCGTACAGAAGTATCCCATTCATAAAAAAAAGTTAAATTTTAAAAATAAACCTATCTCTAACTTAGAGTCAAATAGGTCAAGCAGCTAGGTATACAGAAATTCAGGGGAGTGTTTAGCAAGAACAAATTACCAACGAAACAAAATAAACAAGAATATGGTATTATTAATCTTGATGATTATATCGGACCTGGTACACACTGGACTTGTTACTATAATAATTATTACTTCGATCCGTTTGGCTTGAGCCATCAAAAGAAGTTTTAACTTACATGTCTGATATAAAATACAACACCATTCAATATCAAGATAAAACAAGTGTCTTGTGCGGATATTTCTGTTTGTACTTTGCCAAAAAGTTGCAAGAAGGAAATAGTGTGTACGATATTCTTTACAAATTATTAAAACCATACAAACCAACAGAAAATGAAAACATTATAAAATCATATTTTGTAAATGAAGTTTAATCTAATCATATTATATATGAGTTACTGTATAAAAGAAAAAATGGTTACTGAAAATGTTGATCCTAAGTATGTTTTAGAAAAAAATGGTAGAAAAATGTTAAGAGCAACTTGTGCGTCTTGTGGTATTACTAAAACAAAGATTGTTAAAAACACAGAAGGTGGAAATATTGATATTCATAAGGCTCTGCTCCCTTTGCTACCTAAAAAAGGGCTAACACTTCCTGGTTATAAATATTGCGGTCCCGGTAATCCGCTTGATAGTGGAGAACCTTCAAATGAATTAGATGCTGTTTGCAAAGATCATGATATTTGTTATGATGAAAATCCTAGTAATAAATCGATGTGTGATAAAAACATGCTAACTGGTTTGAAATCTAGTAAGCCTAAAACTATTGGAGAAAAGATTGCTAAGAATTTGGTAGTCAGGCCTGTAATTAGTGCAAAATATAAACTAGGACTTGGAGAGCCAAAACACGAGAAAAGGCGTTGAAATGGACTGACAAGTTAGCAGATGAACTTCATAAGCCTATTCGAAGAAAGTTCACTCAACGCCGTGTGATTGTTAATGGAATTGATAAAATATGTTCTGCTGACTTGGTTGACATGCAATCGTTTTCAAAGTATAATAAAGGTACTAAATACTTGCTTACTGTTATTGATTTATTTAGTAAATTTGCTAGGGTTGTACCCGTTCCAAATACAACTGGTTTAGAAATTACCAAAGCGTTCAAACAGATAATCAGTACAGGAAGACAGTGTAAATTGTTGTGGGTTGATCAAGGTGTGGAATTTTACAACAAAACGTTTAACCAATTTCTTGATGATAATAATATCAAAATGTATCACACGTTTAATTTTGGAAAAGCTGTAGTAATTGAACGATTTAACAGGACATTAAAAGAAAAGATGTGGAAATATTTTACAGCTAACAATACAAACACATATTTAGATGTGCTACAGATGATGATTGATAAGTATAATAATACAAATCATCGGAGTATTAAAATGACACCAACTGAAGCCAGTAATGAAAAGAATAAAGGAACGGTATATTTCAACTTGTATGGAAAAATGAGAAGTAATCAAATTAAGCCAAAGTTTAAAATAGGGGATAATGTTAGAATCAGCAAATATAAAAGAACGTTTGAGAAAGGTTATACTCCGAATTGGACTGAAGAAATATTTGTTGTTGGTGAAATCCTTTGACATACAAAATAAAAGATTTAAACAACGAAAACATTGATGGAAGCTTTTATGAATTAGAAATGATAAAAGCAAAGCAAGAAATATTCAGGATTGAAAAAGTAATACGACGTGATTATAAAAAGAAACAAGCGTTGATTAAATGGAAGGGTTACAATGAGGATTTCAATAGTTGGGTTCAATTCAAGGATATTGAAAATATTAAATAATATCTTGAACTGAAATACAAAATAGCAAAGTGCAGGAAAATAAAATACTCCATGGTAAAAAATGATATGCAGAGCGATGATGAAAACTACTGCCCGGTTCCGTCTGACATTGCTTAACGAGTTGCAAATGTTATTGAAAAACTTCGCCAAAAGTAGATTCGCCGAAAGTAGACAAAAAATAAAATTTGCTCTCTCCTAAAATGGCAAACCGGATTGATTAGTAGTATAGATAGTGGGGTATCAGTGAAGTTTTCCAGCGCGAGGTGCTTGAGAAAACTAAAGAAATATGTTGGTGTTGACTTAGGCGTGGCTTACATTTAGATCTTGGTGTGTAAATGAGAGTAACGCCTAAGTCCCCTCTGGCATATTTCATTAGTTGTTCTCGTTCCCCGCGATGGGGAAACTGCGCTGGTACCCCCACTTATTAAACTACTATTACCTCTCATGAACAGACTCAGTAAACCCAAGTTTGCTACTTTATTCTCTTGGGTGTGATTTTTGCTTTCAAAGAATCTCCATTATCAGTATTTATAGTCAATTTTGTATGTTTGCAATATTTGTATATTGTGTACAAATTACACATTTGGTATTTATAAAAAATTGAGTGTAAATAATACAGTCTTTAATAAACTCTTTATGAAACCTTACGGATATTTCAAAAGTAAGATTTATATAAATTTTATAATTGTAATTGAGTCATTCTTGATGAAATCATACACACTATATATTACTAAGAGCGAATACTGCATGCGGCAAATAATTGGACTTATATGCGAACTACTTGACACACTTTGTTTACAGAATAGAGCTTGCAATACACGGTAGTACATCCTTTGAATGTGGTAAACGACTTCTATACTTGCAGTATTGTTAACTCAATGTTTTTATAAACATCTAGAATGAAATAATACACTCCTTAAAAAGGCAGTATAGTTCACATGGCACGTGCAGAAATATGTATATACAAGGCCATATTGCATTGCAAACGTTTAAACACAGGTACAATCAGTATTGCTAACTCAATGTTTTCATATACATCTAGGACGAAATATTGCAGTTGGCAAAACGGCAACTCAGTTACCTGGCACATACAGCAATTACATAGCCTCCCTTGCAGTAGATGGTAACACAAACAGTAACTTTAACGCTGGCAGTTGTTCTCAAACTTCAGTTCAACACGGTCCGGCATCATGGACGGTTAGTCTCGGTGGCAATTACCATATCAGCGGAATACGTTTATATAATAGTCAAGATCGTAAGTATTGCCATTTCTAAATTGCTTTTTCTTTCGGAAATGTTAATGTTTGTCAAGTAAATTGAACTGCATGCAGCAAGCGTTAATATATATTATTTGTAAGAATTCAGGTAACGTTTAATTTGTATTTTTAATTAATTATTGTAACAACACTTATCTAAATTAAAAAATAAATAAAATTAATACCTCTTCTGCGACACGGACTATCACAACCTGACGTCTACGGTGACATAATTTACAACATTCGTAAGATTCTTGGTCATGATCACATTCAGACAATCCTTATTTAACTCGTTCGAACGTTAATGAAAGAGGTTATGAAACTATCATTTTGGAACGATCTGCATGCTTGGTGGTTGTCCCAGTTTTTGACGGACCGTTTCAAGGCGGTGCCACTATTACAGTGAAAATCCTAGCGACAGCACGGTTTACCTTTCGTATCAAAAGTTAGCGTTATCTTGACAAAGGTTTGCGTGAATGCTTTGTTTGTTGCAACTAACACGTGATACTATAAATACATCGTTTGTTATTGACATGAATGTCATTTCTTTATATTTGCTTCTTTTTCTTTGCTTCCATAGGTTTTGCGCACAATATGACCTACTTATGTGTTAATTAATTAATTAATTCATTCATTCATTTATTCATTCATTCATTACATGGGGCCTTAAAACACTATTAATTATTCACTGAGTGACTGACTGAGTGACTGGCTAGCTGGCTCGCTGGCTCGCTCACTCACTCACTCGCTCGCTCACTCACTTATTCATTTATTACATGGGGCCTTATGACGACTGCTTTTTAAAAAAGTTTGCTTGTTTTGTTTGTATGGTGTTTTATGTCATTTTCAACACATGTAAGGTTATATATCGATTTTTTTGTGGTGGATGCAGACCACCCACTTTTCCTGGGTAGAACAAGTACTGTACACCTCCCGGCATCCGCAAAAGTCGATACTTCCTCACTGACAACTCAAGCTCCCAGTGAGATTCGAACCCGCAGCGGTGAGAGGCGAAGGTTTACAACGCAACGTTGTTAGCCATTCGACCACGTAGATGATTCATTTGATTTGATTTGAATGGAGTTTTACATCATTTTAGCACTTACTTTTGAAATTAAAACAATTGTTTGACTGCATGTATGTAAATATTAGTCAGGAAGAGTGAGAAGTGACGAAATATTGAATTGAATGTTTTAAACGGCTTTTCAACACAATATAGGTTATTTAGAGCCGCCCATAGAGAGGCAATGCTGAATAGGAATCCGGGAACCTGCTCTACACTTCCTAACGAATTTATTCCTATGGTTCGCTAATGTGCTCAGATGATACACGGGACCGAGCAGTTTACGTCCCCATCAAAGGCACGAAATTAGAAGTAAATAATTCAAAAAGGTGTAACGAACGGAATGAAGTCGGAGTTTAGCCGAATTGGAATTTAACGGCACGCCACCACAAAAAAGTTATATGGCCTCAACAGAAATGAACAGGCCCGCTCTCCATTTACTTCTAGATATGCATATGCAGAATGGGCATAGAACCTTCTCATCTGCAGAATTGCAGAGCTGATCTGCAGAACTGCAGTTGTTGCAAATTATATTGTAAACACTCCATATTTCACTGGAGCCACGGTCATCGTGTTCTGCCACGACTCAAGTAGCACATGAAACAATACGAAACTACTACGTAATAAATCTGATTGGTTCCGACATGTTGGCATTTGAGTACTCTGTTAGTGCCGTATGGCGGTTGTAAGAGTGCCTCGACTACTAATCGGTAGTGATTTTCTTTACTGGTCCTTTGTGGTCATTAATCCCACTATTTATGACTTTAAAATACACTACTGTTAGAGGTTTTGCATCTTATATTTCTTCACATGGACAGATTCAACAAATCTGAGTCTACCACTTGCTCTATTGTTTGTATTTGTTGTCTCCAAGAGATCTCTCTATCAGTATGTAATACTGGAAGGTTGTAATTTAATTCAAATTAAAGGCGTATACTAATATTATGAACCGTACTATAATCTAGATCTTCCAGTACTGTGTTGTTACAAGAGTTTCAGCATAAATGTTGGTAATTGTAATACACATTGCTTATTAATAGCAATTATATCATCTAATTGTAAACTAAATCTTCTTAGAAAGGGAAAGACTCGAGAATTTTCAAGTGACCGGTGAACCAGGTAGCATTGTTATTTACACTGATGCTGGAGTCGGACGATACCGTGCCAAGGTGATTTCGATTCCTGTTGATGGACTCCGTGAGTTTCGATCCATCACCGTTGAGATACCTCCACACGCTGGCGCTGCAGATGGTGGCAGTTCTGTACTTGCATTGTGTGAAGTCGTAATATTTGAAGGTGAGTTAGTCTGTGGAAATTCAAACGTTAAACAGAACGTGAAGCATTCACAGAACGCGGCTATCAATAATTTAAACTTAATATAAGTTTCATTCCGATTGTGTTCATTTGATTATTATATCCAAAAAATGTATTGAACAATACTTCGTTCTGTGTACGCTATAAACGTAAAGCGTACGTAAACATTTTTCATGTAAAAAGTCATAAAAATGTCAGTATCTAGACATTTATTTCCGACACCTGCATCATTGTATGCATTATCTCTGTTTGTGTTGTGTGTAACTGACGGAAACAGCCGATAATAACCGAGGAATTGATACGCATTCCACTTAGTAATCACTCCTTCATCGACACCATCGACACTAATAAATGTATGCTGAATATCTGTTTGGCTTGTCTATGTCACCTCTCTTTAGATATACCATTATATGTTAGAATTTGCTATAAAGTGTTTATTTTATAATTCTCTTCATATAAAATAGTTAATTCTGTACTTGTACCTAGAGCGTCCGCATTGGTCGTGGTATTTTAATAATATTTTATTGCTTGATGTTATTTACATAAATACATGTGATATAAAAATTACAATAATAAATAACATTTACAAATGGATTGGACCACGAGTTATCACAACATCAGTTACGGTCCTTTCCAAAAAGGTCGTGGTTTAACCACCGCCCGGTTCATAAAAATACTTTATAAACAAGTTTTCTGTCAAAATCGTAAGAATTAACGTAAAACATGAAATATTACTGACATGATGATTTTTAGAAAGTTATATTTGACCATTTCTCAAAAACAAGTACCGCGACATAATTGGTTTAGTTCGTTATCTTGAATTTAAACAGAAGTCATTATAATTGACTTTTTTCCCTCAAAAAAATACCATATTTTTTTATCAAAAAAGTACCGTATTTTTTTCTCAAAAAAGTACCATAAATTATTGCGTCAATTCATTATCATGAAGAACACGATATTTGCGAACACAGATGAAAAGAAATATATTCGAAGGAAATAATTATTTTTCGGAATGTCTCTTTTGTCCAACAAAATCTGCGAAGCTCTTCAAAGAAATAAAACGTATAAAAAGAGAAATTTGGAAATCGTCGAACACGATAAATACAACAATACAACAAAATATTGAAGTCTCGGTTTGATTAAGTCTGTTCATGAACGGTAGTGAACGAACGTGCTTGCTACCGTTCACGCCCTCTCTAGCCCCGGGCTGAGCAGAACTCAATATTTTAAAAGTCACCAGTACAGAAATTTGAGCCATCCCGAAGATGGTATGCATATGGTCCCAGTTTCTAACAAAACGGTTTGCCCTAAACGACATTTCGTGGTCTCTCCTTAATTCCATTAAGCAATGGGAAAGCTTATATAAGCAGGATTTTATAATGGATATTTCCACAATAGAACACGTTTAAAAACATTTTTTACTGAAACAGATGCGATAACCTGTTTAAAATGACCCACTATATGTCTGAATTTTACAATATGCAAACGTTATAAGCGGATGGTATGAAACGCCATGACTGTCTTATGATGTTGCCGATTATTATATTCAGTGCATTTCCCTTTATATGTGGTAGATCTTTCATGATATGCAGTGCATTTTTAATTATATGTGGTAAATAAATCTTTATATGTGATAGAAAAGTATTTATATGCAGTAGATTAATCATTATATGCGATAGATAAGTCATTGTATGTTGTAGATAAACAATTGTATGCAGTCCAGTTATCATTATATGTAGTGCATTTATTATTATATGCAGTAGTTTATCTAATATATGAGGTCCTTTGAACATTATAGGAAGTAGGTTTGTATTTATATGCAGTGCTTCTGTTGACTTTATATGTGGTACATATTTTAATATACGTGGTGGATATGTCTTTATATTCGGTGGTTTGAATTGCATTACATTTGGTACAAACGGCTTTATACGTGGTGCATTTCTTATGATATACAGTGCTTTTTCTATTATATGCTGTGATTTTTTCATTATGATGATGAGATCAATCGGAACACTCGTTTTTTAAGATGTTGCGATTTTATCGGAAATCTAACAGGGAATGTGATTTAAGAAAACGAAAAATAAAACCTACCTACCGTATGTTTTGCTCTACTGGCCAGGGGTCAGCAGAGCTTATGGGATGGCGAGTTGTCCGTCGTCCGTCGTCTGTCGTCCGTCCGTTAACGTTTACCTCGTTAAGGCGATAGAGCCTTCATTTCTCATCCGATTTTTACCAACAGATTGTTAATATTAATGAAAGCTTGGACAAGCTCGAAAATCAGCCAGATTGGACCATTTACACCGGAGTTACGCCCCTTGATGTATTCAAGAATGCTATATTTTGCCTCGTTAAGATTATAGGGCCTTCATTATTCATCCAAACTGTACCAAACATTACCAGATTTTCTTCTTTTTTCTTCTTCTTTTTTTCTATACATATATGCAAAAAACAATATATGGTTTATGACAGTACAACAGATACATATACATGAATGTAATCATTGAATAACACAAAACAGTTATATTAAAATGTCATTTTACATTAGTAGCAGAGGCTCGAAAGTAACGGAAATTAAGTAAGAGAGAGAGAGAGAGAGAGAGAGAGCGCATTTATTACCGAATACTGTCAATTTTCTGTATTTAATCGTAAAACTTCCCATTTTTTTTAGTGATATTCCAATTTGTCTTTAGAACTGGCAATAATACGCTCTATGTGTTCAATTTGTTTGTATGTATGAGATGAAAGATGTAAAACTAGGAATCGTTTTCGCATACTTATTCTTGAAAATAAAATACTTTGCAATTATTAAAACACAATTTAAAATATCTGAATAAGATTTATCTTGAATAATACCAAATGAGATCATTTGGAAGTCAGTGCCAAACGAATATTTTTGCTGTTTAAAAAGTTATGTATTTCTGTCCAAAAAGCTCCACTAAATGTACATTCCCAAAACAAATGTTCAATTGTTTCAACGTGCATATTGTAAAAATCACAGAGACTTGTGTTACTAATTTTGCATTTATATAGAAATTTGTTTGTGGGTATAATTCTCATTATATAGAGGATCTTAAACGAGTTCCCATTTCATATAAGATTTATGAAACGAGTTATGAATTAAAAATAATTCATAACGAGTTTCATAAATCTTATATGGAATGGGAACGAGTTTAAGATCCTTTTTATCACATAACATTGCAGTCAAATTAGTAAAAAATAATTCAGATGTACATAGAACCGCCACGACGTCAGACACACTTTAGCGCCAAAACGTCATAAAATATGTGACGTCGTAACGTCGCGTCTCATACATAAAGTTACGTATAAAAGAGTTCGTGTTTACCTCTTTACAAAATAGCAGTTTACGCCAACTTTTTAACAAACCAACAACAATGTTTTGTATAACGTGCATTATTTTTATAAGCTGTCACAAATAATAAGTTTAAGACTCAGATCTGGGTGGATTTATACTAAATAAAATAGTTTCAGTTAATAAACTTGGGTAGTGTTACAGGTTTAACTCAACCAATCAAAATCGTTCCAGGTTGCATTACACATGTGTCATACAATAGAATATTACATGGGTGTTTGACACTGCTAACAAGGGACGTTATGTGATAAATATTTATATTGAAAATATCTAAATTTTGTATCGATCGTGCTTTTGAAAGATGTGGTATGAATACGTTTCCGGTTTAGGTTTGTTATAGTTTCTTCCCATTTTGGTGAGGTTTAATTGGTAATTCTGCTTGCATGCGTTCCACTTGAATGTTGTATAATAATTTGTTGGCACTGTTTTGTTTTCCTATTTGTTTCAGTAAGCTGGTTTCACAACAGTTGCATAGTAGTTCAGGAATTCAGAATTATGTATGTTATATATTGTTTTTAAATATGCAAATGTATAAAATTCTCTAATTCTATGGTTATACAGTTGTTAAATATTACTAATACCCATGTTTTGAAGTAAATAGTATGTCCTTGATGTTTAATGTACGATTTATTCCATATTATCTGTTTTGCAATGCTGTTAGCTTTCTTTTTGAAGTTTACTAAAGACCATGATTTTATTATTTCTGACTGAAAAGCGGATTGTTTGGTTATTATTATTTTCATCTTTACCGTCCACATTGCTTTCAAATAGAATACCCATTTCATGTAAATATCATTCCAATCACCCTGCTTATCCGGATTAGCAAGTCTTTTGACCCATCCTGTTTTAGTGGAATTAATAAATGATTCCAAATCTATCATTTTTAGACCACCATTTGTATAGTCTTGTATAATCGTTTTCCTATTGATTTTATCTGGTTTACCCTACCACAAATATTGATACATTTGATTTTGTATTCGATTTAAGGATTCTGTTGATGGAGTCTCCAAAACAGTTAGAGGGTATATCAGTTTTGGTAGAGCAAACGTTTTTATTACCGTTATCTATCCTAGAATAGTTATATTGTGTTTTTTCCATTGATCTAAGCATGTTATAAATTGATCTATTTTTGGATAAAGGTTATATTCTTCACATTTTCCTTTTTCATTTGCAAAAATGATTCCCCGTATTGTTGCTTTGTCTTCAGTCCATACAAATTGTTTTTCTTCACAGTATTTTTCATTTGAATCTTTTAATGAACCGACACGTAGTATTATTGATTTTTTATGTTTAATTTTAATCCAGACTTTTGCTAAAATTATCGAGTAGCTTTACTAATTTTTTAAAATGTTTTTTTTACCCATCTAGCATAAACGTAGCATCGTCCGCGAATGCTGTGTTTTTTGTTTCGTTATTATTAATTTTTATTCCTATAATATCCTTATGTTTCATTGTAGCATTGTATAGTAGTTCAATTATTATTACTGGCGACAGTGGGCATCCCCGCCTAACTCCTCTATCTATTTTTAAAAAATCGGACATGTAACCATTATTTACAACACAACTTTGTGCATCATTATAAAACAGTTTTATCCAACTGATAAAAGAAGGTCTAACGTTAAAATAGTTTAATTTGTTTTTAATAAATTCATGGTCGACGCTATCAAATGCCTTCTGGAAGTCCGCAAAAAAATATTAGTCCTGGAGTCTTCGTCATTCAAATAATCAATAACCTCAAATATAGTTCTTATGTTTTCTCCAATGTATCTACCTTTCAAAAAATATGTTTGGCTATTGTCTATGAGTGTAAAGAAAACCTTTTTCATGCGGTTTGCAATGCATTTAGTAGCAATAGTATAGTCCACGTTTAATAAGCTTATAGGTCTCCACTTTGTCAATGAAGTTAAATTGTTGTCTTTTTTAGGTAATAACGTGATAATGCCTTGTTTTTGCATAACTGTTAAATTTCCATTTTCGTATGAATAATTAATTGAATTAATATAATAGTGTTTAATGTTATTCCATTTTATTTTTTTTATAAAACTCCGATCCCGGGCTTTCGTTGTTTTTCTTTTTTTTTAGAGCATTATAACATTCTAGTTCTCTTTTCTTCACACAGTTCTCGTTGTTCTTGATTTAATGAAGTTCCATTTTCGATGGGAAAAAAATCCGTATTTGTTATTTTCGTATTAACTTTACTATATAATTTTTTATAATATCGCTTTGTTTCTGTCATGATACTATTAGAGTCCGTAATTTCTCTATTGTTGTTTATTTTATGTTTTTTCGTTCTGATTTTTCTTTCTAGATTTGCGAAATATATTTTTTCCTGCGTTTTCGACCCATTCTGCTTTTGGTCTAATAATGATACCATTGGTATTTTTTTCTATAATATTTGCTAAAAGATTTTTTTCTAAAATAGTGTTAATCGCAATTTCGTTATGAGGGGTGATGATAATTCTAATTCTAGTTTGTCAATTTCATCTTTTAGTTTAACTTCTTCTTTTAATGCTTTTTTTTCTTGAGGGACGTTTATAGAATTGTCTCATTACAATTGCCTTTAACTATTTCCCAAAGAGTATTGGGATTTGAATCTTTATTTATATCGACTATTTCTTGTATAGTTTGTTTAATTTTAATTTGGTATTCTTTTTCTAAAATTACACTATTGTTCAATTTAAAATACCAAGGTCCGCGTTGTGTATTGTACGTATTTAAATTAAATTATACAAGAGAATGATCTGAACGTAGCCCTGTAGATATTTTACAAGCCGAGATATAATTACTAATATTTGAAGACACTAAAAAATAATCTAGTCTACAAAATATTAGGGGTGTTTATGGTTTGAGCGCCACATATAATATCTAGTAGTGGGGTTAAAAATTCTCCAAATATCGTTGATATCGTTATTTCCTATTATAGTATTAATCTTTTCTCGACATGTTTGTTGTTGTTAACATTACCATTTTTCTTGTCTAAACTTACATCAATTGAAGTATTAAAATCCCCACCAATAATTAAAGTATCACTATCATTTAAAGTGATAAACTCTTCAATACTTGACAGAAACTTCATATTATCAGATGTGTTATTCGGACCATACACATTCAACATTAGAAATTCTTGTTCATCGATGCTGGTCTTTAATGATTGCATCCTACCATATATAATGCTTTTTTATGTTCCAATATTTTGTATGAAAAATTCGAGTTAACAAGGATGCCCACGCCTATACTATTTCTACTATTTCCACTAATAAATGTTTCATGTCCCCATTATGTTTTCCATGTTCTAAATGTATTTTCTTCGCAATGGATTTCTTGTAAAAAACTAATTGAGTAATTATTTAGCTTTAACCATTCAACAATTTGTCGTCGCTTGCGATAATCGCCCAGTCCCTTAACATTAAAGGTACATATTTTAACCGTCATTTATTACTATCATAAAATGTATCCTCTATGACCATTATGCGTTGTTTGAATATCAATACAGTGTATTACCATTGAACAGAACAGTAAAAGGTTAACGCCTAAGTAGTCTATCGTTGAAAAAGAGAGTATATAGAGAGAAGCCAGAGTAAGATATAAGAAGGAGAGACCAAGGGTGACAGTGTACATTTCAGTCTTCTCGTATTGGTGCACGATTTGGGAGCCATCTTGTATCAATACATAACACACGTTGAAAACAATAATTTCGGATTCAATCTTAAGTACATAAATAAGATAAAATAGAGCACCAAGAATAGAACACACACATCGCTACAAAGCCCGTGGGGTTTTTGTCGTCTGAAAAGAAAAAAATATCAATGACAACAACAACCAGGAAACAAAATTAACGAAGAAAGACATCATACAAAAACAATTTAGAACAAATTTCAAAATTCACGCCAAAGTGGTTTAGAAACAAATAACAAAATATACAACAACTACAACATCACAATGTGGTTGTCTCATAACCAGTTCATTGTTTATCAAATAAATCTGCATCTAACTATAACAACAGGACAAACACATTTGAAGCATATATGTTGGCACTCAGTTTATATACATCAAAAGTCATCCTACGTGTTCAATTAAATAGCCTTTACAAAAAATATATTTCTATTCAAAACACAATGGCTATGTGTCTTTTACGAGAGCATCACATTTACAATAATTCATTACGTTTATGAAAAAAAATATATAGAACACATGATATTCTAAAAAATAGGCACTTAACGTATATATTTTGATCCACTCTACAATATCTGTAAATATATACTCTTCCCAAAAACATTGAACAGTTGCAATTGTAATACTTCCTAGTTTAAACATGTTTTACAGACAAAAAATATATCAACACATTTTTTTACATAAAAAATAAATAAATAAATAAAAATGAATATATATATATATATGCACAAACAATAATAAAACAACAATTTACACACACACAAAGACACAACACTTTTGTTTTTTTAAATAAGTTATTCTGTTCATAACCGAGAGAAAAAGGTGCACATGTTACGCAAAATAGCATATGAATAGTGTATTTGTTTTAAAAACGGTGAAATTTGTTTTATACCAGTTGGTAAAAACGAACAAGCAAAAACACAATCTCTACCCAGAGTAAAATCGTTCCTCATTTGACTCTGTCAACGTCAAAGGAAGTAGGTCGAACGGTTAGGTCACGTGATTATTCAAAAAAGTTATGACGATGTTTATAATAAATCCTTTTGCGTGATCTGCAAAAATTATATATAGACCTATATATATATTATATATTAATATATATTAAATAATTTCAATTTTTATTTCTATGAGTTATTTTTTTTTTAATAATTTTCTGCTATTGAGCTTCGGTTTGAAATGTTTACATCTGCGTTTCGATTGAGGAGACCTAAGTACGTATTATTTGTGTAGTAAAATAGTCCCGATTAAAACTAAATTGTTTTCATGCATTATTTCAAACTTGTAACATCTAATTTACAGATATTCTGAAAATTACATTTACACAATAAATAAATAAGTTTCAGGCAAACATATTCCAATTTAACGGGTTTTACCAAAATCTTGTAATTTAGTAGTTAGCAGAGATATATGTGAGTGCAAGGAACGATAACTCTGCGTGGAGATTGGCAAAAACATACCATTTTCGGAATACCGGAACTGCATAACACATTATTAAAATTAAGTTTTTATTGTTTATTACAGATAATGTGAAAAAGAACAACACGACGAGGAAGAAACACACACATGCGCACACATGCACGCGCGCTCGCACACACACACACACACACACACACACACACACACACAACGCCTGTCTGAATAATTTAATTGCTTTTTTAAACACACCCAACGCCTGTCTGAATAATTTAATTGCTTTTTTTAATCTGTATTGGCTTTGGTATTTTAAAATAAAATAGTAACACGTAAATTCATCTCCTCAGAACTTATCTATACATATAGCCATATGTGTGATCCATATTCTGTCTTACTGAAAAACAAATGCATTCACCTATATGATTGCTCACTCCCTACCGCTTGCCCGTGCATACGCACGCACATACACAAACCTGCATATAATAGTCTTTTGAGCTCTTTTTGAGCGCCAAATGGGATTCTGTTTATCATACCGGTAGTGATTTTATATTGTTTAAGAAATATTTCTCAAAAACATAAACAACCATAAAACAAATAAACCATTGTGCATGTACACGATTTACCAAAATACAACAAAAAACAACATAACATACTGTAGCGATTAATAATTAAAAAATACAGTTGTATGGTTAATACAGACGACTTTTCTCGTTTTGGGTTGGTCTGGAGTCTTCACTTGGTCTGTAAAGTACTGTTTTGTGTGGCAATTTATAAGCTCCTGCTAATTACGGGACTGGTTTATGTAAGATACTACTGTTTTTATATGTCATTTTGTTTTCTCCCGTTAATCACGAGTTCGCGTGGTACTTAAAAGAAAGTATTGTATAGTTTGCATCAAAATATCAATTTGTTATCGCGAGTCTTGAGGGAAAACACAATCTAGTGCATACCGCACGGGTGTTTTAAGCGCGATACATATTCACACTGATTTTAAAGGGACTGTGTAATACATAGTTATGGCCATGGGAGATCGAGGCAGGTGTGGAAGTCTTTGAACTATATTCTTTCTATTTTAGCTGTAGACCTCCATTTAACGAATATTTACCGTTCGCGAACCAAGACTGGTCTACCTCATCCTTAAGTTTCTTCCTTGTAGATACTAGAACCTCGTTATTAAGTTTGGCGAAGTCTTCAAATATTGACATCCCACTACGGTTTAACAGCTTCCGGTTTGCGATCACGCTCTATTTGACTTCTCTGTGGACAAACTTAACAATTACTCTGAGATTTCGGCCTGTTTGAAAGAGGCCCAATCTATGAGAAATATCGATCTCATTGGGGGTCAGATTCATAGTAAGTTTTCGGTTAAGCATGTTTAGTACTTTCCTTGTCATTTGCATTGACTGTTCATAGTGCTCGTCGTCTGGTAGCATTGTTATTCTGATATTGTTTCTTTCTACTATACTGTTCATGATCGTTTATAATTTCATCTACCCTTTCACCCTCCACAATTTCTATTCTCTTGACTACTGTGGCAAGTAGGCTTTCTTTTAGTTTTTTTGATAATGCTTTTTAAAAAGGACTTGTCGTCTTTTGATATGACGTTATTCAGCTTCTTATTGATTTCCTGGAGATTTCTTTCTATTCTTTCATCAGTGTTGAAGACGTCATCTTAAGTCTTTGTTTTTGTGCTTTCAACTGTATTTGTATTTATGTTTGTATCTATTTTGCTTATGTCTAGCTGGAGTTCCCCTACTTTTGTTTCAATTTTGGACTTTTCTTCTTTTGACCTTTTGTTACTTTCGGTTTTTGTGTATTTTCCTTAATGTTTATATGTGGTACTTCCGCCGTTGTGTTTAATGTACTACAAACATCGTGGCTTGTGTCATGACTTGTATCTAGTGAACTAATACTGGAGTAATACTGTTTCCGTTCGTCTGTCATTGTCACAACTTTCTGCAATTTTAGAAAAAAACACAAAATAAAACTTAACAACGTGCCTTTAATTTTGCGGCTAGTCCGCCATACACTGTTCGTTCGATACTTGTTAATAGACCAGATTGTTAATATCAATGAAAGCTCGGACAAGTTAAAAATCCAGCCAGATCGGACCATTTTCACCGGAGTTATGGCCCTTGATTTTCTGAAATATTTCATATTTTGCCTGGTTAAGACGATAGGGCCTTCATTTGTCAACCGATATTTACCAAACTTTACCAGATTGTTACTATCAATAGAATGTCAGATATGTTCGTAAACTAGCTAGATCGGACCAGTAACAGTGGAGTTATGGCCCTTGATTTAATTAAAAATGTTATATTTTGCCTCGTTAAGACGTTAGGGCCTTCATTTTTCATCAGATCTTTACCAATTTTACCAGATTGGAAACATCAATGAAAGCTCGGCATATTCGAAAACCAGCCAGATTGGACCATATGACCCTTGATTTTCTGAATATGCTATATTTTGGCCTCATTAAGACGAAAGAGCCCTCATTAGGCCGGATTTCAGTGAAACGTTTTAGGGATGATCAGTTCCAGGTCTAGTTGTGCATGTCATCGCCGTGTTCCAGTTGAATGATTTTTGGCAGAATTATGGTACTTTAAAGGTTTTAATACGCAAACTTTGTCTGGACTAGTTCGATTGAACCCCTCGTCGGATTTTAAAGGAACTTTGCAGAGATGATCAGCACCAAGACTAGTTGTGCATGTCATCGCCGTATTCCGGTTTACATATTTTTGGCGAGGTCATGGCTCTTTAATTTTTTTTATACAAAAACTTTTTCCGGGCTAGTTCTCCTAGTTCTCCTGAACCTCTGGCCGGATTCAACGAAAAGTTGATCAGTACCAAACCTAGTTGTGCATATCATTGCCATATTCCGGTTGAATGATTTGTGGCAGAGTTATGGCCCTTTAAATGTTTTAATACACACACTTTGTTCAGATAAGTCTCTTATGAACTCCTTGCCGGATTTCAACAAATCTTGGTGGGGATGATCAGTACCAAGCCTAGTTGCACCTGTCATTGCCGTGTTCTGGTTGAATGATTTTTGGCAGAGTTATGACCCTGGATTAAAGGTTTTATACACTAAATTTGTGCAGACAATTTCTCCGGAACCTCCGGCTGGATTCCAACCAAACTTGGCAGGGATAATCAGTACTAAGCCTAGTTACATATATTATCGCCATTTTCCGCTTGAAAGATTTTTGAAAGAGTTATGGCCCCTTATATATAAATTTCATCTTTAGCAGTAGAGCGTCCATATGCCCTCTTGGGCCTTTTGTTTTTCAATGCTTTAGCGGAAACAAACCTTTTTTTCCCTAACTGGGAGGAAGGGTGACACATATCAGAGGAAGGGTGATACATTACAGAGGGAAGGGTGACACATTAAAGAGAGAAAGGGTGACACATTACAGAGTGGAAGGGTGACATATTACAGAGGGGAAGGGTGACACATTACATAGGGGAAAGGTGACACATTGAAGAGAGAAAGGGTTTACACATTACATAGTTGAAGGGTGACTCATTACAGAGGGGAAGGGTGACACATTAAAGAGAGAAAGGGTGACACATTACAGAGGAGAAGGGAGACTCATTACAGTGAAAATGGTGACACATTGCAGAGTGGAATTACAGAGGGGAAGGGTGACACAATACAGAGAGGAAGGGTGACATATTGCAGAGAGAAAGGGTGACAGTCACACATTATAGAGGGGCAGTGTGACACATACCAGAGGAAGGGTGAACATTACAGAGGGAAAGGGTGACACATTGAAGAGAGAAAGGATGGCACATTACAGAAGGGAAGGGTGTCATATTACAAAGGGAAAGGGTATCACATTACAGAGAGGCAAGATGACACATTAAAGAGGAAGGGGGACACATTAAAGAGGTAGGGGGACACATTACAGAGGTAGAGGAACTCATTACAGAGAGAAAGGGTGACACATTACAGAGTGGAAGGAATGCACATTACAAAGGGGAGGGGTGACACATTATAGAGTGGAAGGGTGACACATTACAAAAGGGAAGGGTAACACATTACAGAGGGGAAGGGTGATACATTACAGAGGAAGGGTGATACATTACAGAGTGGAAGGGTGACACATTACAAAGGGGAAGGGTGACACATTACAGAGGGGAAGGGTGACACATTACAGAGGAAGGGTGACACATTACAGAGGGGAAGGGTGACACTTTAGAGAGAGAAAGGGTGGCACATAACAGAGGGGAAGGGTGACACATTACAGAGGGGAAGGGTGACACATTACAGAGTGGAAGTGTGACACATTACAGAGGAAGGGTGACACATTACAGGGGGGAAGGGTGACACATTGCAGAGAGAAAGGGTGGCACATTACAGAGGTGAAGGGTGACACATTGCAGGTAAAAAGGGTGGCACATTACAGAGGGGAAGGGTGATACATTCAGAGAGAAAGGGTGGCACATTACAGAGGGGAAGTGTGCCACATTACATAGTAATTGAGCAGCAAAGTACACAGAAGTGGCTTAGTTAAGAAGTAACCCGGCCTCAAAAAGTAACAGTAAGTGTTATATATCAAACTGTTCGGGAATGTCTGAAGTTTATCAGACTACCGGCATAAATTGCAGATTGTTGGTACTAAGCAAGAAATCCAAGATGGCGGACAAAATGGCCGCCATTTTTTAAAAAAAACATGATATATTTGATAATTACAATACGAAATCATTTCTCTCACAAACATTAACTGTTTTTGTTATTTTAAATGAACTATGTATGCAGTTCAGTAATAAAAATAAGTTACAGCTGAAAATATTGCAGAAATGATTTTTTTGGCTAGTTAACGGCTGAAAAATGGCTCAAAACTTACAAAATTTGGGGTACTACCTACAATTTTAAATTGTTTAATATCTTATTTCGTTATTTTTTGCATATTTTTGTTCATTAAAATATACAGTGGTGTATGTCCTGCACAAAAATGTATACTATTACGTTTTAGTAGACCCCGAACTCTCAAAATCGAAAAAAAAGTGGGTGGGGTATTTTGACATGAGAAAATCTGTAAATTCGTAATAAATGGCTTTACTGATAAAAGGCTATCATTTGTTTACCCGGTACTGTTTGATTCATAACTTACAATAAACTGGAAACTATTGTTACTGAAATTACCAACTCAAATCAATAGTTTACATACTTAAAATGATCAAGGTCAAGGTCATATTCAAGGTCAAAAGGTCAAACACATGAAAAAAAATAATATTTCACCGTAATTTTCCCTGATAAATTATGTTGTCAATGTACATGAAAAGAACTTATATTGCATGTCAATATAATCTGTAGTGTAAACTCTTTCCAACGGGGTGCATTTTAATTATCCACCATTTGGTAATCATGGAGAAATTCAATATGGCGGTCAAGATGGCCGTCGTCTTTCGCAGTTTGAGTGAAATATTGGAAAACATGCTATACTGATGTTTGTGTGTATACATGTATGCACTATTCTAATAGAGACACATTAAGTAACTTAGAGAAACATTAAGTAACTAACATAAACTAACATTGTAAAATGTATACATTGTACAAATCAACCATGTCATGTTATTGGAGCACACTAGGTAATAATCTTTCAAATACTATTGATTACTTAACAGGTATCGCCATGTTCAAAAATATTTTTCAGTGTCATTTACATGACAGTTGAAAGGACTGTAAATATGTTTCTACAGCAAGCTTCTGACTCGGTGCAAGCTCTGCACTCGCATGCCACTGTACAAGGTTGTTCAAGTGACGAACAAACACAGAAAATCTCACAGACATTATCACAGCTACATACAAGATCACTGAGCAACTATGGAGGCGCTGCAGGCTGTGACATTATCTGTGGTACAGCTAACCCTGACTGAGAATCAATTGAGTAACCATAGTCAGTCAAGTTTGGAGTATTGGCGTCCGCCACCAAAGCCCCTTTCCAGACCAGCAACTGATAGAGACATCGCTGTAGATGCAACATGAAACTGTCGTCTGTCGTAGTCAATCGCCTGGGTTTGACATGTTTGTTTCTGACAACCCTTTCTGTTCGCAATGCATTGAGTGGGGTACAATTTAGATGGCCATATAGTTCACTAACAAATTGAGTACAGGAACAAACCTGACCATTTGTCAGTTCAGGAACTTCTCCTAAACAGCATAATCCCTCAAAGGAAGGGGCCTTATTCATTAGCAGTTTGAAGGCTGACTTCTTGCCAACGCCAAAGAATGAACTGCACGTATCGCATCCAGTTAAACAGTACACCACCAGCAGAATATGCAACTGTTCTGGTGACATCGCATGCACAATTTTATTTACAGGAATGCATCTTGTCATGTCAGTATGGAGAGACTTTCTTCCTATCTGAAAATAAACTGTTGATATTCCAATTGTTCTGAAATGGTGTATGAGAAGTACTAACACATCTGTGTCTGGACTAAACAGCATGAGCGTTGTGGTGCCTTCATTTGCTACATACTTTGCGTGTAGCATCATCACAGTATCAGCCTCCTCTTGTGACGTGAATAGTTCTGGAACATATGAAATGACTTTGGAAGTGATACAGAGAACTTTTTTTCAAGACCACCACTTACAACAATGGACTTGTCACCAGAAAGAAGTTCAACAGAGTTTTGTGCAATGTAAAACTTGGTGAGCTCCTTCTTGAAATATTTTGCAAAATGCAATCTTCCAATCAGCGATGGTCATGTCAGGTTGAATTGCAAATGCTCTGGACTGGGACTGATCTTCTCCACGTTTCATGCGTGTTTGACTTTTGGCACTATGTGGCCAGTACCTGTCAAAAACAACATGGATTTTAAGGGAACTTTTGCTGCATGACAAAATGATTTTGCCATTTCTTTGTAGACTGACCTTTGCTGGGATAATGGTTGAAGCATCTGCACGACAGCCATTCCATCGAAAATGATATTGTCAGCATTTTCAGAGGGGGAAAAGGAATCAGTGACCAACTCTCCTAACTTGAGCATGAAATCAGCCTTTTTGGTGGACATCATCTCCCCTTCACCTGTTAATAAGCTGAGAAAGACAGGGGCATTCTCAAATGACATAACACGCCATAGGGGAACCTTTTTGAACGAATTCATTGCCAGAAGATGAATGTACATTACCTCTGCATTAATCGGTACGTCTTTCGATTTAGACTGGATGACTCGACATTTACCACCCATGGTTTTCGCACTAACTCTGGGGATCGGATCATAGAAACTGACACATGGTGATTCATGTCCCTCTTTGACTACAAGCCTCTCTTCCACAAACCTGTCAAGGCAATCAGAACCCTTGTCAAAGCAATTTAAAAGGCTGATTTCAACTTCAGGGGACATAGACACGTCAGTAGCAAAATTTAATAATCTTGATGGAGGATCTACAATACTGAAAGTGATCAAACATTGCTTGCATTTTTCTGATATTGTCATTGTAAGCCTTCTATTAAGGTTCATTGTCTGTGTGATGCCTGTGATTTGATTTTCACCTCTACTAAGACCTTGATTGGAATAAACATGGGAATATTTGGCAGTAAGAGGCCGCGAAAGAAACCATCTACTAAGTGCATTATCTCTATGAGTTAGACCTACTATCCCACCACTAGATTTTAAAGCCTTATTATCCGTAACCTCTAGACAGTAATCTATCCACACAGAATTGAATATTCCATCTGTCAACTTGGCAACAAAGTTTCCGTGTGAAAAACTTCTTTTCACTTCATCAGGAACTCTCTGCATACTGAGTACCATATACGGCATGTACTTGGCATAAATGGTGCGATTGGATGGAAAGAAAAATGGAAGAAATTGGGATTTGGAGTACTCATATACCTCCCAGAGACCATGTATTGACGCAGACAAAAAGAGTTTGAATGGAGTTGACACGTTTGTAAGGTAATTATCCCAAAACTTGAATGTTGGAGACAGTTCTCGTCCCTTCAAACTGAACTCATCAAGCAATGGCACAACTACCGATTCCAGAAATCTCAATGTTTCACCATGATCATTGGCCTCATGTTCCAGACAATCATATTGGTCAAAGAAAACGTTCCTCGAAATGCACGACAACTTAAAATTTAACAGAAACCGAGATGTCAGAACCTCATCTAGCATCAAGAAAGCTTTCAAGCCCCTATCAAAATCCTTTCCAGCTAGAATATGCTGTTCAGTACTGGGTGCAAATACATCAGAATGTGAAAGCAACTGTTTCAGACCTGCGTCGTCGTAAAGGAAGCCAATTCCTGCAAATACACAACAGGTATGACTCCGTCAAGCTCAGACGTTTTTGCCCAAACTACCTCTAATGCCTTTGTTAATAAACCCATGTCAAAGAAGACAGGACACACGTTTTGATCTAGAGCATTAATTTGCTCTTTAACACGCTTGATGGTAGTATAAATGGTGTTGTAATGTGTAGGTTTTGACATAATTATTGGGTTAAATGCAACTTCACATGGTTCTATCAACTTATCAGAAGTAACCTGTGACTGAAATATTGTCCAAGGCGGTACTGGCTCGGACCTGTCATCGCAAAACATCCCCATACGACATCAATTGTACATGAGTTCCTTAAGTTTCATGATATTGGCGGTTTCTGGTTCTTGAACCCTCACTTCCTCTGTAAATGAAACCAAGGCCGTACATGTCATCAATGAGCTTCCTACTGCCATACAAATGATGGAGATGAACGGATAGTCCAAGATGCTTCGGGGTGACAACGGAGGTCGCAGCAAACATCAAATCACAACACAATGCCATTAACTTTGTATTTTGAACTGATTCATCATAATCACTCGTAACATTTTCATAGTGCTCCTTTCTTGTGATTCAACTCAAAAACTTGTACAACAATTGATCAACAAACTTTTTTTGGCCATATAGAGTTATTTCATTGGAAGAAAAGTACTCCTTATCTAATTTATTTACAGTTTGGAACCTGTTTCTTATAATTCCAGCTGCTTTATGCAAAATCTGCTCATCTGTATGCTTGTCATGGGAAACATTAATGTCAGCTAAGATTTCATTTTCTTCTGTTAAGGTATGTCAACATTTTCTTCTGTTAAGGTTGTCAAAACATTACCAAACGTGCATGCCGCTTTCAGAGCTAGCTCCATGCTTATATTAGAGGAACACACTAAGCTGCTTCGTCCTTGTCGTGGAATTATTGGTAGTTCTGGCCAAACCTTTTGTACGAGGGAGGTTCAATATATTCTGTCACTGGTATTCGGAACTAACAGATACAGGAAATATAAAAAAACTTCTTATTACAATCCTTCAAAGTATTCCCCCTGAACAGATACACACTTTCGGAATCGCGCTATCCATGACGTAAAGGTAGCAAAGTAGTCTCCCCTTGGTATACTGTTGAGACACTGAATATTCCGGCACCAAGGGCACTTATGGAAGCATAGCGTCTACCAGAGTGTTTTTTCTTCAGCAAAGGGAATAGGAAAAAGTCAAAGTGACTAAAGTCGGGAGAAAGTTGGGTGTGCAAGCTGTACCACTTTTTCTTGCTCCAAGAAAGACTGCAAGGTTTTAGCTTTGTGAGCTAAGGCATTGTCATTAATCAGCTGGATGCCATTCAAAACTTTACTTGGGCGTTTTTTATTGTAATTATTTTTGACTACTTTGAGAAATTTGTCCTTGTAAAATTTGGTTGTGATGGTTTTTCCCAGTTTGGATGGAATTTGTACCACATGGCCACTGGAATTAAAGAAAGTTGCATACAAAATCTTTTTTAGCGCTTTTTGTTCGTTTTGCAATAATCGGTCTTGCCTGATGTTTACAAAACCATTGTTTATTGTTTACCCGCCGCTGGGGCTCGAAATAGTACACCAACGTTTCATCTCCAGTGAGCAACTCAAAACATTTTCTAGGATGACAATTTTCATATTTTTTAAGAAGATTTTTAGCACATTTTAAGCGTTTGGCCTTTTGTTCAGTTGACAGCAAATGAGGGACCCATCTAGCACAAAGCTTCTTTAATTTCAAACAGTTGGTCAAAATGTGATGAATTGTGCCTTCTGAGATGCCAAAACTATTAGCTATCTTTGAAACTGTATACCGCCCATCTTCGTCTGCCATGGCCTTCACAGCATCAATGTTCTCCTTTGTTGCTTCAACAACAGACCTGCCAGGACGGTTACGGTCTTTAATGCTAAGTTTACCCTCTTTAAATGTCTTAGCCCAACGAAAACCCTTTCTCAATGCGACGGCAGAACTGCGATGTACACGGCACAGTTCAGCATAAATCTCTTTTGCAGGTACTTTTAAAGCAACTCTGGCTTTAATGTAAGCCCTAATTTCAATGTTTTCTTCACTTTTCATAATAGCATTGAAATATAGCCACTATACATGAGTGCGCATAATTCAACAATGCATATCTCCGTCAATTGTTATCGGATTAAACCGCTATTTTGCATGTACGTAGTTAGTGAAATCGCCTTCAAATGCACGAGATTTTAGTGCGGTAATGTAAGGTGGTTTCTACGGAAGCGTATTAGTGACAGAATATATAGAATGCCCCTCATAGTACCTTTTTTATTTTTCTGTTTCTTATGTTTTCGATCAACAGACCATTTTCATTGGCTAACTTAATGAACGTGTCTCTTAATGATGCTAACTCAAATACTTTAAACTGTTTTCAATGTCTTCCTCAATTTCGCGTTTTAAAAGAACTGCTATATATTCCAAATTTATGTTTTCACTAAGTGAACTTTCTTTCTTGATCTGTTTTTGTTTTATATATGGCGCTAGACATGTTTTTTTTCTGTCTGTGATACCTTGCCTCTGCGGCGACTAAATCACCGTTGACACTCAAAAGACATTTAAGCAAAATCTTGTCATCTTTATCCTTAGCTGCTTCGAGCAATTTATTGTACATAGACGATGTTGAATTTGTAGATGATTCGACAACGGACCATGTGTTTCGCTTATTCGGGAAACATTTCTGACCACATATAAAGCATGGTTACCAAACGGAGGACAATAAAAAGCCTTCTGTTGGAAAGAGTATACATTGCCTAGTATACGAACATGCAAAAACAGTTGTATTTATATACATTGACAAAATTATTAGGGAAGGTTTATAAAATTATTAGGGAAGGTTTATGGCGAAATACCATTTTTTTCAGGATTTTTACCATTTGACCTTGAATATGACCTTGACCTTGATTTTGTTTGAGTCTGTAAACTATTTAGTTGCGTTGGTATTTTCAGTAACAACAATCTCCAGTTTATTGTAAGCTTTTAAGTCAAGCAGTAAAGAAATAATAGCCTTTTTTCAGTAAAGCGATTTATTACGAATTTACAGATTTTCTCATGTCAAAATACCCCACCCACCTTTTCTTCGATTTTGAGAGTTCAGGGTCTACTAAAACGTAACAGTATACATTTTTGTGCAGGACATACGCCAGTGTATATTTTAATGAACAAAAATATGCAAAAAATTAAGAAATAAGATATTAAACAATTTAAAATTGTAGGTAGTTTCCCAAATTTTGTAAGTTTTGAGCCATTTTTCAGCCGTTAATTAGCCAAAAAAAATCATTTCTGCAATATTTTCAGCTGTAACTTATTTTTATTACTGAACTGCATACATAGTTCATTTAAAATAACAAAAACAGTTAATGTTTGTGAAAGAAATGATGTTGGTATTGTAATTATCAAATATATCATGTGTTTTTTTAAAAATGGCGTCCATTTTGTCCGCCATCTTGGATTTCTCGCTTAGTACCAAAAATCTGCAATTTATGCCGGCAGCCTGATAAACTTCAGACATTCCCCAACATGTTGATATATGACACTTGCTGTTACTTTTTGTGGCCGGGTGGTTTGCTGAAATATCGAACTTGCTGCTCAATTATAGGGAAGGATGACACATTACAGAGTGGAAGGGTAACTCATTAAAGAGATTATTATTATATGCAGTACTGTATCTAATATATGAGGTCCTTTGAACATTATATGAAGTAGGTTTGTATTTATATGCAGTGTTTCTGTTGATTTTATATGTGGTACATATTTTAATATATTACATATTTGTCTGTGATTTGTATAGGAAATACTGGGAACAGAAAAGCTATATCTACTCGTTTACTCTTCCCAGTACGGAACCTTGCTCGGCCTTTTCCGCCAGTGGCGGGAACGCCAAATGACGTTCCGATTGTTTTACGGACGTCGTCGTCAGATTCCGCCACTAGGGAATAACGATTACGGAAATTAACGAAGAGTGTCGGTTCCACTTGTTTTGTTTGTATGACGTAACGTCGACGTAACGCGGTCTTGGCGTTCTCTTGCAAACTGGTGTAAAAAGCCGTGAATCATTAGAAATATTAATAAAATATCATTTTAAATTATGTAATATATAGTTTAATAACCAATATTTTTAATCTACTGAAAATATCTCCCTCGGTAGAGAAATGGCCCCGATATAAGAACTCATGCTCGTTCTTATATCGGGGCCATTTCTTTACCTCGGGAGATATTTCCCGTATCTCAAGATCACTGGTTATTAAACTCTATATACGTGGTGGAAACGTCTTTATATTCGGTGGTTTGAATTATATTTGGTACAAACGGCTTTATACGTGGTGCCGTACTTATGATATGCAGTGCTTTTTCTATTATATGCTATGATGATGAGATCAATCGGAACACTCGTTTTTTAAGATGTTGCGATTTTATCGGAAATCTAACAGGGAGTGTGATTTAAAAAGACGAAAAATAAAACCTACTTACCCTATATTTTGCTCTTTTAATACACACACTTTGTTCATATTAGTCTCTTATGAACTTCTTGCTGGATTTCAACAAATCAATGCGAGGATGATCAGTACCAAGCCGAGTTGCACCTGTCATTGCCGTGTTCTGGTTGAATGATTTTCGGCCCTTTTAAGGTTTTAATGCACAATATTTGTCCCAACGAATTCTCCTGATCCCCTGGCCGGATTTCAACGAATGTTGGCAGGGATAATTAGTACCAAGCCTAGTTGCACATTTCATTGTTGTGTTCCAGTTGAATGAATGTTGGCAGAGTTATGAACCTGGATAGTTTATACACTAACTTTGTGCAGACTAGTTCTTCCGAACCTCTGGCTGAATTTCAACAAAACTTGGCAAGGATGATCAATACCAGGCCTCAGTTGCATAACTATATCATCGCCATGTTCCGCTTGAATGATTTTTGAAAGAGTTATGGCCCCTTATACATATAATTTATCTTTAGCAAGTAGAGCATCTCTTGTTTTTCTATGCTTTAGCGGAAACAAACATTTTTTGCTGGGAGGAAAGGGTGACACATAAAAGTGGAAGGGCGACACTTTACAGTGGGAAGGGTGACACATTAAAGAGAGAAAGGGTGATACATTACAGAGGGGGGGGGGGGAGGGTGACACATTACAGAGGGGAAGGGTGACACATTAAAGGGAGAAAGGGTGACAAATTACAGAAGTGAAGGGTGACTCATTACAGAGAAAATGGTGACATATTACAGAGTGGAAGGGTGACACATTACAGAGGGAAAGGGTGACACAATACAGAGGAGAAGGATGACACACGACAGAGGAAGGGAGACACATTACCGCGGCAGGGTGACTTATTACACAGTGGAATGGAGACACATTAAAAGGTGGAAGGGTGACACAATACAGAGGGGAAGGGGGACACATGCCAGAGGAAGGGAGACACATTACCGCGACAGGGTGACTTATTACAGAGGGGAAGGGTGACACAATACAGAGGGGAAGGATAACACATGACAGTGGAAGGGAGACACATTAAAAGGTGGAAGGGTGACACAATAAAGAGGGGAAGGGAGACACATGACAGAGGAAGGGGGACACATTACAGAGGAAGAGTAACACATTGCAGAGGAATGGTGACACATTACATAGCGGAAGGATGACTCATTACAGAGAGAAAGGGTGACACATTACAGAGTGGAAGGGTGACACATTGTAAAGGGGGAATGGTGACACATTACAGAGGAAGGGTGACACATTACAGAAGAAGGGTGACATATTACATAGTGGAAAGGTGACACACTACAGATAGAAAGGGTGGCACATTACAGAGGGGAGGGGTGACACATTGCAGAGAGAAAGCGTCGCACATTATAGAGAGGGAGGGTGAGACACTGAAGAGAGAATGGATGACAGTCACCATTCCAGAAGGGAAGTGTGACACATAACAGAGGAAGGGTGACACATTACAGAGGGGTATGGTGACACATTACGGAGGAAGGGGGACACATTACAGGGTGGAAGTGTGACATATTACAAAGGGGAATGGTGCCACATTACAGAGGGAAGGGTGACACATTACAGAGGGGGAACGGTAACACATTAGAGAGGAAGGGTGACACGTTACAGAGGAAGGGTGACACATTACATAGCGCAAGGGTGACTCATTACAAAGAGAAAGGGTCACACATTACAGAGTGGAAGGGTGACACATTACAAAGGGGAAGGGTGATAAATTACAGAGGAAAGATGACACATTACAGAGGAAGGGTGACATATTACAGAGGAGAAATGTGACACATTACATAGTAAGGATGGCACATTACAGAGGGGAAGGATGACACACTGCTGAGAGAAAGGGTGGCACATTACAGAGGGGGAGGGTGACAAACTGCAGAGAGAAAGGGTGACAGTCACACATTACAGAGTGGAAGTGTGACACATTACATAGGAAGGATGATACATTACAGAGGGGAACGGTGACACATTACAGAGGTAGGGGGACACATTACAGAGTGACACATAACTGAGCGGAAGAGTGACTCATTACAGAGAGAAAAAGTGACACATTACAGAGTGGAAGGGTGACACATTACAAAGGGGAAGGGTGACACATTACAGAGGAAGGGTGACCCACTACAGATAGAAAGGGTGACACATTACATAGTGGAAAGGTGACACATTACAGAGGAAGGGTGGCACATTAAAGAGAGAAAGGGTGACAAATGACAGATTGGAAGGGTGACACATTACAAAGTTGAAGGGTGACTCATTACAGAGGGGAAGGGTGACACATTACAGAGAGAAAGGATGACACATTACAGAGGGGAAGGGTGACTCATTACAGAGAGAAAGTATGACACATTACAGAGTGGAAGGGTGACACATTATAAAGGGGATGGGTGACACATTACAGAGGTGGGGTGACACTTACAGAGGAAGGATGACATATTACAGAGGGGAAGGGTGACACATTACAGATAGAAAGGGCGACACATTACAAAGTGGAATGGTGACACATTACAGCGGAAGGGTGACACATTACAGAGGGGGAAGGGTGACACATTGAAGAGAGAAAGAATGACACATTACAGAGGAAAGGGTGACTCATTACAGAGAGAAAATCTGACACATTACAGAGTGGAAGGGTGACACATTATAAAGGGGAAGGGTGACACATTACAGAGGAGGTGTGACACATACAGAGGGGAAGGGCGACTCTTTACAGAGAGAAAGTCTGACACATTACAGAGTGGAAGAGTGACACATTATAAAGGGGAAGGGTGACACATTACAGAGGAGGGGTGACACATACAGAGGAAGGGTGACATATTACAGAGGGGAAGGGTGACACATTACAGATAGAAAGGGTGACACATTACAGAGTGGAAGGATGACATATTACAGAGGGGGAAGGGTTACACATTGCAGAGAGAAAGGGTGACACATTAGAGAGAGGAAGAGTGACACATTACGTTTAAAATACCAGGTATTAAACCCGCTTACCGAGAATTTGATGCAGGGATGATACAATTCAGGATTAATACTGAAATCAGGATTTGAGGATCGACTAATTGTCCCTAGACCAATTTTTTCCCGTGCATATTTTAGTTTTGCAGACGACATTACAGACGATGCGTGGGAAGTTAGACTACATTGCGCCGTTAAAATCACACTCCCTGTTAGATTTTCGATAAAATCGCAACATCTTGAAAAACGAGTGTTCCGATTGATCTCATCATCATAATGAAAATCAAAGTGCTGAAAGCACTGATGGACTAGGGGCTTTGGAAAGTGAACAGTTCTGTTGAGTGTACATGGTGTAAGTGCAATTATGGACATAAGTTATGTGTTCTGTGTCGAATTTGATTCTGTGTTGACAAAACTGGCGAAAAGCGTCTTCTTGAGTTCGAAGGGATCAGATTGTAATTATTAAATTCCGACGCTTGCACCGGATATAAATATGGGCCGTATGAGTTTTCCTTTTAGGAAAAATACATCTAATTTATTATATATTCTATTATTATTTACATATTTTTTTTATAGTGTATGTATTCCATCATTTATTAATTCGGAGCAACATTATTCATATCTGTACAAAGTCGGATTCGAAAAAATCTTTTCCACTCGATTAAAAGTGATCGCGGGTCATGAAATCAACGCGTGATCAGTTCAATCTATTGCGTCTGAAATGCCTCTTCTGTAGCGTAGTAATACCATTTGTAAAATTCTGCAATTATAGTTATAACATTTTGACGAAGACTCTCTTTAAGATTGTCTCCATTAGGTGACGGATGTTCAGTTTTCCCGCTGATATCGCAAATGTTTACCTCTATTCTTTTTTGCTAAAAAATAACTACTTTTGCTCGGATGCATTGGTCCTTTCGACATTAATATGCAAATGAGCTACTTTATCCCAGGTTTGCAAAGCTGGATGTACTGGGTCCAAACGGGGTTTATAATATTTCGAGATAAAATATATCATCTTTGTTTCTTGTCTTAGTAAAAAAAAGTATAGTCCCAAACATCACATTCTTCAATTTTCTTTCAATTTCCCATAGCTTATTTACGATTTAGATGGTATTTGTCTGATCCGGAGAACTATTTCTTCTCTACACAAGGCCAGGGCTCCTTTGAATATGCATACAGTGAGTGGGATGTGTTTAACTCTTTTATGCGAATGAACACCCAATCAAAATGACAGCTGACGCTCTGTCTGTTAGCGTAGTGATACATTTCGTCAGTGACGATCTGTTGCGGCTTCTAGCGTGCTCGAATTTTGTCGCCTGCTAAGGACTAGGGCTTGAAAACACAGAATATAATAGAAAAAGCACTGCATATCGTAAGAAATGCACCACGTATTAAGCCGTTTGTACCGAATATAATATAATTGAAACCACCGAATATAAAGACGTATCCACCATGTATATTAAACATCACTTATCTATCGTATATAATTATTAATCTACCGCATACAAATACTTTTCTACCACATATAAAGATTTACCACATATAATTAGAGTTGGACTGCATATCATGAAAGGACATAAAAAGAGAAATTAATCGGCAACTTCACAAGACAGTTATGACAGTCATGGCGTTCCATAAATAACAGTTCTGATTGAAAGCACGGGAAGACGTTTTATCGCCGTCACACTGCACAGGCAATGTTACTTCGATAAAAATGAAAAGAGAAATTTAGAAATCGCCGAACACGATAAATCTCGATTTGATTGAGACTGTTCATGAACGGTAATATTCCACACTATTTTTGTATGTACTATGCATGTTTCTTACTCTATACATCATCAAGTCAAATCATAAGCTAAGTAACATTAATGCAATTTGAATTGATTTATATAATTGCATTCCCCAGTTGTTGCCTGAATTAGGTTTGAATTTAGTGAGAAAAAAAAGAAATGGGTTATATATTTACCTTAAGATATCTAAAAAAAAACAAAAAAACCAAGTACTTTTTTTAAAGGTGAAATACGTTTAGAAAAGACAGTTCTTACTACGTTTTAAAAATATTCATATCAACAAATTGTGGTAACTACCTTCAGTCCGTAACAGGCGTACAACCAGATTAAAAAGCATGACTTTAATATGAAGCTGAATACAACATAACGTTTAAAGAAAACGCAGATGAGATGCTCTGAACTTGTTGTAGAAAATGGGTTTGTTTGACAATTTAAGAAGAAATTAATTTTACTCACAAAAACCACTGGGATAGTCTGCATGGTTTTGTATGTGTTTATTATACTTATAATTAGCTTATAACTAGATTGAAAACCAGCTTATACAAATCTGAGTTATAAAACAAAACGCCCGCGGTACTTAAATATCACCGCCCTATTGTTGATATCGGAGAAAATTGACAATAGGTTAAATTATAGGCCTAGTACAGTTGCATTTGGTATTGGAATGATTGAAATGGATAACAAATTGACAACTGGCGTCACGTTAATAACTTAACTCGAACATTAAGCAAGTCCTGTAATATTTAAAAACAAAACTATTTATTTGTATGTATATATTATATAATAAAGCAAGCATGCACACGTGTGAACATAAATTCAGCAAATACATTGAAATGTACGGAATTATATTTTTCAGCACCGTGGAAAACAGGTTGTTCGCTTATAACACACCCAGAGCATGGACACTCAGCTTTGATATCGGGTTACCTCACATCATTATATTCGTTAAACACCATCGGTTCTATCATCACGTTTTCGTGCGATCCTGGATACTCACTGAATGGTTCTATGAATATTACATGTCAGCCAGATGGAAGTTATACCGCACCAATACCTACATGCACTTACACGGTATTGTGCTATTTATCAAGTAACATACAAAATGGACACTACACTCCTGTTTACACTAGTGTATTTGAAGTAGGTAACTCTGTCAACGTTGGCTGTAACGATGGATATACATTGCAAGGACCCAATGAAAGAATTTGTCAGATAGATAGTACATGGAGTGGTACGAATCCTATTTGCAGCATTATCAACTGCAGCTATCCTGGCACTATCCAGAACGGATACTACACGTTTCCGGATACCACTCGATACAATATGGGAATTCAAGCTTATAATACCACAATATTATCGAATTGTAATGACGGATATCAACCACAATATGCACAACGAAGAACTTGCCTAAATAATGGAGTATGGAGTGGCATGCAACCCGTCTGCACTATTGTAACATGTATGTACCCTGGTAACATCCAAAGCGGATACTACACGCTTCAAAATAACTCTAGATATGAGTCAGGATATGCAGCATATCAGTCCGTCATATTCCCTCATTGTAATGACGGTTCATATCGTTCAGAAAACGCTCGACAAAGAACTTGTCAAAGTGATGGATCATGGAGTGACACACGCCGCGTGTGCTATATGATACGCTGCGAATATCCAGGAGATATTTCGAATGGATACTACACAATTCAAAACGGTATTCGATACACTAGTGGTAGTCTTCCGGTAAACTCAAGTATAATACCCACTTGCAACCTCGGGTATCAGATGCCAATTATGCAACGAACGTGTCAGAATAACGGGCAATGGGGTAAGAGTATACCTGATTGTAATGCCGTTACCTGTGAACATCCTGGACCTATTTCAGGTGGATATTACACATATGGTAATGGTACAATTTATACATCGGGAGAATGTAAGTTCAGTTCTGTAATGGCGATCCACTGCAATCGAGGATACGAATTAAGATCACAATTTCGAAATAGGACATGCACGTCAAGTGGCAATTGGGATAGCGATTCTCCAACTTGTACGCAGTTTACTTGTCCATGGCCAACGAGTTTTAAAGGTGGATATTATCAGTTGGAATCACAAGCACTACCACACAACCCTCTGCTTTTTAACACGACCATTAATGCTGTCTGTCGAAGTGGCCTGTTTAGATCATCTGGGAATTCTCTATCACGGACGTGTGCAGAAGACGGTTATTGGAGTGGGGATGAACCACTTTGCGGTGGGTACACAACGATACTAACTCATAAATATGAATAAATAGCGGTTGAAGTATTTTCAGTTCAACATACATCCAAAAAGTCGGTATATAAGAAATCGATGCGAAATTATAAATGTGGGCCGTGGTGTTATTGTTAGCACCTCGATTTATGATTTATGGATTATCATGGCGGGGATTTCTTCATTTACACTGTCCTGTTTTAATGGGATGACAGTAGGGTAAGTGTGAGGTTTGGTGCACCCTAGAACCGGTTTAAACCCCAGTGGCCTACTTTGCCACTGACCGTTCCAAGGCGGTAGCCCTATTGTCAACCCTTTTGTGTTTGTGATGTCGTTTGCATTTTTTATTACTTTTGTCTTTTCGTTTGTCTGTTTGCGTGTTTGTTTTTGTGTTTTGTGGTTGACTGACGTCCTTGAATGCTGCTTTTCCTGTCCGATATTTTTACCCTTTTTTAGTTATCCTTGGATCGTTCATTCTATCCTAGCAAGGAACGAATAATTTGAATTATTTCTCGAAAAACTTAAATATAATACCTGACCAATCCTTCAGATGAGGCTTTAATCCGAGGTCCGTTCACTCTAATGTCCAGTGCAATACAGTGAGGATAAATAATTAGAGAATAATAAATGGGTGTTTTCATATCACACCCTATATCAGGCCTGAGACACCATATCAGTCCGAGAGCTTTATTAAAGCTTGAACTAAGATCGAATCCACTTGAACAAAGTAATACTATTATGGAACCAGTATATTGAGTTCCATGTATGTATGTATGTATGTGTAATACAGATTTTTTTTCATATAATGGTCAATGCTACTCGTCGACTCCTACATGCGAGAGAGTTCAAGTTCAAGAGATACAATGTAGCTATCCAGGCGATGTTGAACATGGATATTATATTCATGAAAGTATCGATATAATGCAGGAACACAAAATGCAAAATATCGGTTAAAAGATACATTTAATCAAATAACGTAACAATTGAACGGGGATTGGGATGGCACCAGGTCACATTGTGTTTTTATCTGTAGTTTTCCTCTTGTCAAATTTGACAATGGTGTGTACATGTATAAAATGTGCAATTATGAATCCATTGCAAAGCTTTACATATGGCGACAGTATAACTGTCCGTTTAAATGTTGGATATGAACTACAAGGTAACGGATACAATAGTAGAATATGTCAAAATAATGGTTTATAGAGTGAACTAAATCTTGTTTGTAGTATTGTGTATTGTAGGTATCCATGAACCCAACTAAAATGCTATGTATTTACAAAATGACATTTAATACGGACAGCCTTCCATTTGGCAGTGTCATAGCTCAGTGTAACATCGGATAAACTCGTTTAAATCGGAGTATACAGGACTTGCCTGAGTGACAAGACATGGAGTGGAACTGACCTGGTTTGTAACACCGTCACTTGTAGTTATCCTGCAAATGTTCAAAGTCTGTATTACACATAGTATTACGTAAATGGCACTCAATAATCACCAGTAAGACTTCAATTTGGTTCCGCAATATTTTGACATTGTTCCAGTGGATTCAATCTTAGTTCAGGCTTTTGTAATACGACATGCAATTCAAACGGAAAATGGGACAAAAGTAACCCAATTTGTTCCCAAATAACATGTCCACGTCCAAAAAACACTTTTCACGGCGGACATTATCAGACAAAATCAGTTAATAATACACCGCTGATAATTGGATCGGAAATCGATGCTGTCTTCGAATTTGGGTTGTTCATTGTTATGGGAAATTCTTTCGTCCGGAATTGCACTGAATATGGAACATGGAATGTTGAGGAACCCATCTATGGTGACTTAACCGGACAGGCTGTGGACCCTATGATGACGTCTACCTAAAGCACAACAGGACGGTGACGTTTGATGTTTGTCTGCAGTCTTGTCTTGTCGTGCTCTCAATGGTGTATTCTCTTGTTGCTCTGGCTTCTGCCAAGTCATTGAGTACCTTCTTTGTGGCATTCTAAGCAATTGTTTTTTTGTTTTGTATTTTTATATACACGAGCATCTTTGTGTTTTATTTATATTGACTATTAATTCCGCCTTGTTGGTTAGAGAATAGTTCATGGCGGGGATTTCTTTATTTACACTGCCCGTTTTGTTTGGTTGACGGTAGGGTAAGTGTGAGGTTTGATGTACACTAGAACCTGGTTTTAACCCCTAGCGGCCTTTTTTGCCACTGACCGTTCCAAGGCGGTAGCCCTATTGTCAACCCTTTTGTGTGTGTGATGTCTTATTTGGCCTTTTATTCATCTTTAAATTTGTTCTTTGTTTCTGTTTCTTTGTGTTTGTGGTTGACTTTCGTCCTTGAGTGTTGCTTTTCCTGTTCGATTTTTTATATCTTATTAACATTGTTTAACAAAATGTGTAAGTTGTTTGGTCACGTATGTCACTGTGCCTATGCACATTCATCACTAGTACATGTTGGCCGAATTCTAAATAGTACTACATATTGAACAATAAAAAGATACCTGATAAATAATATTCATATTTATCATGTTTATTACATTGGAACCATATATTTTAAAAAGAATACATTATCTGTAAGACTGCCAGGAAATACGAAATCCAAATCGTTTAAAACATGCAAAGCTGTATTTGACGTTAGATTTCTCGCTAAACAGTTGGCTCCCTTGCATGTCATGCAGGGAAAATTTCTTCGCTTATAATGATACATTCCAAAACTAAAATGAATTATCCAAATTCAACAGGGTCATACAATTTACGGACATTTGATAAAAGCGAATTGGTCGACCCTATGCTTTAAACTGGGTATTTCAAATTGCAGACTTAACGTTACGAAACGTAAACATTTTCAACGAGAAGTTCGGTTTCTTTGAATAAGTCTAAAGAAGTAAGTTTTATATTCAGCTGTTATAAAATGACGTAAAACACAATTCATACAAACACTTTATAAGCAGCATAGAGCAAAATAGTTATTTAGTGACATGTAGACGTGAACGTTAAATTTATTTATTTCAGTCGCTCTTTGTAATTCCACCATTCTTAGAAATGGTAATTATGAGGGTAACGGTTCAACCAGACAGAACCAATATCAGTTCGGGCAACAAATACACCCAGTCTGTGATGACGGTTATCAACTAAACCTACCGTTAGAAGAGGCCGTTAGAACATGCGGACAAAAGCATCAGTGGGATGGGCAGGAAGCTAAATGTTACGGTAGGTTTATGTACATTTCAGAGAGCATGCCACTACACCTGCTGTGGACTAGCTACTCATCTGATAATACTATTATTTATGTTATTAATAAAATAATAATCAATGTCTTTTATAATAGTGTGGTCAGTCTGTTTTGTGAGAATTCTGGTCTATATGAAGGCATACCAAGAAGGTAGACTGACCTCAGAGCATGACTTAATACTATCTTTGTTAAACTTGTTAAAAAGTTTATCAAAAGAGGTTATGACCCTATCATTTTGCAACGTACTGCATGCTTGGTGGTGGACCCTTTTACAGTTCCTGACTATGCTTTCCTCTTTAATTGTACGATGACTGGACAGGCTGTGGACCCTATGATGACGCCTACCTAAAGCCTATTGGGACGGTGGCGTTTGATGTTTGTCTATGATCTTTCCTGTCGTGCCCTTAATGGTTTATTCTCTTGTTGCTCCGGCTTCTGCCAAGTAATTGAGTACCTTCATTGTGGCTTTCTAGGCTTTTGTTTTTTGTATTATATTTACACGAACACATTTGTGTTTTACTTATATTGCCTATTGATGCTGCCTTGTTGGTTAGAGATTAGATCATGGCTGGGATTTTAATATGTACACTGTCCTGTTTTAATGCGATGACAGTAGGGTAAGTGTGAGGTTTGGTGCACCCTAGAACCGGTTAAAACCCCCAGTGGCCTTTGTTGCCACTGACCGTTCCAAGGCGGTAGCCCTATTGTCAACCCTTTTGTGTTTGTGATGTCGTTTGTATTTTTTATTAATTTTGCCTTCTCGTTTGTCTGTTTGCGTGTTTGTTTTTGTGTTTTGTGGTTGACTGTCGTCCCTGAATGCTGCTTTCCCAGTCCCATATTTTTATCTGTCTTTAATATCCACCGCTTTATGCAGGCCATCTTCGGGATGGTTAAAATTATGTACTATTGATGTTATGAATATTGAGTTCTGATTAACCCGGGGCTAGAGGGCATGAGCGGTAGCTAGCATATTTCACTACCGTTTATGAATCTCAATCAAACCGAGACTGCATATTTCGTATGTGTCGTGTTCGGCCGTTTCCAAAGGTCCACTCTCATACTCTTTAAATATATATCAAATTACTTCTTAGCATAGGACCATGCTACGAAACAGGTAACGAACGAGTTATACTACATTTGTTTGGATTGATGTTGACTTCGACGTCTTATCTGACGCTTTAGTTTATTACAATTGTATGATATACTTGCAGACGAAAACAATATATGCCAGCCTCTACCAGTCCTTTCTCGTGGTTACTATAGCTTCGATGTTGGAGATCGTTTTACCCGAGGTTCAGTTGTAAGGGTACACTGTGATTCCGGTTATTCATTGTTAGGCGGATCTGATACACGTGTATGCACTGCGAATGGTAATTGGTTGGGAAATGTCACAGTTTTCTCAGGTAAAGATACATAGTGTTTGTGGGATAGAACGTGTTATTTATTCAAATATAAAACCGGTGGTCCTTGGGTACAGACATGCAACAAATGATGGCATTGCACAGTAACTGCTTTGCCATGATAGATGTATGTGATTCTAACAGAATCAATTATACTTACTTATAAACGGCCGAGTAAAAGGCAGTACAATCAGCTGGGTTGAACCAGGAACACTTTGCAGGCGAAGCAAACGTTTTCACGTTTGGCTACTTAAGCTAGCTCTATGACCAGAAAATAATAACGCGCTTATAAACGTATCCATTGCATACAACCCCACTGAATTCTGCTACACACCTCTATCCTTTAACGAGATACAAGCACAAATAACACACAACTCAGGTTTGTAGATAATTCAGCTAAACAGCATCTAACATTAAATATTCTGGTCATGATGGATGAGGAAAAAAGTACTCTCAGTAGTGTTTGAATTCGGGACACCTTGAAGGTGAGGCAGACGTTCCACGATTTGATCTGAATAACGTGCTTATAAACCAATCCATGTGCACTGAGTTCTACACCACGTGTTTGTGTTTATGCTGACTTCGACGTCTTATCTGACACTGTAGTGTATTGTAATTGTATGATTTACCTACTGACGAAGACAATATATGCCAACCTCTACCATCCCTCTGTCATGGTTATTATACAATTCAAGTTGGAGATCGCTTAACCATAGGTTCACTTGTATGGGCACACTGTGATTCAGGGTATTCATTGTTAGACGAATCTAATACATTTATATGTACTGCTTGCGAATGCGATTGGTTTAGAAACGTGACGGTTTGTTCAGGTTGATACATATTATTTTGTAGGATAAAACAGGTAATTACATACTACAAAATATGAATATGAGACAAACTTCACACATACATGTAATCATGTGTGAATTTGTTATCAAGCTTTAAATTTTGTTTTGCATTAGTGTCGTTTGACGATCATAATATATTTCAATAATCTGAGCAGTTATGTAGCATCAATCACTGGACGTCGAACGTTGAACTATAAGCTTATTATTCATCTCTCTTTTGTGCATTGCGTTATTGTTTTTTGTTTTTTATACACATTTTACTGATGAGTGCTACTGGTTCCTTGTTGCGTGGTAAATGTGATATACAATCATTTCATATTCATCAACACAGTATAGGTTATTTAGCGTCGGGAAGGATACATAGGAATCCGGAAACCATGCCCTACTCTTATTATCGAATAGATTCCTATGGTTCTTTAACGTGCTCGGAGGATAGACCGATACACGGGACTGCCCGGTTTACGTCCCCATCCTTAGCCTCGGAGGATAGACCGATTCACGGGACTGCCCGATTTACGTCCCCATCCTTAGCCTCGTCCGTTGGATGGGGACGTATATATATATATAGTCCCGTGTATCGGTCTATCCTCCGAGCACGTTAAAGAACCATAGGAATCTATTCGATAATAAGAGTAGGGCACGGTTCCCGGATTCCTATGTATCCTTCCCCTCTCACTGGGGCGGCTTTAAATAACCTATACTGTGTCGATGAGCCGTTAAACAACATTCAATCAATCAATCAATCATATTCATGCAATTTGGTTTCGTGAAAAAAAAAGGCATCATAAGAGACGTGAGAAGTATGTATATAAAACCTGGCTTTAATCCGTTGATACAGTGTTCGAATTGCCCGCATAATGGATTATCTATGTTAAAACTTCTGTATATGTGTCACCTTTAAGAGGTCTATTTATCGGATGCTTGTCTTTCTAGTACATGTACTGTACACACTAATACATACAATGTCAACGTAAACTTGTGAATTCTTTAGTAAGAGTGACCTTTTAGGCGTATGTAAGTGCCCCGTTACCGAACGGATGCAAAACTAAGGTAGGTTTTATCTTGCGTACTGGTTGTTGAATACTGGATTATAATCATGCGGCGCAGAGCAAACACACAAACACACATATTTTCCTCCGCTTCCCATCAGCTCACAAATGGTTCGTAAATCCCATATACTTGTTTAAAACAGTACGTTGACTCCAAAACGCTTTTGTTGAGGACTTATAATAAACAAGCTACTGTGGTGACAAAAAGGAACATGCCCAAAGGCCTTCGTTAAACTCAAAGTGCATATGAAGCATATGAACCCTACACATTAAAGCTCCCGTCTACAAAATGGTCTACATGAGGTACGGGTCGTATATATATTGTAACCAAATGTTTTAAGGGTTCGAAGTTGTCGGGGCACATTTCACTTGTCCTGGAGAAGTCAATCGTTTGCATTTCATAAATATTCCCATTTATTTTTATTTCAAGGACAAGTTGGGGTCTGAAGTAGGGATAGGTACACGCTTTACACTAGGATTACTGTATCCTTTAATGTATATTTTATTTAGTTTTTATTTAGCATATCGAACAAACAGGGTCCGTAAATGTAAGTTTCTTTTCAATATTCTATTCTCAATAAAATCCGCGAGTGTCGGCTACTGTCCATTATTTATGTGCATTGCTTTTGAATGATTTTTAAATTGGTACTTACAGGTTTACAAGATGAAAACCAAGAGCACAAGTCATTAGGAAGTCCTATCATTATAGGTGGTGTGTGTGGAGGGGTCGGGTTTTTAGTGATAATTGTCGTTGTAGTTATAGTAATACGTAAACGGTAAGTGGATGTAGATACTTGTTTAACAAAATGTGTGCTCCCTAATATTTAAAGCGATTGTAAATTTATTTGAATATTTATATGCATTTTTTATGTTTTGATTTATGATTTTTAAAGAGAATGTACTCAGAGTCATGGAATTTATTTATTTAAATGAGCTCAAAATAAACAGAAACTAGTCCAGACTAACAATAGTAATGAAAAATGACGAATTAGGAAAACACACAATACTTCCATGTTATTAAGTGTTCCGAAAAATATATATGTCATTACTAAAATTGTCTTATTACAATGTTTATTTTGCACACAATTCACAATATCATATTCATCCCCGTTACCACTACATAAAGTATTATTATCATTATGTGACTATGTGCTGGTGTTGTGTTGTTTCGTGTAAGAAATTGTTCCACAGAAACATAACACAAAACATGTGAAATTCAAAAACAATATTTATGTATTGATGTGGTTGTTTATATCGGAGCATGATGTTTTGAAAAACCTTAACAATGTTAATCAGATCTGCTTTTAAGGACATTCTTGTCAATAAAGTCAACCTCTACTTTTTGATTATTCCCTTCAGGAAAAGCACAATCACATAGAATATTTAAAGTATAAATAACATGTTTACTGATTAGGCCCGGGACTTCAAGCAGATGAAGACTGTTTTGGTTTTAACAAATAATAATAAAGATGTATCCTCATACAGTTATATCCAATGCTATAAACCCAACCCAATAAGTTGAATAAACACATAACATGTCCTTGGTATATAGAAGTGATTTAGTGACTTGTTTTACTGATCATATAATTTACACAGGATTGGTACATGTAATTGAATGTTAGAAATACCTGTATTTCTCCTTTAGGCATCTGTAATCTTAATTCCTTATTAACATTGCCATTCATGTTTGTCGTTTTGCGTGTTTTGGGGTTTACTGTGTTCTGTGAAAGCTGCATTTCCTGTTCGCCTTTTATGCTTATGTTTATTTCCATGCTGCGATTGCATATTTATTTAATGGAAAGTTGCTCTTCTATTTCTTCTTACATATTTAAAATAAATTAGAAATATGTCAGGGGGACTCAGATGGACAACGATTCCTCCACTGATATTTGTACGCCAAAAAAGTTCTCATCTTGAAAGAAATAGTAACCGTCATGTTAAAGTCTATGCTAGCAATTCACGTGCAGTTCACGTACAATGTATTTTTAAACACATAATTATATTTTTACATAGAATACATTAAGAATTTGCTTTTCATGCAGAAGATAAGATGTTCATTTGGGTAAAACGAACAATAATTACATAGGTTCAGAACCTTTTGTTATACTATTTTCCCGCTCAAGGTACATAACAAAGGGCTATAACTATGTTGCAAATGCACGTGCTTGTAACGCCGAAACAATGAGGCTATGCAATGATGCTACCTTATCAACAAGTACACCTTTTATATAATCAACTTACAAATTAAAGAGTTAGTCAAAACCTTTTTTTAATGTAAAATGCCATGTATAATCTTAGGCAAGATAGCCAGTCATCACGTAAGGTTTCCAAATATTCCTTTAAAAATATGGGAGTGGTAAAACACACAAAATATATTCCATTAAAAAATGAGAAAATAAACAACAAAAAATAACGTATTGGTTACAAATAGATCACATAAAGTGTCAGTCTTAAACTGACAAATACGATATTTGTGTATCAAAACAAAAAAAGAAGAAGGACGTAACGTATAATTGCACCCTAGAACCTGGTTTAAATTCTGTGTGTGTTTGTGGTTGACTGTCGTCCTTAAATGCTGCTGCTTTTCCTTTTCGACTTTTTATATCTATATTTATTATTATTGTATTATTTATTTGTTATAACGCTAACATGAAATGCACATCTTGGCGTAATACGCATATTTCTTGTTAGAGTTCAATACAGTCCGTCAAATACGTAAGGAGGAGTTGTTTATCCAATATATATGTATATATTACTGAACTACCCGAAGGGCTATAGTAATATTTACTTCGATGAAAAGCCGATGCGAAATACCCATCTGAGAGAATACTTCCACATCATCCATTATAATTTCAAAATATATAGTTAGAAACTGTGGTTGGAGATTGACTAACAATATATATTTACATAAAAATAGATATAAAACTCGAACAGGAAAAGTAGCATTCAAGGACGACAGTCAACCACAAACACACAAAGAAACAATATAAAATTCAAAACACAAAGGACCAAAACTAAGTTTATAGTTGCTTGATCGTAACGACGAAACGATAGAGCAGGACTCATTTTGGCAAAATACTACTTCATATAGTTCGGTTTAAAACAATTCGTTAACAACTGCAGGAGTTATATCTTTATAAAATCCAAAACTAAGCTCAAGTAATATATGCGAAAGGAAATGCACAGCATGGTATAACACGCTAGTATTATGCTAGATTTCGAGACATAGCATCAAACACTTTGAGAAAAGATATAGACTCACGATGTTTTCATGTCCAGTTCATGCAAAATTGACAGGGTCACACCTAACGGAATATTTGCTTCATTGAAGGTTTAAAGTTAAGTCATCAAACACGTTGAGAGAAGTTATACAAATAGTGTACGTTTATAAAATATTGAAATACATCGTGACATAATTCAAGCAGAGTTTTGAAATTGTCTTTAACAGAGATTAAAAGATAATTGGGTAAATCTCTTTTTTAAATGTTTATTAGATGTATTTCATTTTCGGGTTGAAAATAAAGTAATGATGTTTTCTATGCAGTTTTCTTATAACCAAGCATTTAAAACATCTAAAAATATATAAAAGTAGAGGAAATAAATATACATCTATCAAAATTTCCGTTTTGATTTGTGAGAAATGTATTGCCTGAAGCCACACTGTTATACTGTATCGTTCTATTGATGTGTACAGTATCGTGAATGATTGTGCTCCACACTACGAAGACATTGAAATGAAACAGAGACAACCAGATGACGGAATATATGACCAAATTCAAGGTACGTACATGTAGAAACCTATTTTGACTTGCCAGGGGCTGATTAAGGTGGCGTGGTTAGGGGTGGGGCGCACAGGACCTTTCCTCCTAGCTTTTAAAATATGGTAAGTTATGAAAATGCATGCGAAAAAGCGTTTACATATTCTCTTTTTTTTTAAATTGCGTCTCCATTAAAAATGAGATAGGTTATGCATATTCATGTGGAAAAGTATTTGTTTTTGTGGTCATCAGTTTGTCATCTGTTTTTATGAGCTGCCACTTAACAATCCTGTATCAGTCCCTGCTTACAATCTATAATTACTCATATTTTCATTTTTGTCATGGACCATTGAGAAAATAACTGTATAACACGCTTTTTATATTTAAAAACAGACACAGTTAAACAGACTTGTTTTAGAATAATTGTCATACACCTTAAAAGCTTTAAGGAAACGCGTATGAATAACAACAATCTGCTCCAAAATATACAGGTAGCAATTGGTATCCTGTGCATGTCTAAAACAAACATAATGTCTAAAACAAACATACTTCTTCTTTCCATAGACAGAACAGATGAACCTGAACAGCGGAACATCTCGGAGAATGCGGAGGGTGGATACGAAAATTTGAAATTATGACATAGCATATCGTATCGTTTTTATTCAAGAATTCAATACTACACTAGTAATCAACCTTCCACGAAAACTGCGAAAAGAAAAAGTTGTTATTTACTCGTAATTGTGTTAAGTATTCAAACCATATTATAGAATATACTATATTATACAATTATGGACTTTTCAGCTGTTATACATGATGTGATATGCACCAAAAAAATCATTATTGACCGAGGCGATAGCCGAGGTCAATAATGATTTTTTGGTGCATATCAACATCATGTATAACAGCTGAAAAGTCCATAACTGTTTTATTGTATAACCCTCAATTTACAATTATATAAAACAGGTCAATATCAAAAAAACAATTATATAAAACAGGTCAATATCAAAAAAACAGGTCAATATCGCTAGATATTTTTTCTAAAAAATTACTTTTTAGCCAATGAAAACGCGTCTATTTATAGGTTATATAATAATTGTTTATGTTTGTCTGTTTTACCCATTTAATTAATTATAAGGCATTATAAGGCATTATCTTAAAAGGGTAAGTGTCATGATTCTTTTCAAGAAACGGTAGCTTTTACGCCTTGAACATTATATAATGTGTTCCGTGTGATTAAATATTCAGTTCGTTTATAATATGTCTTTGTTTTGATAGTTGTAAATTAATTCCTGAATGTTTTATTTTGTTTGAAATTGGTTTTAATATTAAAATACCGAAATAATTAATGGATATGTCAAGTCAATTATATGAAGTGAACATCGCCACCCTTCCAAGGGAGCTTACTGTGTAGTGGGCACTTCACGGAGAGTTTATACACATGATGTACGTGTCTTTATGTCATAACCGAAACATCTATAAACAATTATATATTATATAAAATATTCAGGTACTTTTCTTAGAGATTACGTCAGTTTACGGCTCAAAATTCAACATATATCATGTCGATTCGAACACTATTTATGGAACTAAATAAATCACGTGTGTTAATATATATTGTCAGTAGAACATATTTAATAAGTAACAGAATGTATTCAAGTTGTGTTGCCAAATTGTCTTTGATTTGTGTTGCATAGGTACATAATTTAAAAAACATGTCATATTTGTATTTGAGTGAATTTTTCAATATCTATAGATTGTATAATATAACGAAATTTGTATTGTTTTCATTAACTGAGATGTTGCTGAGAATGAAAGCAGTATCGAGTCCTATTTTCTGTTTCAAACTATTTTATAATATTTATAGAGTTGATTATTTGTCATATAATACGGGCTAATACTCGTTATTAGCCAGAGTTATTTGGAGGGACCCCACTGTTTTGTAAGCTAGATCTGATATTGTAATTTTCTTTTAATTGCACATGCGCAAGCCTATACATTCTTTTCCGGCCAAACAATTATACAGAGAGGTGTGTAATTGTTCAGGTTCAGTTAAATACTGAATCATTTCTTCCCTTTAAGTCATTTTCTCTATTAGTTTGCAATAGCTTAATGATCTGTTGTTAACAAGTATTCCGTCATACTTTCTATTCACGATGCTAAATCAAATTAATCAGATTTTTGAAGATTTGTATTTTGTCTGGATGCTTTGTCTCGTAAGGTAAGCATACACAGCTTAAAATTCTGTACTGTTGGTTTTTATGAATACTGAGTTCTGCTCAACCCGGGGCTAGATGGCGTGAGCGGTAGCTAGCATATTTCACTACCGCTCAAAACGAGACTGCAATATTTCGTATGTGTCGTGCTCGGCCGTTTCCAAAGGTCCATTATCGTACTCTTTTTTTATAGCACAGTGGCGTTGCTTGTGCAGTGTAGCGGCAGTAAAACGTCTCCCCGCGCTTGCAATCAGTACTGTTGTTCATTCGATCTTTGGAGATCGCTGAGCCCGATACTTATATTTAGTGATCGGTGGTACATTTTCAATTTCTTTTGTTTTCTTACTTAATTTTCGATTCGGTGGTTCCACTACTCCGGCCGATAAAAGGCTCTGGGTATTGTTAAACCACGCATAGGATGTGTTGTCTGCTTTTTAATTTAGTCTTTTGGCTGTTACTTGTGATACGCAGGCTTCATAACCGCTGCTAAAAATTCCTTTTTGTTTTTATTTCGCTCTTCGACGCATACAATTTTATTAGATCCTGGGACCATACGCAGCTGGATATAGGGGATGAACTAAAGATACAAATATTGCTATATCCACCGCCATATGCTTGCCATTTTCGGGACGGTTAAAATTCTGTACTGTTGTTTTTTATGAATATTGAGTTCTGCTCAACCCGGGGCTAGAGGGCGTGAGCGGTAGCTAGCATATTTCACTACCGCTCATGAACAGTCTCAATCAAACCGAGACTGCAATATTTCGTATGTGTCGTGCTCGGCCGTTTCCAAAGGTCCATTATCATACTCTTTTTTATATTGCCATTAATTATGATCATTACTGAATTTATACTGGCGTGCTCGTATAGGGTGTAAAGTTTTGTAATGCATATTTTCACTTTGTAATTAAAATGTTAATGAAAACAGTTGTAAGTTTGAAGAATTGGATAAAATTATTTCAATTGCTGTGGTAGAATCTGTTGTTCGTTCTTTGAAGCGAAATAAGTCAATTTCTGGAGACTTTGTCATGAATGAATATTTCCTCGAATCAGTAGATATCATTTCCTCGCATCTTGTTGATTTATTTAATGCTGTACTAAACTCGGGATATTTTCCTGAATAATGGACCGAGGGAATTATTATACCTTTGTTTAAGGGGAACGACCCTGACGACGTAAATAATTATAGAGGAATAACTCTTGTCAGTTGTTTGTCCAAAATATTTACCGGTACTTTAAATAAAAGGATAAGTAAATGGTGTGAAGATAATAATATTATATCAGACGCCCAATTTGGTTTTTAGATCGGGTCGTTCAACTATCGATGCAATTTTTGTATTACAATCTGTTATTCACAAGCTATTAAATGAGGAAGATCGATTGTATTGTGCATTTGTTGATTTGAAAAAAGCTTTTGATAGCGTTTATAGGAATGCCTTATGGCTAAAACTTTATAAGATAGGCATACATGGAAAGCTACTTAGAATAATAAGAGACATGTACTCTAAAGTAAAATCTGATGTTAAAAGTTGCAATAGTTATTCAGATTTTTTCGAATGTTCAATCGGTCTAAGACAAGGGGAGGTAATTTCCCCGATAATTTTCTCCCTTTTCGTTGAAGATTTAGAGTTATTTTTACAAAATGGTATTAGTTCAGGTCTTACTATCGACGATATTACTCTTATGCTTCTGCTTTTTGCTGATGATATGGTTTTAGTAGGAAAATCACCTGATGATTTGCAGCAAAATTTAGATTTATTCCTAGCTTATTGTAATAAATGGGGATTAGAAGTAAATCCCGTCAAAACCAAAATTATGGTTTTTAGGAAAAGGGGCCAATTAAGACAAAATGAAGTCATGGACATATAACGACAACTTCTTAGAAATAGTTAACGATTTTAATTATCTGGGAGTTATTTTTAATTACACCGGAACATTTGTTTTAAATCAAGTAAGTTTAGCAGGGAAGGTTTAAAAGGCTTTACATATATTAATTGCTACTGCTAAGAAGTTTAATTTTAAACCGAAGACAATGTGTCAATTATTCGCACCTTTGTTGGATCCATTTTGAATTATGGGTGTGAAGCCTGGGGGTTTTCTAAGTCGAAAGAAATTGAAAGGATTCACTTAAAATTTTGTTAATATATTTTAAATGTTAAGACTTCAACTAGCAATGCGGGTATTTACGGGGAACTTGGGCGGTATCCATTGTATATAGTGTGCTATGTTAGAATCGTTAAATATTGGTGCAAAACAGTTAACTCTAACAATATTATAATTTCTACTATTTACAATAATTCAGTCAAAAACATAGAAAACGGGCATTGGACTGGGAATGTTAAAAAGCTTCTAAACGAGTACGGTTTTGGTTATGTTGGAATAATCCAAATAGTGTTCATTTGAAAACATTTCATACTGTTTTTAAACAGCGTTTAGTCGATTGTTTTGTTCAAAAGTGAAACAGCGTTGTTGTAAATAATAGAGTTTTGTCAATGTATGTACATTTGAAAGGTATGTTTGAATATGAACCATATCTCGATATTTTGCCATGTAAGTTGCGAATGGTTTTATCAAAACTAAGACTATCGTCGCATTCACTACGAATTGAAACTGGGCGCTACTCACAGAACAGATTAGAAAGAAATCAACGTTATTGTACCATTTGTAATTATAATGACATCGAAGATGAATACCATTTTGTTTTGATTTGTCCTGTATATGATAATATAAGAAGAAAATACATTAAAAAGTACTATTATAAAGGTGTTTTAAAATTCATAGAGCAAATGAAAACACGTAATAAGAAAGAGTTGTTTAATTTATCTTGGTTTATAAAAGAAGCATCTGATACCCGTAAAGATTTATTGTTTAATCAAAACTAGATTTATCCTCGAATGAAACATATTATCAATTAAATATTTATGTTATTGCTTTTGTGATATCGAGAACAGAATTGTGTTTTTAATTTAATATTTAATTTAATTTGCGTAAGTTAAAGTCCAGTGTCATTTTCACATAGTTATTCAATTATTTAATATTACAAATTATTCAATAATACAATTTATATGAACCTAGTGTGCAAAATTATGTTTTATTTGTTTGTTTGTTTTGTTTATTCTGTCACGAATATGTTTGTATAAATAAAGAAATATATATATATTGTATATGATGATAAACTTGTAAAGTTTAAATCAATAGAAATATCTATCTGTCTGCAATTAATTTGGATAACCCTTTCTTTCCATGCAAGTAAGCGTGATAAACACAGCGGGCCTCTGCATGTATCATGCTCTCATTTAGATGGCCAGCATTGATGACCGAATTCGACGCATTCTATCAGTGCACTTGTATGACCCAGCTGGCGTTATTGGATACTTGTCAGATGTCCGCTTACATGTAACACTGATTGCGAGATAATGGCTTGAGTTTTAAAGGTACATGCGCAATTGCTTTATTAAATGGCATTAGCAGTTCACATATTGACGGTAAGGTACATATCTCTCATCACCTTGCACGGTTGTACCGGTTTTCTCAAAATTGCAAAATATTAATAATAATATATATATATATATATCATTAATAAATAAATGAAGAAATACATAAATGCAAAAAAAAGAAGAAAAAAGATAAATCAATACATATATCAGATAAATAATAAAACACTAATAATAAATAACTATCTAAATACATAAAATATATATATAAATACTCCATTGAATACATAGTTTAAGGACTTCACATGGACAATATTAACAAAATAATAACAATAATAATAATAATAATAATAGCCATAATATAAGTATCTATACACATATACACTAACAAAAAGAAAGAAAGGAAGAAGAAGAAGCAGAAAAAGAAGAAAAAGAAGAAGAAGACGAAAAAGAAGAAAAAAATATATTAAGATGGAAAAGAAATGCAAATACATGTTATATCGTAAATAATTAACGCAGGAATAATTCATTAAATACAGATTCACTGGACTGTAAATTTAACCTTCATAAACTAATAAATTCATATTTCGAGATATGGATGATATTACCAAACCGGGTAATTGGTACAGTGTAATGTACGTAAGTATATATACATATGTTTTGTAAGTCAGTCATTGCTTCCATATGTTGTTTAGTACCTCGTGTACGACAAGATCGTCCAATCAGCAAATAATAATAAAATACAAAAATATTTAAAAAATAATAAAAATAATAATAATAATAATAAATAAAATAATAAAAATAATAATAAAAACATTATGCATCAATGAATTCATAAAAATATGAATGAATAAATAAATATATAAAGCTAAATATATAATATATATCAATAAATAAATGAATAAATAAATGGATAAATACATTTTAATAGATATTTGAGGTACATTAAGAGATATTTGAGGTACATGTACCTTACATACACAAACCAATAGTAATAATAATAATAATAATACTAATAATTATTTATAATAATACTTTTAATTCATAATTCTGAGAAACTGACCATTTGGTGACTAGGAATTTGAATTCTCTAAATTCGGGTAGGTGACAACTCGGTCTGTTTCATAGCTGTTCACCCAAGTGTACTGTTCGATTTAAGATCTTTACAGTACGATAATTTTATAACTCTGCATATTTCATGCACATTTATGCAAAATGATTCCATATATGTATCTTTCAAAATCGAATCTTTAAAATTATCATCTGTTTACTCAGCCAAATATTTTAATTTACTATAAAACCTAAGGATAATTCCCGAGAAACACAAATGTTATCACTTAGTGTAAATAGCTTAAAATCTCAGCATTTCGGCAATACAAAATTATCAATAGCTTTAATAATAATAATAATAATAATAATAATAATAATAATAATAAAATAACATTCTTTGATGGAAAATGTAAAGTAAATTAATTAATAAAACTAGATATGGTTAGAAACTAGTTATTCATTTAAGTTTTATTCTGTTTCATGAATCGAGCCTGTCAAGAGGTGATTTGCTTTCCGGGCAGGGAAGTGACCGGCCAGTGTAGGAGACCGAACCTGCTGTAATGGCGTTGTTGTGCACTGCTCCTTTAATTGTCCCGGCTGTGGTGGACAAGCCTGAATGGTCAGGGCGAAGCAAATAATCAGCTTTTATACTGGTTAGCGGCGGTGCCACAACATCCCTCTGTAAAACAGCTCAGGTAATGGGGTGGAAGGAAAGTGCGAGCATGGGATTCACGGGACCCGCATGAATTTTTCCAATTTGATTCTGGCCTGGTCGGCCCGCTTTGTAACCAGGGTTCTCATGTCTGGCCAATCGGCACCACTCCCAGTAATACTTCTATTCTAGTAAGATATTTTTATTTGTATCGAGCACTCTGGTTTAAGATTTGGTTCTCTCAAACAATATTCAATCAGCTGTTATTCATAATGAGCAACCCTCCACTGTCATTACTTCGATTCGGCCTCGATGCGTTCCTGCGTTCTTCTATTCAATCCTGTCTCTCGTTTCAAGTCTACTATCACTCACACAACTGGTGTGCAATGGTCTTTCTTATACATCGTTAAGGAGACAACTGCAATTTTACCTTATTATATAATGAATGCGCAATTTTAAATCTTATAATACGTGCGTAACTTATGACACGTTATACAACTGTATAATTTATATGTAGCTGGGTTTAGTTATTTGCGGGCATCTCTGCAGGTTGTTACCGGGAGCGAAGTTGACCAAGGTCATCGTGTGGCGAGGTGAACGGCCCCCCTTTGTCATCGAGTATGATTAGCGGCTCCCAGCAGCCCAGGGGGAACGAATCGAGGGTCAGACGCATTGGGTGTACAGTTATACTGGCACAGCTATGGTGATATGTGCTTGGATGATTTGCAAGCAAAGTTGTTGGATCTCCATTTGTTTGTCCATTGTTGGTGCTATGAACCAGTTCTATGTGCTCAGTAGACAAGCTGTTGCAAAGTTGTTGAACTTTTTACCAGCGAGCTATCAGCTGTTAACGTATATTTTTAGGCATTTTGTTTAGGTTCAAGTGTCGCTATACCAAATTAGACGTTTTGACATTGAACAACGCACGCAGGTCTCACGACATTCTATGATATTCTATATGTATGTTTCGCTGTTTACACTCCAGGTTGGAAAACCAACGCCTCACCCCTCCTGAACAAATGGCGTCAGTCCAAGAAATATTCCTTTGCAAGTTATAAAAAGCATATTTATTTTTAAATTGTGGTAGGGCGCGGCTCACGTTATGATATATACTGTCCTGTATGCGCATTGCATAAGCTAACAATGATATATCCAATTTTCTTTGACTGTGTGGGATTCGATTTTGCCAAAAAAAAAAAAGGTTGGCAGTTTTGATCGCTGCCATATGGCCGTCAGCGAATCCTTCAATTCTGCGAAATCATATTTAATGACAGTTAACAATTTTATAATTAGTAAATTTCAATGTAATACTGACCACTGTTCCCTAGAGTCGAGATTACAGCATGAAATATTAAGCCTCTTGGGTCTTACTGTTGGTGCATTATTGTAAACTTTAGAAAAAATGATTAAATGAAGAAACATTTTACTTTAGAATTAGAGTTTTGAATAAGCATTTTATTTTAAGCCTTTTGGGGCTTCACTAAGGGATTAAGACTGTTGGGACATGCCCTCTTTTGTTTTAGTCTATTGGGGCTTCAACTTTTGTTTAAGCCTATTGGGGCTTCTTTAAGGGTATCAGGCTTATGGATCATGCCATCTTTTGTGAAACATGTTAAGGACTGAAATGATTTATACATGTTTTGCAGGCAGCCCGCTATTTGGAACCGCGCCCAATATTTGCGATACGATTTAATAAATGATCAAGCAATTTATTAAATGATAATATTTTATTTTGTGTTTGTCAAGTTAGTGCCTTCCAAATAATAATGTCACTGAAGCTGATACCATCAGATGCCAGGCTATAAAATTACAATCCCACTCATCCATTGTCAAAGTAGATATACGGGTAAATGTCGAACAGGAAATGTAACTCCAACCATATTTGTATCTGAAACGATAATACAGTTTTACTCAGCACATGTGTACACTCGTATGTCTTAAGAAGTGGTTATATAAAACTAGAAATGTCAATCGGTAAAGCCGACTGATTTACTCCCCACTGGGACAACTGGTGTGAAGTTTGACGCAGTTCCCTTCAGTACCTTCCAAGTAATGACTGAGACATTATTTTTTTACCTTTGACCTCCAAGTGTGACCTTGAACTTTGAGGAGCTGACATGATTCTTGCACGTGACATTTCTTCTTAATGTGATGAGCATTAATTTTGTTTGAAGTTTGACGCAACTCCCTTCAGTACTTTCCAAGTAATGGCTGAGACATGAATTTGTTCATGATTTTTTAAACTTTCACCATCCAAGTGTGACCTTGACCTTTTAGATACGGTCATTATTCTTATGCGCGACACACCTTCTCATAATGATGAACATTTGTGTGAAGATTGACGAAATTCCATTGAGTAGTTTCCGAGGAATGGCTGAGACACGATTTCGGACAGACGGACGGAAGGACGCACGGATTGACGCACAGACGCACGCACGGACTTACGTTAATCGAAGACGTAAAAAAATGACTTCGGCGATAGAAAAAATACCTAACGAGTGCATTCCTGCACATACGAAAGAAACATTTATTTGAATATAATGTCAAAACTGTATCCGGATGTTTGTTAAAAATAGTATTTCAATATTACTGCACGAAATAAAAGTGTTATTATTAATTAATCATTTCTCCTTCCAGTTATGAAACATAAGCACAAATATATTTTCGAAGGCTTCCCTGCCGGCGAATAATAAGCAAAACTGCGTGTCTTAGGCTAATTGTAACTCACACCATGTGCTCGAATTGTCCGCCATTATTTGTTTCCGTGTTTACGATCAGATGTAAACATTTTGATAGACCGGTTAATCGATTGCATTCTAGAAGAGAACTCTTGAAAAAAATAACACACCAAACGTTCGTACGAATCGGATCATTTATCTTGTCATGGCCGTGTTAGTTCAGGTTATTCTTCAGAAATTCAAATTAGTTTGGCTTACAAATGGATCCAACAGGGTGCCGAATCAGCGATATTTACTAAAACTATAATAATATGCGATTTCCCTTCAGACAGGAACTATGCGAGGAAGATGTAATTTTCGTCTCCAATTTTAAACATTTGTTATAATCACTGAATCGGAGAAAGTCAACTGGTGAACAAATAAAATGTGTGATGCATTTTATCACCAATAAGTGAGGGTTTACTTTGCGAAGAGTATTTTTGCTAAGAGAAGTAACTCGTGCGATAAAAAAAAAAAAATTGAAATGAGTGGACCTTTTAAAAAGGCCGGAAAAAACAAGTTCCCACTGCGAGAAAGCAGGCCTGTTATTAACTGCTAATGCATTATTTTCCACTTACAAATTAAAAAAATAATGTATCAATGTATAATATATCGATCCACCTTTTACTTCCCGTCACACTCGGCTTGCTTAGGGTTTCTTCCTCGTAAACAAATGAAGTGAAATCAAAACAGAGTAGAACAATATTATTTATTTAACAAAAGTCACTAATAATATTGTTTATCACGTATGATAAGTGATGAATTTATTGCAAATTGTCATGTTAACATGTTGTCTTTGCGATGACATAAATCGCCTTCCAGGACATAGTTTTGATTTCCTTCTGAAGTTAAATGAACTTTTCTGTTTTCATTTTTATGATATTACAACTGACATAGTTCTTTTTCATTCATATGCTAATACTGCACGTAAATTTATTTTATTTATTTTAAATTCATTTTATTAAATTTAAATTTATTTTAAAGCAATTTTATGAATTGTAAATGTCATGTGATCAAAATTCTTTCAATGCTATTTTTGATAAAAAACGTGTCGGCCATGTTGGATTGTGCGTATACTAAGTTTTGGCATAAAAATGACTATGTCTGGTTAGAATAATACAAATAATGGTAAACTAATTATCAATGGTAACCATGGTAACGTTTATGAACTTATTATTTTGCTCCTGCACTGGTCGCAAACAATGTTATGCGAGCAAATGCCAAAAGGATCTTAAAGTTCTTCTGGAGGGATCCTTGGGAAATAATGCCTGAAACCTTTGAAATTGAATCAATTTTGAATAATATACTACAATCATGATTTAACATAATTACATACAATATACATACATATTTCTTTTTCTAATATTCCCCTTCGGTTTTTAAAGTCTATCTTCCGAGGGAATATATAAATATATAGTGTTCTTTATATACATCAAGATTGATTGATTGATTGATTCTTTATTTTCCTCCCAGTTGGAGAGCATACAATATAAGTTTACATATAAGCATTCAAACAATTCAATAATAATATATACATGACAATCAGTAATTTAGGGACAAATATACGCAGTAACACAGAAGTACTACTACAATAGACAATGAGAGACATTTTGACATAGAGTAAAGTATAACATTCATGTTGGAGTCTTTTAATATAATTAAACTGATTCCATGACTGTACTCGTATGTTCATGGAACATATTTGCTTACCCTTATAATAAATACTTTTCATATTCAATATGTACAACAGATTACAAAGTGTTAACAAATTGTTATGTTTAAAGATAAACTAGTAATCGAGTCCATACCCAGCCTTTATAAAACGAAATAAAAGATCAGGTATGGAATCACACATAGTTTACTTCATCTTACAAGTTTAGCAAATACATTCTTGAAAAATAAACATCATAACATCACTCTCCCTTATGGAAGCGAAATATGTTACGCATGTTATATAATTATGTAAGGTATACACATAGCTACATGTATCGCTCGAGCTTAATATATATATATATAGAATGAAAGTACCACTAGTATTCCCGTGATGTATAGTAACAATATTTAAAAATGCGAGTATTACATGAAGAAATACTTGCTTTTTTCAAAATAAAAAAACAACAACATGTATTCAGTTATTAAAATAGCATAGTCTTAACACGGTCAACTTTGTTTGAGAGTTGTGATCTTCTTAGCTTATTTAAGTTGAACTCATATGCATAATCGGTTAATATGTGTTTTTTGTTATTAATCTTAATTATTAGTTGTGATAAATGGCGATTGCGATCGCGCGCTTGATATAAATATTGATGTAGTAAAAATCTCGAAACATGTTATTGTATTAAGGGTCCTAACGCAGACGGTTATTGTTTTGATTTCATTTCGCCCACTGTTTTCTCGTTTAGGGCAAAGCATTTTATAAGAAATTGGGACTATATGCCGCTGACAATGGAAATACCTCATTGAAAGTTCCATGTTCACCGTCATATGCATAACATCTTCTGGATGGCTCAAATTTCTGTACTATTGACATTTTAAATATCGCCTTCTCCTTAACCTGGGGCTGGAGGGCGTGAACGGAAGCAAGCACTTTTCACTACCGTTCATAAAACTAAGGCTGCAACATTTTTCTTGTATTGATCGTGTTTGGCGATTTCCAAATTTCTCAGTTCATACTCTTTTTAATATTTACAATTATGAAGATCATAATGATTGCCGTAATGGAAACTGTTCGTTCTTTAAAGCATATATCCCAAGCAAAGACCTACACTCATCCGAGTGCGCAGTTTGAGAAGAAAGATAATTGTTTTTGCACCTTTTAGTGCTCTTCCCGGCTGTTTATTTCTACTGAAAATGGCCATTTGTCCCATCAACCTTATATGTCAGAAGTTCAATACACCATCATCATGTTAGACTCGAAGTGAGAGCAACATTGAAGACGTGCTGTACGTAGCCTTCATCACAGGGTACTAATATTGAGCAACAGAGATTCATATACTGAAAGGAAAAAGAAACGCGACACGGGAATTTCCGCTATATAATGTATGTACAATATGCTGCTGTTAAAGATGAATGTCCACTCTTTTTGTAGTATTATCAATTAACAAATTCAACTCTTAAATATTATATGAACATTTCTTGATAGTCTGCGAGAGAAACATATATTGAGAACCGCTACTAAGTTATACGTAGATACTACTTTTACCACTACATTTATGCATTTCTTGTTACAACGTGTACTGTGATTAAAACGTCTACAACATCACAGTTGTGTCCTTTCGCTAACTAACTGCAATTTGGTTTTACAAAACATCATGGGAATTTCCTTGGAATTTATATGGAATTAAGTGTGCAGTATATACAATATATAGCGGAAATTCCCGTGTCGCGTTTCTTTTTCCTTTCAGTATAGTAGGAGATACATAGTAGGAGATACATAGTAGGAACATGTACATCTGTTTGGAAACGCACACACACACACACATACACACACATACACATTAGACCTTTAGACATCACAGTTCATACTTCAGAGTTCACAATGGGCCACTTAACCAACTAAATACAATAAAATGCTTTAGAATGATGTATGTTGTCAAACGAATTATCAATATTTTACATGTAAATCATCTTTGTCGATTAATTGTACACAGCTTCAAAAGTTGCATGTATTTGAAAGTTTCGTTAAATGGATTAGTTCTACGCTACTTGACTTGCATGCTCTGTGTTTTAATCAAATTAATTACAAAGACACCATATGGTTTCAGCTTTGGTTACATGGTTTCATTTGATGCAGATATTTAAAAGGTTACATCGACTGGAAAAGGTCACTGCTTGGTTTAGATGTTTTGTTAAACAACTAAATTTCATTTAAATGGACGGAAGATTTATTAAACCGTTTCATCCTTTGCTACATGATCCGTATTTTGGCTTCTATGGGTTGGCATTTAAGGTACCCTGATAAGATATTAAGTTAAAATACAAAGGTGATTGAATGTTTGAAAGTTCGTCAAATCTTCGGCAAAACACAGCATTCCAATGTGTGTGTGCATGGGTTTGGTGACCACATAATTCAGATATCACACTTCAGAGTCAATACTTCATAATTCACATCTCAGACTTCACACGTCAATATTCAGTCACACTTCAGACATCACACTTCAGGGTTCAGAGTTCATATGTAAATGTATTTTGTAACATGTTGGTTATGCTGTTCATATATATGAACCTAAGTGAAATAAAGAAGTCGAAATTCTAAACACTCTTTACATCAGGGGTAACAGAGTTAGATGATAACAATATTTTTTTTTTTTTTTATTTTTTTTTTAAAAACACCACCAACAATAATTAGCATAATAACTTCGAATAGCATCTGGACAGTGAGACTGACACGTCCAATCAAATTCACAAATACGAGAATCACAGCGGGGACCCGCTAACATATGACACATACACTGCTACACCTACATAATGGGCGGTTCCTTGATGACCAATGAAAATGAAGATTATTGACTGTGAAACAAAATGGAGGGGACATGAACATATATATACACGATATAAAACATTCTTCAAGATTTACTTCTCCTGATCTTCACAGCGTGCACGTCGCGGAGAGGGCACTGCCGACGTTCAGTACCTGAGAACTTGTCACTCTCAGGTTTGAACTAAACGTCGGTTGACCGATAGTGAAGATGTCTCCTGCGTCCCATCACAGCACACATCATATGATGTCTCCAGATCCATGAAGTCGGAACCGGTACGCGGGCTGTAGCTGCAATGGACCGCTACTCAACCATAAACTTCGGTCATCACGTTGCAGCGGAAGCCCACATTCTACCGTGGTGTTTCACAAGCCACAGAAGACTTCAGGGTGACACAGACATCGGGCGGTGTGTGCGGCGCAGGGGTCATAATGTGGTGGGTGTGGCCCTAAACAAGGCAGTCACCGACCTGCAGCGGATGTAGGACACCGTAGCGGATGTAGACCACCAGACCACCACGCCAGACCACTCCAGACCACTTCGCCGCCACAGCGAGGAACTACACAGAGCGAAAGCGACACACCATCTACCTACATACAACAGAAGAGACATCACAGCAGCAGTACCAGATCAACCAACACATTCAGCTAGAACAGTCCAGACTCAATTGTGCCCGTCGCGGCAGGGAAACTTGTCGTGTTTGTTGGTGGAGGGACTATAAACCTCAGAACTACACACACACACACTTCTTCAAGATCTTCTCTGTTGATACTGACACGTGCACGTCGTGGAGAGGGCACGTCAAGACTGATTGGGACCGACTATCCCAGTCAGTGCTGATGACCAAGATCGGTGTCGTCTCCGTTGTCCCGCCCGCCATGGAACATCGCCAGGAACAACCACCGAGGTGAAGAAGTTAGTTGAGGATCGGCAGTCTGCATGTTGAATCCCCCGAATGTTTGGTGTGGTATATGTGGGCTATGTATATATTGAATATGTGGTCGACGACTCAGCAGCTTAACGGATCCAACGTGGGGAAGCCTGGCGAGGTACATGGAGCAACGGAGTCAGCAACCTGTGTGCCTATAGAACTTTAGGCCATCAGGGGACGCAGGTTGTAAAGGCGGGGTGGCCCAAAGACAGGACCCCGGCCCAGTAGCCGATGTAGGCAACACCACCTAGCGGACGTAGGCCAGCACCACTCCAGACAGCACTTCACCGCCGCAGCGAAACAACATAGTGCGAGAGCGACAACCATCAACACTTCATCAATAGAACCGACGCAGACACCACATCACACAGATACAACCTACACACCACATCGATGAAAAGTGCAGACATAATGCCGAGTCAACGTGGGATTCTTCACGGGGGCTCAATGGTAGAGGCACTCTAATCCTTAGAACAACAACAACTTCTTCAAGATTACATAGCAATAATCATGTACAACCAGAGAGTCACGAGGGGCAGAGGCCGCGGGTTGAGAAGGCATGCACCATACAATGGGGAACAACGGCACGAGTCTGCGAAAAACATTTTTCCTAAGTCCACACCTGATAACGGGTTGAAGTCTGACGGTACCAACAGAGGGCGGGCCATTGCAAGAGCCAGGGACGACCTCAGAGTCGCCAGGGACTGGGCGGCGTTTTACAAACGCCACTTTACCAACAAAAAGTACGTACTGCGTACACCGAGCAACTGCCACCGACTACCAGCAGTAGAGTCGATCAACGGGGACATCGACCAGATACTGACTGAGGCCGTATCTAAAATACAGGGAGTGATAACAACTCACTGCTCCAACCTACAGAGTCAGGCGGAAGTGAGAATTGCCAACCCACCGGACGACGAAAGCAACCTAATGGAGGGAGTAGCCTGTCTGTTGAATAACCAGCAAGCACAGCAGCAAGAAGCTATGCTAACAATGGTGGCTATTTTAGCCAAAACGCTCAAGGAAACGATGAGCGGCTCGGCGAACAACAAGTAGCCACCTGGGTATACCATATACCCGGCCCTTTTCAGGGCCACACACTTAGCCCGAGAGAGGGACTTTCATATATTGTCAAACTATCTGATGGGATAGGAAAAAAACAACATTAGCCTCACACTTACCTATGACGGCTTCATAATACAAGTGCAAAGTTACCCGTAATGTTTAGATTTTAAATGCATAGAATGGACTAAAACGTAAGACATATTGAATAATTACGAAGTAATATGCGGTCCTCAGTTTGCATATGTGATTACATAGAATGAAATAACAATTATAACATGCTCAATAAGTATGCATGTTGTAAAAATGGATATGTAAATACATACGAGCGATCACTGATTTAGCGACAAGTCAATAGAAAAATCGTCAGTATAGACGTAATACAATCATCTTATAAAAAGACATGCAAGAATAAAAAGTATAGTCAAACTGTTACAGTTAACATATACATACTCGATATCAAAGACATAAAAATAAACTTAGGCTGGTTAAAATTCGAAGCTCAGAAATATTACGCTCATACGAATTAAAACGTATATATAAACCCACTACTGTATACTATATATATTCTATATAGGAACTCGTCAATTATCTATAGCAATTGGGTAGACTGATCAATACACAGTTTACGACCAAAATATATAATATGCAACAAAACAGTAGCAAACGGAAAAAACGCTGGGGATGGGGGGAGAGGAAAAAACCCGTGGCTAGTGTACTAACTAGGCATGTCACTACCACGAGACAGTTTGAAACCGCTACTATGGTCAGACACCCGGAACCCCAATTTAAAAATTTGTAATGTAGGTCCTCAGTTTGCATATGTGATTACATAGAATGAAATAACAATTAAGACATGCTCAATAAGTATGTATGTTGTAAAAATGGATATGTAAATACATACGAGCGATCACTGAGGTAACGACGTAAAGTAAATAGGAAAATTGTCAGTATAGACGTAATAAAATCATCTTATAAAAAGACATGCAAGAGTAAAAAGTATAGTTAAAATGTTACAGTTAACATATACATACTCGATATCAAACACATAAAAATAAACTTAGGTTGGTTAAAATTCGAAGCTCAGAAAATAACAATATCTGGAATAGTAAGGTCATAGACACATTATTCCGGCTCATGAGAAAAACAAGACAATAGAAATAATAAAAAGACAAGAAATAGTCAAATATAATATAAAATACTAAATATAACATGGAAGTGTCTAGGGCATAATGTAAGACACAACGAAAATCTTATATACTATGCAAATTATTAAGATGTTGATTCTTTACTTTGTGTTGAACAAATAATAAGTACCTACGACTGGACAATGTTTTTTCCAATTCTAATCCTCTAACCGCGAATATTTGGAACAAACATATCCTAATGACGTTTGAATGGTCATGAGAATTTCGCACCTTCGACGTTTAATTAATGTCCCGAATAAGCGGAATACGATTACGCTCGCTCGTAGACATCAATGGAGACTCAATTGGACACACGTCCAGCTAACTTTGCTTCAATTTCTCACCTTCGACGTTTAATTGATGTCCCGAGTCAAAAAAGACTCAATTGCACACACATTTAGCTAATTAATACAGAATGCAGAACAATATTTCATAGACGGGGAGATTTTACCAAGCTATTAGTCGCTATCTATACATCGACTGAGTTACACGTACATTTTCAGCTCTGAAAATACTGTATAACTCGATCTTTATTTGTTCTCTTTGATTAAATTAAAGGCTTTATAAGACGAACTAGACGGTATCAACCGATCTGATCTTATATCTGGACTAAACCAGACTCTTAACGGCATTAAGCCGGAGAGTGCCTTTGAGTGTATTCTTCAATACATACACTCATAAACATATAACTGTAAGACAATACAGACGGTATCAACCCGATCTGGTCTTACCCCTATATACTCTCTATTCTCTTTGGTCAAAATTGAAGGCTGAATAAGACAAACTAGACGGTATCAACCCGATCTGATCTTATTCCTGGACTCAACCAGACTCTTAACGGCAACACGTAGAGTGCCTTTGAGTGCATTCTCCAATACATACACTCATAAACATTAACTGTAAGACAATATAGACGGTATCAACCCGGTCTAGCCTTACCCATGTATACTTAAAGTATACTCATCTATACAAAAAGTGGAGACACCAAAAGAAATAGACAATATATAAGACACATATAGATTGCCTTACTTTACTAACGTAAATCGCTAGCTGAGGATTTGGAGATCCGTACTATAGACATCGTATCCCCTCAGAACGGGATATCAGTTTGCATGTCAGTGCATAGAGGACCTTACAGTGTAACACACGATCGTACACGCTACATAGATAAGTAGTAATACACGATATAATGAAATACATGCTAAAGGGTATATCTCACTGTTAAAGGTACTATATAAACTTGCCAGACTACGGAACATACCGTAATAACTGCCGAGAATACGTGATATCCCTATATACCAGTACCACAGCGAGTGCCAACTGTGAACTAGACGGTCCGATATATTTTGAAATATTCAAAATAAGGGATTCTCCTACACAACATACTAAGACAATAAGCATATTGTCATTGATAATACAAATAATTTAGGATTTCATTGCAAGTGAAGAAGACCTTTTTAGGTCGAAAGCGCTATTGCAAATCGGGATATTGTCTTCCCGAGTGAAATCATACAAGATACATAATACACACGTCTCCTAAATATCTCTAAGTATTTTGCTGTTTTTTTTATTTTTAAAAGAAACAGCGCCACAGTAGGCGTGTGTATTACCTCATAATATTATCAAATATTACACAAGATACGTTTATACAAATTAACGTATATATAAACTGTACTACTGTATACTATATATACTCTATATAGGAACTGGTTAACTATATACTGCAATTGTGTAGACTGGTTAATACACAGTTCATGACAAAACTATATAATATGCAACAAAACAGTAGCAAACGGAAAAAAACGCTGGGGATAAGAAAAAAACCCGTGGCTAGTGTACAAACTGGACATGTCACTACCACGAGACAGTTTGAAACCGCTACTATGGTCAGACACCCGGAACCCCAACTTAAAACTACATCATGTTAAATACACTATTCAGAAAGATCAATTCAAAAGGTCGGACAAAACTGTTTTGAAACTAAAACGTGCCAGACGTGGTAAGCAGCAAAGGTATAAACACTAATGATTTTTTTCATTTTTCGATGTTTTCCTATACAACTAGGACCAAATATTGCACTTGGCAAACTTGCAGCTCAGCTACCTGGCATATACAGCGAAGTGAATTATCCTACAAGGCGATATTACAACACCTTCCTTGCAGTAGACGGTCACTTCACCAGTGACAGTTGTTCTCATACTTCACCTCAACATGGTCCAGCACCATGGACGGTCTACCTGGGGAACAATTACTACATCACCGGCATACGTATTCATAATCGTAACAATAGTGAGTATTTTAAATTTCTAGTTCTTTGAAGAAAATATAACGATTTGTGTTCATATCTACATTCATATCTACATTTCCGGCAGTTTATTCAACACAACATTTTCGAAGATGATCGTGCGTATAATATATTAAATCTCGTAGATAACGTAATTGTTAGAGTACATCTTTCTGCATGCTTTATTTATTGAGTAAATAGACACATAAATATAACTTTAATAATGTTGGTCTGCTCTAAAACTAGCCTGCTACTTTTCTTCTAAGGGAATATCTCTACTTTATTTAATAAAAGCTTTCTTTTGTCAATTGTAAGAAAATAAAGACACATTTAGCAATAAGTAAGCATGGCGTTCAAATTACGATAAGCTGGAGGCAGCTGAAGTTACTTTAAGGTGAAAGTATCTCTTTTTTCACGTTTATAATTTATATTGTTAGACCCATACGGAATAAATAGTTTATCACATAACAACCTATCATTTTGCATGAAAACACAAACAACAGAAAGCAACACAATACCATCACTTAGACGCAATGGTTCTCACAAACACTGAACTATTTGGAATCCCCACTCCAGCTGCAAAGCTAACCGAATTGAAAAAAATGCAGCTAGATTTGTAAGCAAACAATATTCCAACACTAGCTCAATAACAGACACGATCCATAATCTTAATTAGCCACTATTTGAAAATCACAGTATTATATCTATACTCATCATATTCCATACATCATACACCACACATTCTCATGCTTTAGACAAGAAAAAGACACAGCAAATTAAATGGGTTCAATTACATACACACCACCAAGGGCCAACCCAAATACTCATTCTACCCCAGAAAGGTTGTACAATGGAATCAACTACGCACAGCAATAACCTCGGTCAGCACATTGGATGCATTTAAACTCCTTATTCCTCTGACTATACTCACAGCCATTTACTTTTCTTAAATCAGTTACATGCATACAGTTTTAAAATAACACTCTGATATGAAACATTCTTTTACATGTATATTGTATAAAGGTCACCTCTACCATCGATTGCAGGATTTCCCCATAAGTCATGACTCAACGTCACTGTTAGTTATTTTTGCATTCGGAGTTATTAAGTTATTAATATTTAGCGATTATAAATACTCTTTCACTAAGAAATCCCAATCTTTCACCCATAGATATGAATACAAATCACTTTAATTAACCCGGTAGCAGAAGGATTGCTGGTCATATATAAGAAGAAGAAAATGGTTAGTTGAATGGTGTTTTATGTCATTTTCAGCACATTTTATGCAATATATGACTGTCGAATTTTTCACGATGGAGGCAGACCACCTACTTTTTCCTGGGTAGAACCAGTACCGTATACCTCCCTCCAACCATCAGAATCGACACTTTCTCAATTTTACTGCAATTTTAATAATCTGCTCATAAAGGTTTTATAGAGTATTCTCAGACATGACACTTGAAATACATACTTTGTACTGCAATTAACATTACAACACATTTGTTTCATTAAGTAGTCTATGCATTTTAAGTAAATTATGAAGATGTTTTTAATCGATAATCATAACGTATTTTCCAACATCCCGATAATCATGAGGTTTTATGACAAATATGCTCTTTGGATTGCAGTATTAAACTGTTGTCAACCTTTTTACTACAGACATAATTAAACAATAGAAGTACGCTTTTTTAATGTTACGTTGCTTTTTTTATATTTTAATATGATTACAAATTATATATACTACGCACGCGGCTTGGTAAACGCCCCAAAAATACACATTTATTCATGACAGAAACCGCCAATCTATTATGTAAAACATCGTGTTTCAGGCAGACATATGTAATTGTCGTTAGCATAATAGGAATTGTTTCACAGGCAATCTTATGTATAAGTTTCATTCCAAAACTAATGAAGAGTTGGTATTCAAAATGATATTTATTCTTAAACATGTTTAGTTCAATACAGACTTGGGAACTTTAGCGTAAAAGGGGGTCATAGCATGATGATGCCACTCACAATAGGTACACTGATTATTCAATCAACATTACACTTGACAGACGCCGGTTGTTTAACCCCATAACAATAACAATACCAGCACACGATGGCGATACATATGGAGGACTTTCAATGCTTACACTTTGTGAAGTTCAAGTATATTCAGGTTAATTCTGAAAACAAATCAAATACTGTTTCGACATTGCAGTTGAATATACAGAATAGACATACTCTTGCAAGGGAGATATTATTCGAGAGGGGGATTAAACCTGGTCCTAGGTTTCTAGGGTACACCCAAACCTCACTCTTTCCTTATTGTCAGCCCAATAAACGGGACAGTGTAAATAAAGATATCTCCGCCTGACAAACAAGGCATCATAAAATATATAAAAAACAAAGCATAGAAAGACTCTATTATTAAAGAGACAATATTAAAGACAAACATCAAACGCTGATTTATGTCATTTAGGTAGACACGTTGAGTGTGTGTGTGTGTGTGTGTGTGTGTGTGTGTGTGTGTGTGAAATAAATACAACACTTGTCCTTAACTTGAATGCCATAATGGCTTTGGGTATGTTTCTTTGCCTTTCTTCTTCTTTTTTTAAACGTCCAAAATCTTTATTTGGGACCTATGAAACTCGACATGGAGATAATGTTGATGTTTACGGTTGTGAATCACTGATTAACACAAACTGATTAACACAAATGGGGCATGGCTCTCCTTGCAACGGGATCGACGGTTTTTCATCGCCTTTGAAAGAGGCGCCTAAAGTTTCTACTTCGACGGGTTTGCAGATCCAAATAAATGTGATCGCTACTTTCATGTACCCATTACTGCTTGGACTTTCGGACTTGTGCAAAACCAGAGAAACACTTTAAAACCACTCGGTAGTGTAGCTTCAACTCCCTTTCCACTCAAAAACCTTAGAATATGATTGTAAATTACTTTATACAGAATGTTTCTTGTTGATTGTTCTCTAGTGATAATTTTACTCATAGTTTGACTCGTAATAACCGTAATAAAAGGCGTAATTGAAAGAAAGAGAATTAAACGAAATGTTTGACTAGCATTAATGCATTGATGTACATATCATTCATAATACGAATGTGTTCTAAAACGACAGTTAATTAATTTTGTTTCAGTCAATTCTTCGCGTAAAAAATGCTATTAATACCCATTTAATACCCATTCTTGCTTTTTGTAATACATTAAAAAACATACTGATGAAAAAACAACAACAAAACTTAGTTGACATGAACATAACTTTTTAAATTAAAAATAATATGTTTGCATTTTTTTATTTACTACTTCAAGATGGGGCGCAGTAGCCTGAGGATAGATAGCTATATACTATGGAAACCCTTGAGTGACTACCGACTTCATTCCTTCCGGCTTTCGTAATTTTCCAATTGCTTACTCTTCTTATTTCATGATTTCTGGAAGACCTGGGTTCAAGCCTCACCCTGAGTTTTGTCGGTATGTTCTTTCGCTAATGCTCGTCTCATCCGTCAGATGAGGACGTGAAATAGGCGTTCCCGTATGTTATACGAGCACGTTAAAGAACCGCAGGAATCCATTCGTTAGGAAGAGTAGGGCAGGTTTCCGGATTCCTATTAATTATTGTCCGCTCTCTGGGGAGACTATAACATATAGTGTGTTGAACAACATTCAATATTTCGTCACTTCTTACTTCATGTCATTATTATGACTTCTCACTTCACATCTTCTAACTTCATGACTTTCATTTCTTCATGACTTCAAACGTCATAAGGTATCTTTTAAACGGACAACACTTTGCTTGTCGTATTTAGTGACACGCTCCTCTACTTTCGCAAACCCACTCCCTGCAATGGATCGTGGGCCACTATCACAGTCCTTGGACCAATAATTAGGCCAATATGAAATCGCTTAGTGGCATCATATTATTTCAGATGAATAGCAAAAAATACGAAATGTTTAAAACTTTGTAGGTTTTGATTATTTTGAAAACTCGATTGTTTAACTAATAGTGGTTTTCTAGTACGGAAAGACAGTAGTGGATAAAGATTCATGAACGGGACGTTGAATTTGGTATTACATAAGTTGCTATCTCTTGGATGAATACTAATATGTATATATAAATCTGGTGTTAACGCCTACGTCATATTTACCGCGCATGCGCAGACAATTTTAGAGACATTTTGAGGACGCCATTTTTATTGCAGCACAGTTGAATGTTGTGAGCATTTCGATTGAGGATATTAAACGAATTGCATTAGAGCTCGTGTGTAACGGTTGTCCAAAAGTTCGCGACGAAAGGTAGGTACGTGTATATGTTGTGAGTTTTGAGATGATGTATTGGTTAAATGTATTTTTGTCTCAAGCGCTCTCGACTGCTCTCGACTGCCTATGGTCAGTCGCGGTCGACTGACTGTCAGTCGTGATGAAAATGCAGAATGTGTGTGGACAGTTTTGAAAATCTGGTTATACTTGGACAGTTTAGGGGAATGTTTGATGTGGTTGGTGTGTGTATGAAGAATTATTTTACCAATGTGATGTATAAACGTGTGATCTAGGCCAGCTGATGTTGTTGTTTTTTGTGTGAGTACGCATGCGCGTCAGGCGATTTTATCAGTTTAGGAAGCCGGCATTGTTTTTGTCGTGTTTGAGGAAGTATTCAAGGCTGTATTAGTTGAGGTGAAAGGTAATTGGATGTGATATTCTGTTATTGTGACGGTTGTAAATTTAGTAATGCGAAGAGAAGTTCGGGTACCTGTGGAGATTGTTTGTTGTGTTAGTTGTATGCGAGTGCGCATGCGTCGAGTAAGTAGGGTTTGATCTGTCACTCATGTTTGTTGTGGAAGATCTGTCACTCACGTTTGTTTTGGAAGCCATCTTGGAAGCTGCAGTGCTTTTGTATCATATGGTTGTATTCGAGGAAGTGTTAAAGAAGACTGTATTCACTGCATTGCAATATACATGGTGATGACTATTCAACCGTTGTCTACGTATACACGTCGCGTGAAGTCTCCCTAAATTTTCTCCACTTCTCCCTAAAATCACTTGAGCGAGAAGTGACTTCTCCCTAAATTCCTGGCCTAGATTGAGCCCTGTGTCGGATGCAAGATTTGTTTGTTTGATTTTGTCTTTGTTTTAAAATAAACACTTCCATAGATTAAAAATACCTTCATCAGCTCTAAAGGTTTTACAAAGTTTTCTTTCACACACTGGTAACATTTAGTTAGTATACGTATATGTAAATATGCTTTACGGTAACCCTCTGAATAAAGTGCCACACGCTTGCTGTTTCTACGGTAGCTAACTCAACATGCAGAAAGGAATGCATTATGTAATGCCATTTCTGACAGTAGTCAGTGCAGTCAACTTTGAAAAGCGTGGGATATGCAGGTGTCAGTGTCATGGAATAGATAGTTGGTGTCCAGTCTTTGAATTAACATGTTTGTGTCACTAGCCCGAATTCTTATATACTCAATGAAAACCAGTACATTTTCCTTCAGTCCGACTACATCAACTAAAAAAATTCACTAGCCCGAATGACTGTTTACTAGCCCCGGGCTTCGGGCTAGTGGGTTAATTTGAAGACTGGGTGTCATACATGTACACATGTATGCATTGTTTTGGCTCGCCCAAGCCTGAGGTATTTTAGGGAAGTTTGCATACTGCGTCTTCAACTGCAGGAGTAGCATGTATATCGCGAAATATCGGGAGGCGTTTCATGAAAGTAATGTGTTACTGGAACAGCCTGACGTCATAGCAATCCATTTCCGTTTTGATCCGGCCATTCCTCCATTTATTTTTCTTTTGTGCAGCAAGAGTGCTCCAGTTAGAACGAAACAATTTATCGTAAGTAGAATATGTGCAAGTTTACACTCTCCACTGTCATACGTGTCAATAAAGTTAGCACACATTTTCAGTTTATGAATGATTTGTGTTGTCACGGATTGATCTACATGAAATTCTTGATCATGTTCGACGCCTGATAATTTTGTAAACAAGCAAGCGTCGCAGATGATCTAGACTACGTATTTGTTATTCATTCTGCATGTTTAAAAATTCGAGTGAACAATTGGAAGGTTGTGTGTGCATAAACATTCCCTGACGTTTCTAGTCGTCGTTTGCATATTTGGTAATTTGTAGTATCTAAACTAAAAGAAGAACAAAATACCTAGACGGAGACGTGAGAATCATGGCTGTTGTGGTAGTCCTTGTCATTCAGACCCTGTGTATACCGAATGTGTCTAGGATATTATGACTCATGTTTCAGGAGACTTCCAGCCTTTTTTTTCTTGAATGTTTATCTTTCGAAACATCATGTGCTCTTTTGTTTCCACGGTCGCCAAGTGTTAAGCATACTTGACTCGAGTCCCAGAAACCACGTGTATGATTTCCAGTGGGGTCACATCCCGGATTTTTCAAACAAACTCCCGCAGCATCTTACTTGGGCATTTTACTGTGAATATAGGTCATCCTTCGGAGGGATGTAAAGTAGTCTGTCCAGTGTGCAGGGAGAACTATACCCTGTGCAATATCTCTCTGAACTTCTATGTTAAGCAGTGATACAAAACCAGGGCCCTATATGAATTATATAGAGATTATTTAACTGCTGGGATCGATTATAGGGAAATCTTTCACAAGAGGAAGGCGTGTAGTTTTTTTCAGGATCGGGCGCATGCGTGTTAGTAAAAAAAGACAAAGCACGTCTACCATCAAGTAAAGGATTACCCATAGTCGATCCCAGCAGTTAAATAATCTATTTATTACATTTTAAATTACTTTTTTGCAAACAAATATTCGCTTTATTGAACGTTATCGGCGGATGATGTTGACGTCGGCAACACTTTATTGACTGAACGTCGCAACGTTAGTTATTATTGTGTTCTGAGTTAGTTATTAATATTTAGCGATAATGAATATTCTTGCACTGAGTTCAAACACCTGCGCCTCTTTGAGCCATGTTGACATACAGAGAAAGTTGAGTGCTTCATTGATGCCGAATAATTAAAAATAGACTAGACTGAATACAACATTTTTGTTCCTGAAGGAATTACTTTCGAGTGAAAAAAATAAACTTGATAACCAGTCACATTTAATGGCTCGCTTATTTGAGAATTGACTGGAAACGGCGATGCACTCCATTTCATATTGGCCGTCTTCACGGTAATGGATAAAATATGATATGCTGACAAAAACGGTTATTTTGCGTAATTTGTTAAACATAATTGGTACGCACCAATAATTTAATTGTGTATTTAGCCTAATTTAGGGAGTTTTAACTGGGAATTTACGCAAATACGTTGCTTATCTGCAGGGCTTTTTTACCTTATATAACAGAGGCCTGTAAAGGGCCTCTTCCCAACAGAAATTTGGACTGTTTTTTCCCAACTGTGGCAGAAATATTTCCAAATCGGAAAACAGCAGTCACTCATAATTTGATAAAAAGCATGAATTCTGCAGTATTTTTTGGCTGCTAAGTAAATTCCGACTTGGAAAAGTTAACAATTATGGTAAATTATAGACAACAAAATAAATAAAGTATATTAATGTCATATTTACTTAATTTATGAAACATTGTATTTTTCCCAAAATGAGAAATAAGCGCGTTCTTTTTTCCCAAAATGGACAGGCCTGGGCCTCTTCCCAATTTTGTGGAAAAAAGCCCTGATCTGTAGCTCTGTTCTGTGACGTTTTATGTCATAGAACTATACCAAGCCTAGTTGCATTGTCATTGTTGTGTACTGGTTAATGATATCGAGTTCTTTAAAGTTTTAATACACAAACTTTGTCACATTTCTGTTCTCTTGCTACAATGGCAAGGATGATTAGTGCCATGTGTAGTTGTGCATGTCATTGTTGTGTTCCAGTTGAATGACTTTTTGCGGTGTTATGCCCCATTAAAGGACATAATATCATGCTTCCCATACCCAGAAAATGTTCAGAACTTTTTAAAAATTGTATTTAATTTAATGTAATTTTAATTTTTAAAAATTGTAAAGACTGAAATTTAAAAAAGGACAGAATGAATGCATGCATATATAATGAGAAAATACAAAAATGCAGACTCTTGTCACCATTTAGTATTTTCATTAAATGCATTTCAATATGCTAACATGCAGAGAAATAAAATAAATAGCAATATATTTAAAAAATGTAACGCTTAACTGAGGCATATACAAGTTCAACTAACACGAGTTCCAAAGAATCTAGAAAGACGGCGCTGCAAATTCAGAAATGCTACATACATTATAAATTTGAGTAATCGCACCTTTTGTATTGTTTCATGTTGATTGAACAATCAACCATAAAATGAACCCAATTCAGAAACAGCCGATTAAACACCGGTTCACACTTGCCATTGTTCCAGTTTACGCTACCATGTGTACAACTAATTAGTAGGCACTTAAAGGGACACATGGCAATCTTGCAGTATTTGAAAAGGGTGTCACATATTATATATCCAGTATCAATTTTACTTTTACCCTGGTTACATTTAAATAAATCTAATTTTAAGTATTCACTATTTCGTCTTATTATACTATAAGTTTTAATGTATTACTGGTGCAATAATATAAAAAATAATAATATGCAAAAACAAATGGCTTAATACAATTCTTATAATTAACATTATTGATAAAAACTAACGGGGCGCTGCTAGTTTTTGAAAACTCAAGATTGCCATGTGTTCCTTTAACACTTATCAGTGATCGTAAAGTTCAAAAACACAGACAGGCTGAGTATCTCTGGCTAATTCGTAAGCAAACACTTTCAAATTTTCTGTTTTGATCAGCCATTTTGGCCGCTAGAGGGCGCCACATTATATGATGTTTTACCCGGCTCGATCACGCAGTTAAATCTGTGAATAATGTCACAACTTTATATGACAGATAATGTTGAGCGCGGGGACACAAACCTGCTGATTGACAGCAAGAGGCGTAACAGTGGGCGGAGTCTTATCGCATCACAATTGGGTTTTCAATAAACGCTGGTTTTCAAGAAACGCTGACATAATTAGTTTATCGATCTAAATTGATTGTCACTAATTAGCTAAAACACTCAGCGGGATAGTGGCTTATAAACAGTGAAATACTTTGTGAATTAGAATTCGGGATTTTCCGAGATCTTTTAGACTAAATCGGTCAGAAATTTGGATTCGCCAGATCGCCGATGTCTGGCGAATTTGGTGTGTATTTCTTACGGTTTTCATTCGTCAGTTCAGCTTACTTTTCGCCTACCGGTATGACGATTTGGCGAATGACTAGTAAGCCCATAAAAATTAACCATTGGTATTCGTGAACAATCGTAAAGATGTGTTAATGCTCTGATCAATGAAATGTGAACCCCAAATTGTACTTTTGTTTTCGATCGCTGTCGTACAAATTCGTTACCTCACCGGTTGACTCATAAAATATGTTTTCAAATAAAACTCGCAATGTTCCGTCGTATATGCAAGCGTCTAATCATTTGAATCGATAAAGCATGTCGTCTGAGAACAAGTTAAATGTCAACACTAAATTTCCTTCATAGGAGGGAGAACAGCCTAAAAAACAGCGGGTTAAAGTCAATACTTGTCAAAAAGAATAAACTAACATCTTGTGTGGTGTCACATATTAGTACTGCGAACAATTTAACGTTTTTGCAACAACGGTGTCGGACAAACACTGGTATAAATTGTCCTTGAAAACAGTGGGAAAACCTGGAAAAAACTTGAGTTTTGTTCTCAAAAAACTGTGGGAACCCTGTAATACACTTACTTTGTACAGACTATTTCTCCTGCTACCCTGGCTGGCATTCAACAACTAGTGACCTATATCATTGCCATGTGCCGGTTGAATGAATGTTAAAAATGTGTTACGGTCCCCTGCACATTTAGCCAGTAGAACATCCAGACACTTTCACCTCTTGTCTGCACCGCATTTTCAATACTATAACACTTAGAGATACCAAACTTGGTATGTGGATACATCTTGGGATAGCTGTGTGTCGCATACCAAAATAAGGTCACTGTGACTTTGACCTTGACCTGTGACCTCTGTCCTAGAAAATGCTTGTCCAGACCGTATTTTCATTACTATAACACTAAGTGTTAGAGATAGCAAACTTGGTATTTAGATACATCTTGGGATAGCGATGTGTCGCGTACCAGAATAAGGTAATTCTGACCTTGACCTGTGACCTCTGTCATAGAAAATGCTTGTCCGGACCATATTTTCAATACAATAACGCTTAGAAATACCAAACTTGGTATGTTGATACATCTTGGGATAGCGGTGTGTCGCATACCAAAATAAGGTCACCGTGATCTCTGTCATACCCCAAACATTGTGAGAAGCATCAGTATGAAGTGGAACTGCGCATATTCATGAAGTCATGGGTAATGCGTTTGCAAGGGTATTAATAACCTTCTGTGATAGTTATAGCTCCCCCACACAAAGTGTGGAGGGGAGCCATATTTATTTTGTGCTGTCTGTGTCACAAACGATGTCCGATCAATAACTAGAGAATGGTTGGACCTATGGTCCTCAAATTTAGAAGGATGGTTGATCATGGCTATTAGATGACCCCTATTGATTTTGGGCTCACTAGGTCAAGGTCGCGGTGACATTGACTATCAAAACAATTCCGATCAATAACTAGAGAATGGTTGGGCCTAGGGTCTTCAAACTTGGAAGGATGGTTGGTCATGACCAGTAGATGACCCCTATTGATTTTGGGGTCACTAGGTCAAAGGTCAAGGTCGCGGTGACATTGACTATCAAAACTATATCCGATCAATAACTACACAATGGTTGGACCTAGTGTCCTCAAACTTGGAAGGATGGTTGGTCATGACCAGTAGATGACCCCTATTGATTTTAGGGTCACTAGGCCAAAGGTCGCGGTGACGTTGACTATCAAAACGATATCCGATCAATAATTACACAATGGTTAGACCTAGGGTCCTCAAACTTGGAAGGATGGTTGGTCATGACCAGTATATGACCATTATTGATTTTGGGGTCACTAGGTCAAAGGTCAAGCTAGTGACAACATTGACTATCAAAACGATGTCCGATCAATAACTAGAGAATGGTTGGACCTAGGGTCCTCAAACTTGGAAGGATGGTTGGTCATGACCAGTAGATGACCCCTATTGATTTTGGGGTCACTAGGTAAAGGTCAAGATCGTGGTGACATTGATTATCAAATCAATGTTCACTAGGTCAAAGGTCAAGGTCAAGGTGACATTGACTAGCAAACGATGTCTGATCAATAACTAGAGAATGGTTGGACCTAGGTTTCTCAAACTTGTAAGGATGGTTGGTCATGACCAGCAGATGACCCCTATTGATTTTGGGGTCACTAGGTCAAAGGTCAAGCTAGTGACGACATTGACTATCAAAACGATGTCCGATCAATAACTAGAGAATGGTTGGACCTAGGGTCCTCAAACTTGGAAGAATGGTTGGTCATGACCCCTATTGATATCAAAACGATACCCGATCAATAACAAAACAATGTCCAATCAATAACTAGAGAATGGTTGGACCTAGGGTCCTCAAACTTGGAAGGATGGTTGACCAGTAAATATTACTGATACAGGTTTTAGATACAGTCACAGGGATATTGAATATCAAAACGATCTCAGATAAGTGAGAACGGTTGGACCTATATCTGTTCGGGCGAGTGGGGGAGCCATACGTTTTCGTCCCATGGACAATAACAATTTCTAGTTTTAGTTTGACATTCTTTTGATCTACATCTTTATTAATTTCGCTTAGTGTTGTACACTCTTTTTGTGATGTCTGGGCGATCTCTGTAGTGTAAGGAAACACACTTTTCTTTCGAGAAAAGAGATTCAAGTTCAAGTCTTGGCAGGGACCTGACACACTGAGTTGTACATACAATTTTTTTTTTCCACATCAGTTATGTTGTTTTTGTATATTAAACATCTCATGCACCCCACTTAAAGGGATGCATAGCAATCTTCATTTCAAATTTTGTAGTGTCCCTTCACTTCTTCAATTCCCTACTAAATATTCAATCATGACCGTTATATCTTGGTAGTAATACTCATCCTTACAGCAGGTTGTCTCACGGTTATTCTTCCGTAAATCACCCCAGCAACGACTAAGCCAGTGCCCTTCAATTAATAAATTATTGCTCCCCACAACAAAGTGTGGTCGGGGCGCCATGTTCATTTTGACCCCTATTGATTTTGGTGTCACCAGGTCAAAGGTCAAATCCGGGCTAACATTGACTATCCAAACGGTGTCCGATCAATAACTACAGAATGGTTGGCAGAAGGGAAACCAAACTTAGACGGATGGTTGCTCATGACCAGTCGATGGTCCCTATTGATTTTGGGGTCACTAGGTCAAAGGTCAAGGTCGTGTTGACATTAACTATCGAAACAATGTCCGATCAATAACTACAGAATGGTTGGACCTAAGGCCCCCAAACTTGGAAGAACGCTTTACCATTACAACTAGATAACCCCTATTCATTTTGGGGTCACTACATCAAAGTTCAAGGTCGCGGTCACATTCGCTATCTAAAGATGTCCGATCAATAACGGTTAATCCTACGGTCCTCAACCTTGAAAGGATGGTTGGTCATGACCAGTAGATAACCTGTTCTTAGTTCCACTGATCAGAGATCAGCAGACTCTGATCAGCAGAGCTTATGCCGTGGTGCTGCGTCCGTCTGTCTGTCTGTAAACTTTTATGTGTAGCGACTACTCCTCTGAAGGTACTAGATGGATATTCATGAAACTTTACAGAAATATTTTCAATGAAGTCTAGTTGATCCTAGCCAAAATGCATGTTGATGTGAAATCCAAGATGGCCGCCAAAGCAAAAAATATATTTTTAAAATACAAGTTTGTAGCGACTACTTCTTGAGAACTATAAGTGATATTGATATGGGACTTTTTCTAAAATGATCAGCTTGTCATGATGTTGGTCCTTGTCAAAAACCGTTTTGATTCGACGTTAAACATGGCTGCCAGTGGCCATCTTTGTTTACATAGAGTTATATAGTAAAAACTTGTAGCGACTACCCCTCTAAAACTACTTGGCAGATTTTCATGAAACTTTTCAGGAATGTTGCCCCTGATGTCTTATTGATCCTAGCAAAATCTCAGGTCGGCCGAAAATTCAAGATGGCCACCATGGCTAAAAATAGATTTTTAAAAAATAAGTTTGTAGCGACTACTCCTCGACAACTTTAAGAGATATTGATATGGGACTTTCTCTAAAATGATCAGCATGATATTGTGTTGGTCCTTGTCGTAAATCGTTTTGATTTGACGTTAAACATGGCTGCCAGCTGCCATCTTTGTTTACATAAGAGTTATATAATGAAAACTTGTAACGACTACTCCTCTGCAACTACTTGAGGGATTTCCATGAAACTTCACAAGAATGTTGCTCTTGATGATGTCTAATTGATCCAAGCAAAATTTCAGGTCGACCGGAAATTCAAGATGGCCGCCACGTCTAAAAATAGATTTTTAAAAAATAAGTTTGTAGCGACTACTTCTTGAAAACTATAAGTGATATTGATATGGGACTTTTTCTAAAATGATCAGCATGGCATGATGGTTATAACAGTCAAACATCATTTTGATTCAATGTTAAACATGGCTGTCAGCGGCCATCTTTGTTTACATAGAGTTATATAATGAAAACTTTTAGCGACTACTCCTCTGAAACTACTTGACGGATTTTCATGAAACTTCACAGGAATGTTGCTCTTTATGTCTAATTGATCCTAGCAAAATTTCAGATCGGCCAGAAATTCAAGATGGCCGCCACAGCTAAAAATAGATTTAAAGAACATAATTTTGTAGCGACTACTTCTTGAAAACTATAAGTGATATTGATATGTGACTTTTTCTAAAATGATCAGCATGACATGATAGTTATTCGAGTCGAACATTATTTTGATTCGACGTTAAACATGGCTGCCAGTGGCCATCTTTGTTTACATAGAGTTATATTATGAAAACTTGTAGCGACTACATCTCTGAAACTACTTGATGGATTTTCATGAAACTTCACATGAATGTTGCTCTTTATGTCTTAATGATCTTAGCAAAATTTCAGGTCGGCCGAAAATTCAAAATGGCCACCATGGCTAAAAACAGATTTTTAAAAAATAAGTTTGTAGCGACGACTTCTTGAAAACTATAAGAGATATTGATATGGGACTTTTTCTAAAATGATCAGCATGGCATGATGGTTATAACAGTCAAACATCATTTTGATTTAATGTTAAACATGGCTGTCAGCGGCCATCTTTGTTTACATAGAGTTATATAATGAAAACTTGTAGCGACTACTTCTCTGAAACTACTTGACGGATTTTCATGAAACTTCACAGGAAAGCTGCTCTTGATGTCTAATTGATCCAAACAAAATTTCAGGTCGGCCGGAAATTCAAGGTGGCCGCTACGGCTAAAAATAGATTTTCAAAAAGCAAGTTTGTATCGACTACTTCCTGAAATCAAAATCAATCAGTAGAGCTTCAAGGTCATTGACCTCTTGTTATTTTCCGGTCACTAGGTCGGAGGTCAAGGTTGCGGTGCCCTTCACTATCAGTACGATGTCCTATCAACAACTACAAACTTGATGGATCTAGGTCCTCCAACTTGAAAGGATGAATGGTTGCTCATGACCAGTACATCACCCTTATCCTTATTCATTTAAAGGTCAAGGTGCCGGTGACAGAGCTTTTTTACCTTAAATAACAAAGGCCTGTAAAGGGCCTCTTCCCAACAGAAAATTGGACTGTTTTTTCCCAACTGTGGCAGAAATATTTCCCAATTTGAAAACAGCAGTTTCTCAGAATTTGAGAAAAAGCATGAATTCTGCAGTGTGTTTTTGGCTGCTAAGTAAATTCCGACTTGGAAAAGTTAATAATAATGGTAAATAATGGATGACAATATACATAAAGTATATTAATGTCATATTTACCTAATTTATGAAACCTTGTATTTTTCCCAAAATGAGAAATAAGCGCGTTCTTTTCCCCCAAAATTGACAGGCCTCTTCCTAATTTTGTGGAAAAAAGCCCTGGGTGACCTTCACTATCAAAACGATCCCGGATCCTGAACATCTACATGCAGTCCGTACTTCCCATGGTATAATATATGTGTTATACCTTTTCTTGTTGTATTCAACAAGTTCCTACACACTATGAAGATGATTACTTTTGTTGAAAATGTGATTGTGCACAAATGATTATAATTAAAATACCGTGTATCTTTACTTGAATATTATAAACGTTTGTCTTAAATTTAAAATCACGTCTACGAGACACTAGAACATTAGTTTTAAACGGTTAAGGACAATCCTGTATAATGTTTAAAGGATTAAGAACTATAGAGACAGACCAATATGTGTTAGTGGTCAATACGTGTCATTACTATGTTTTGACTTCTTGTTTTTAATTTTCAGGTATGGTGTCAGCTTTCACGACTACTGCCCCAAATGGTTCAATTAACTTCTTTCCGATTCATCTTGGCTTCATGTTTATTGATCATTTGACATGTAATATTGTACAACTGAACCATGGTGATGACTACAATACCAAAACTGGATACTTCACCTGTGAATATCCGGGTTTTTACTTTTTTACCACGTCACTAACAAAGACTAAGCATGCCGGTGGAGGTATTTCCCAATTTGACAAAGTTTTATGTTCCATAACAAAGAACAATCAAATCCAGGCAGAGATAAAGATAGATCCAATTAACAGTGATACCGATAAAGGAGGTTACGAGGCCTCCGGATCAGCGACAGTACACCTTGTCAAGGGCGACACAATATATGTTGGCGACTGTCATATGGGTCCAGGCTGTGCTTTTGAGACATGGTCAAGTTTTAGTGGTTTCCTGATAACTGCTGACAATTAATAAATGAAGATTCATAACATACGTGTGTAGCGTTTATCTAATGCCTACTCGGTAATACTTAAAATTACTGTCGGCATATGCCCAACATTAAATGCGTTTAGACTGTATGGCCCCTTAATGTGTTAAAACCATACTATTAAATTGGCTTATCATTGAGACTATAGTATAGTGAAAACAGCAGATATGATTTTATTTAAAAAAATACAAAATTGTAAAATGCACCAGTTGAAATGTGTTCCACGTCATTTGCGTATAAAGTATAGAAGAGATAATCGTGAGCTCTTACTAACTACTTTCTTCAAGTGTATTGTTTTGTTAAAAGCGATAGTAGCTCAGCGAATCGACGATTTAGAATATCTTCTGGTGAACTTTTGCGACGGTATTTAGTCCGTTGGCATAATGAAACCGAATGGGCATTTCAATGAAATTTGCCCATAGTGCTGATTATGTGGATCTGTTCATATTTCGTTTTGTGTTGACAAGTGTCATCTAATATGCTCGGCGTTATTAAAAAAAAGACGAAATTAAAGAAATTTGAAACACCACTGAGCCAAATGTAACTGAATTTCATATGCCTGTTCATTGAGTGAAACTTTATCGTACACGTCCGAAAGTGACTGTACTACTAATTTGCCGTAATGTTGGTGAAAGGACATGTAGATTATGAGATATCGTTTATTAACCATTAACCCGCTACATATATATAATGGACTGTTCTTTCTTTGAATTAAGATCATTCCATTTATGAAACAAAGGGGTGTTTTGGGGTGGGTGGGGGGGGGGGAATGACTGATCGGACATTGTAAACCCTGAAACCTGATCAGCCTGAGAGTTACTGGCAGGTGATCTGGGTTTACAGTGGACGCAAAGCCTATTATAGTTGTGCTTAGCGGGTTAAGGGTTAATTTGATTAACAAAAAAAAAAATAAAAAAAAAATAGAATGAGATAGATGCAATATTCCAGTAAATCAGAAGTATGGTTAATTTCCTTGATTAAATATTGCACTATTTTAATTATCTAATCATTTTCCTATTCATTTCCTATTTCCTGCAATGTGATCGCAGTAATATTATTCACTATAGACACAGGCAGTATACAGACTGATTGTCATTTCTTGAGCTACACTTGAGGTACACAGAGGAAAACTTGCCGAATATGAAAATAATATGAACGGATATTCATATAGCCGCTTTATTGAAACAATGTTGTTCTTCTAATCCACAATTGAGAACCCTTCAGGCCGATTTATTGGACGGTGGATGGGTCAAAGAAGAAGTGGAAGTGGAAGAAAGCTGCATTGTAATAAGTTTGTGTTTATTCAAATTAATACGTCAGCGATTGATTTGAAATATTTGACACTCAACATAATAATGTCATTTGAAGTTGCTTCCAGTGAAATGGAAAATTGAATGCATAGGAATTCGTAAACAGTGTCATTTTTATTATTAAATATGTTATATGGTTAATTAGTCAACGTGCTCAGAACATAAACACCGATGCACGTTTGTGTCCGCTCAAGAATTTGGCCAAAAATGACTTGCTCAAACATAGTATCCCGGGTGATGCTCATTGACTCAAGGTCATAACATAGTATCCCGGGTGATGCTCATTGACTCAAGGTCATAACATAGTATCCCGGGTGATGCTCATTGGCTCAAGGTCATAACATAGTATCCCGGGTGATGCTCATTGACTCAAGTCATATATATCAGTTATGGTTCGAATTAGACTTTACGACATGTAACAGTGTGTTACAGTATATAGAATAATGTACATGTTCATAAACTATGTAATTACTTTCAATAATATTGTCATAATTGTGTCTAAATTAGAACCTTAATCAAATATATGCTAAACGCCCCCTTATTCTATTTTAAATACATGTTTTATTTTTCATTTTCTTGTAATGACAGTTTGTATTGAATCCTTATTCCAAAAGTAGATATCAGCGGCGAACTTTAAATGTGCCAACCACTAAAAGTCCAACAGGAAATAAAGCATTTAAGGACATCCATCAACCAAAAACACGCAAAGAAACAAACAGCAATTACAAGAATAAAATAATAGGCAAGGTATGCGACATCAAAACCTGTTAACATAAAAGGGTTGACACTAGGGATACCGCCTTGAAAAGGTCAGTGGCAAAAAGGGTGATGGAGTTTTTAACCAGGTTCTAGGGTGCACCAAAGCTGACTTCTACTCTGTTGTCTTCGCAATAAAAGGTGACAGTGTAAATAAACTTATTCACGTCAGGCTATATCATCTAACTACGCAGCATTAATAAAAAATATAAGCATAACACATAGATGATCATAGAAAAAGTCATAGAAATCCACAAAGCGAGTACTCAGTGATAGAGAATAATGCATCATTAGCATGACAAGATAAAATTGGAGGCAAATATGAAACGTCCTTTCAAGATTTAATTAGACGTCATTACATGTTCCACAATCTGCACGTGATCGCACAGTCGAAGAGGAAAGCATAGCGGCGAACTTTAAATGCGCCAACCACTAAACATGCAGTGCATTGCAAAATGATATGGTCATAACCCATTGTGATAAACATTTTAACAAGTTGTAATATGTTATATGAAAGTATTCATGACCAAGGATCTTAAAATAACACGTCACCATAAGAAACGAATGTGATGATCCTTGTCGAAGAAGAGTTCTTAAACTACGTTTATATTTTAAAAGCAGATCAGAGTAACGATAATAACATAATAACATTTTGCAAAGGTTTTTCGAAGTTTATGGTAACTGTAGTCCCGATGAAGTAGCTTTTTAGTAATACCAAGGTTACGAATATTAAAGTCCTCAACTCAACTAAAAGATCTAGAAAAACAAATAAGTAGAGAAACATATACCCAATAAGATGTTGCTAGCTGGACTCTGGGAACTTTCACGTCTAAGTATGGACAATTAACGATTTTAAAATTAAATTGTCTCTCTTGCCATACATTTGCTTTTTTCTCTCTATTTTCAATTGAGAGAAGTCGAAAAAGGAAGCGACAGTATCAGACCTATTAGCTTCGTTAAGTTGAAGTTTTAGGGGTATATGCATATTTTTATTTACCATAGTAGAAAAGAAAGAGTTTTCAATATTCAAGATATCATCCAAATACCGAGAGGTATTATTAAAGGCTTCGATGACATCTTCCTGAGTATCTGGTGAACGACTCAACATGAAATCTCCTTCATAGACATACAAAAACAGATGTGCGACAAGAGATGCACCAGGGTTACCAACACTTTGTCCAACATTATTGAAAAACAGTTTTACTCGATTTATTTTCGGATGACACATTTTCAAGCTTGGTGTATGTTTTTTTTTGTTGCACGTGCATGTATCTCTGTTCAATCACTACCGAGGAATTAGAAATTTTACAAGATCCTATAATTACTATATTATTATATTTTTACCTAAAATAATGGATTGTAGTTTGTTTATAAATTAGTCATTTATAAACTAGTACATACCGGACATTAAAAACGAATACAACATTTTGTAAACAAGTCAAGTGGTAAGAGATTACTGCCCTCTAAAATATGTAGTTCAAAACATAACTGTGGATAACCCATTCGACTCTCAATCCGAAGATCACGATTTCGAGCCTCAGTGATGTCACAGGGTCAGTTGTGTCCTTCCATTCGCCCTTCGTCGTCGGATGGGTACGTCACCGGGCGACCCGTGTGTCAGATTACAACCTCTGAACACATTAAAATAGGAATATATTCGACAGTAAGAGAGGGGATTTCTCACTCTCTCTGGGGTGGCTCGAAATAACCTAACGTATGTGTTCGCGAGCCGTTTAACAACACTTTAATTCAATTTCTAAATGTCGTTATAATATTAACTATAATATTACATAACTATATTATGCATATAAACATAATGTGACATATATATTATGCCAAATACATATATATGTATTTTGGGGGTGCTGGACCAAACCTCTCGCTTTGCTCGAGTTTGATCCAGAATCCCCCAAAATACATATATAAGTAAATGGTGATTTACTTGATTTATTAAAACTTTTTTAAAATAGGGGTAGTGAAGATTGCAAATTTAATTTTGTTTTTATAGTTATCAAAATATGATTTAAACCTTAATACGTCTAAATCTGAGACACTCAGCGTTATACGACTTTACCCTCCAATAATCGTTCATTTTTCTAATTGAAGCTGCACCGCAACCAACACACACTTGATATTTTGCGGAAGTGCCTTTTTTACATATTAGACACGGTAATGCATGACTTGTTTTTAATCTATATTTATGCAAACTGCAGTAATTAGAATCTTTTGTTGGCTTATTTTCACATGGATTATGTAATCCAATTTTAAGAAATTTACAAACATTAATTTCCATTGTCTATTTTGTATATAATTATTTTTATATTTAATTTTTTTTTTTAAATATATAACAAATAAAGGAAATGGGAAAAAACGAAGAGACTATAAGAAATTTAATACGCCTGTTTGATACAGGTGTAATAGATAAGCAAACACTATCTAACGGTATAAATGCATTAAAACCTCTTAATTAAAGAAGTTCCAAAGGAAACTACTTCAGAGGTTAAATCTCAAACATTAGAAAATTTACTCAAGAGACGACATGCTAAAAAACAACGTAAACGAGAAAAGCAAAAATATGATAAATTACAAGAAAATGTTATAAATGAACAAAAGCAGAAATATGCCAAATTACAAGAAAATGTTATAAATGAACTAAAACAAGTTTTTCAAGATAGAAAATTAAAACTGGTTGACAAACCAATGTGTGGCTATTTCAAAGCATACGAGATATCTGCCGAGAAATACAAAGACCCTCAAAAACTATTCCGTGATAAGAAATCCATTATCACAAAACAAATTATCAAAGAGCTAATAGAGACGAATGGACTAAAGTTTCAATTAGGTCTCACTGTAGATTTATTTAAAGATGATGGTGCTACCAAAAAATACACTACAGCAGTGTTACACAGTGAACAAAATGCCATCTTGAACTCTGAAAAAATAAATGAGTTCTACGATGAGTCATCTGCATTTATACAAGAGAGTCTTGAAAGATTTACAAACACAGCATCCGGATTAGAAATTGATCACTGTGTTAAGCTTCACTTAAATATTGCAAAGTACGAGCCGTTAAAAGGTTCTTCATATATTCCTTTACCCAAAGCAGTAGCTGATAAGAAAGCAATTATAAATGTAAAAAACAATGATGATAAATGTTTGTTCCATGCAATAAATTCTGCTTTAAATCCAGCTGCAGATCATACAGACAGATTATCAAAGTATCCTAGTATAGAGTTCTTGAAGAAAGATAACATTGACTTTCCCACTCCAATTTCTCAAATTCCCAAAGTAGAGAAACAAAACAACCTTGCTATCAACGTTTATGGATATATCATAACTGGAAAAAATAAAAAGGTAACTGTTTTTCCATATAAAATATCAGAACAACCAAAAAATATTGAGCGAATTAATCTGCTCTTAATATTTGAAGACATGGAGGTTGAAGAAAAATTAGAGAATGAAGATGATCCAAATAATGAAGAAGGAATCATAGATGACAACTATGACCCTGATGATTATCCCGACAAACCAACAAAAATAACAAAATATCACTATTGCTGGATTAAAAATCTGGATAGGCTGCTCTATGACCAAAACAAACATAAAGGTCAAACTTACTTCTGCGATCGTTGTCTTCACGGCTATTCTGGAAAAGGACTACTTGCCAAACACAGAGAAGACTGTGAGGGTATTAACAAAAATTCTTGCAGAATAGAAATGCCGAAAGAAGGTAAAAATACTGTAAAATTTAAAAATCCTCAAAATCAGATGCCTGTGCCTTTTGCAATATATGCTGATTTTGAGTGTATAATCAAACCGCAATCAATCAAATTTGGAAAGAAATCTGAAATTCAAAATGTACAGGAAGCTTGTGGTTTTGGATACCAGGTTGTCAGATATGATCGCAAAGCTGAAGAACCTGTTATTTACAGAGTTGAAGATGTTGTTGAAAAGTTTTTAAATCACTTAGAATGTGAGAAGAGCAACATTAATAAAATATTTGCTCACCCAAAACCCTTAATCATGACACAACAAAATGAGGAAGATTATGAAAAAGCAACACACTGTTGGATATGCGAGAATGAAATAGGTAATGAATGCAAAAACGTTAAAGTAAGAGACCACTGTCATTTTACAGGAGAATACAGAGGTGCAGCACATAAACACTGTAACCTAAAGCTGAAAATAAAACCAAACAAAACACCTATACCTGTTATATTTCACAACCTCAAAGGATATGATAGTCATCTCATCATGCAAAAAATACATATAATGACAGGTAATATTACATGCATTCCAAACAACGCTGAAAAGTATATTTCATTTAGTGCCGGACAACTTAGATTTTTAGATAGCTTTCAGTTTATGGCTTCGTCTCTGGAAAAATTGGTTAAAGCAACAGGCACATCTGATTTTGAAATTACCAAAAATCAGTTTAGACAAACAAATTTACCTCTGCGGAAAGGTATTTACCCGCATGAATATATGGACAGTGTGGAAAGATTTAAGGAAACGAAATTACCACCTATAGAAAAGTTTTACAGTTTAAATAAAAGTATAAAGCGCAAAGATTACGAAGATTACGAATATGCTCAAGAAATATGGAAAGAGTTTAACTGTAAAACTCTTGGAGACTATCATGATTTATATCTAAAACCTGAACTTTTACGAAAAGGTGTTTATCCATACGAATATATGGACAGTATGGAAAGATTCAAGGAAACGCAATTACCTGGACAGTATGGAAAGATTCAAGGAAACGCAATTACCGCCTATAGAAAAGTTTTACAGTAGTCTCTCAGATGAAAGTATAAGTCCCGGAGATTACGAATACGCTCAAAAAATATGGGAAGAGTTTAACTGTAAAACTCTTGGAGACTATCATGATTTATATCTAAAAACTGATGTAACTCTGTTAACAGATGTATTTCAAACTTTCAGAAAAACATGCATGAATGCATATAAACTCGATCCCTTGCATTACAACACAGCACCTGGATTATCTTGGGATGCTTTACTCAAACATTCAAAAATAGAATTAGAACTTTTGACAGACATTGACAAGCACTTGTTTCTAGAAAAAGGAATGCGAGGTGGCATAAGTATGGTATCAAAACGATATGCCAAAGCAAACAATCCACATGTAGCTGAGTATAACCCTAACGAGGAAAACAACTTCTTAATGTATTTTGATGCAAATAATATTTATGGATGGGCAATAAGTCAGCCACTTCCATATTCTGGCTTTGTTTGGAAAGCCAAAAACAAAGGAAAATATTCTAAACCAAAACCTGGCAAAGGGCAAATACTTGAAGTTGATTTAGAATATCCTAAAGAGCTTCATGAAGCTCACAATGACTATTCGCTTGCACCGGAAAGATTAGCAGTGAAAAAAGAATGGTTGTCTGAATACCAGACAGATCTTTTGGAAAATGATAGCATGATAAATACAGAACAACTAGTCCCAAATCTTATGGACAAAGAAAAATATGTGATACATCACAAAAACCTGCAACTGTATTTATCTTTGGGTATGAAACTAAAAAAAGTACACAGAGTATTAGAATTTAATGAAAAACCATGGATGGAATCATACATAAACCTAAACACAGAACTTAGGAAAAAAGCTGAATCAAACTTTGAAAAAGATTTTTACAAACTTATGAACAACTCTGTGTTTGGAAAGACAATGGAAAATCTACGCAAGCGGACAGATATAAAACTAGTCAGAACTGACGGCTCCGAAAATGAAAAAATAAGAAAAATAATAGCCAAACCCAACTTTAACAGACGTATACAATTTTCAGATGAATTGTCAGCAATACATGTAAACAAAACAAAATTAACATTAAACAAACCAATTTATGTTGGGATGTCAGTATTGGATTTATCAAAGCACTTGATGTATGATTGGTACTATAATACCCTGAAAAAAAGGTACGGAAATGACTGTACTTTATTATACACAGACACTGACAGCCTACTGGTAGACATCAAAACAGATGATGCATACAAAGACATGGCTGAAATGAAAGATGAGTATGATCTAAGTAATTATTCTGAAAATCACCCAATGCATGATGATACAAACAATAAAGTATTGGGTAAAATGAAAGACGAATGTGCTGGTGTTGCTATAGCTGAGTATGTTGGATTAAGACCCAAGCTATATTCTATTTTGAAAGCGGATGAACAACTTATCAAAAAAGCAAAAGGAGTAAAAGAATATGTAATCAAAAAACATATAAACTTTGAAAACTACAAGGATGCATTGTTTGGCAAGAAAAAATACTCACATGAAATGAATATGATACGCTCAATAAAGCATGAGATTATGGCATAAAAGTAAACAAAGTATCACTGTCACCATTTTACTCTAAAAGATACATAGCACCAGACGGTATTAAAACTGATGCACATGGTTTCTATAAAAACTTATGAATTTGGATATCAGCAGGAACAATAAGTAATTCTTCTTTGACAAATCCTCTTTGTGGCGCTGGTAATTTTGAATAATAAACTCTTATACCTTGCGTCACTATATAACTTTTAATCTTGTGAATATCTACACTCCACATTGGATCAGTTGCTCTGCGTCTTCCACCTTCTTGTTCCCCGGGTTGATATAAATATCTTACACTTGCATTCATACAGATAGGATCATCTTTTAATATTTTTGTTTCAGCAGGAGGGGGCATTTTTGTCTCCGCATTTAATGCTTTAACAACTTCTGGTAATCTCTTTACCCATTCTCTATTACGTTTTTGTGAATCTATTTCCTTAGCATACTGATAGCCAAACAATCTTTCAGCTAATGTTCTGTTAAATCTTTCCACTAAAGCTTGGTCTCGGTGTATTTCTGTTCTGCCTCGTCTGATATTTACTTTATGTTTTGCCATCAACTGCGATACTGCACCCATAAATTCTCTGCCTGGATCCACTTGTAATAATTTTGGATATTTCAAATGCCGACTGTATATTTTCTCAAATGCTTTAGCAACTTCTTTACTATCCTTGGAAGTCAGTGGCTCTGCTTCTTAATATCTACTTGCAATATCAATAACAGTCAACGCATATTTATATGTCTTGCGTCCACGATCAAATCCAAAAGTATCATGCGGTAAAAATAACAAATCAGTTTGATGCACTTCATTCTTAGTGGAAACATCAAACCTGGGTCTAACTATTTTCTTTGGTGCGGTAAATAAATCTGCCACACAGCTTGTTTCTTTAAAAATTCTAATGCCTTTTTTTCACTGACACCAGCCTCTTTTGCCAATTTTTTAACTGCTGAGTAACCTTTCCAAAATCCTTTTGAGCTGTAATAAATCTTTTCCATTTTTTCTACTAAAGATTAAACTTTATATAACTATAAAGAAAAAATGGATATCACAACTGCACAATTTGAGGAACTGCTTAAAGAGCAAAATCAAAATAGCACAAAGAAATGGACAGACTTGGAAATAAATAAAATATACACTATTACAGATACGAAAATAGTAGATACTGAATATGGTCCATCCATGGTATTGACATTATTAGACAACGGTGAAGTATGGGAGCCTGACCATCTCAAAAATAAATTAGAGAAGAGTGCGAAACCACCATATTATATGCGACCACTTGGATTGAAACCATGTAAAAACAACAAAAAAATAGGTATCATGCATATGACTTAGTCTTTTCAAAGTAAACATACTTAGTCATTCCAAATCTAAAGTAATTATAGTTTTAATTTTTTTTTTTATGAACTCAATTTATACGCCACAAATCCAGTTGCAGCCATGCCCACCACAATAAACGTAATTTCTCTATTATGTTGATCCGGAGATGGTGTATAAAAATCACTCAACTTGGGCTCCGGTTCCAAAAGCAAATGTTTGCCAGTTGTATAATAATACTGCTTCATAGCTTGGTCTACATCATCAAAAGTCTGCTCTGCATGATGCTCTTTTTGTAGTTGCTTATTAATAAAATCTAATCTCTCTGTTCTTTTTTCATTCCACTCCGCTTGTGCTGCGTTTAATTGTTCTACGACTTTGTCATGTCTTTGTCTTTCCTCATCTGAATGACTTCCCATTTTTGAAAAGAAATAATTTGAACCGCTAAACGCCAATGCGTTTGTTAATGCTCCACCTATCATCATTGCTACTGCACTTGCCATTTTTTTTATATATATTTTTTAAAATTATTTCATAATATCCGCAGGAATAATACCTTGCTTAATCAGCATATCCTTTGTAGCCATTGCTAATATTATATCCACAGACAGCATCCCAACATCTACCATATTAAAATCCACTTTAGGGGCTGGTCTTTTTAGTAGTTTTCTGCCAATCTCAGAATATCCAACAGTTAGAAGTGTTTCCACTCCAGCGTGATACATCATATTTACAATTTGTTTTCCGTCAATACTTGCTGCAATTTTTTTTTATATGATTATTTTTTTAAAATAAATTATTAAAAATCAAACGGGTCTTTTGGTGCAACATGAACAGGTTGCACAGCTACAGGTTGCGTAGCAGATTTCTTGTTATAAATATACAAACCCAACGCAGCAATGCCTAATAAAACCAGACACGGTGGAATATAATTTTTGTATACGTTTATTTTGATTTTTTTTGGTTCTTCTTCACCTATTGTTATTTTTGTTATTTCATCTTGCTTTGCAGCATTTTGATTTGTAGCATCTTGCTTTGCAGCATCTTGCTTTGCAGCATCTTGAAGCAAACGCTTTGCCTTTCTTGCCGCTGCTCCTTTTTTCCCAGCCTCTATTCGTTTTGGATTTTTTACTTTTTGTTGTTCAATAGGTTGTGTAACAACAGGTATAACTTCACTCTCTTGGTTCTCCATTTATATTATCTATATTTTTATTTTTATTAAAATCAATATGTCTAACAATTGTTAGTATTGCTGTAAATGGTGCTAAGCACATCCCATACCTGTAATACAACTCACAACAAGCACTTGTCAAAGCATGATTAATAAATGGGTCTTCCTCCAAATCTTCTATCAGCTTTGGTGGATTGGTTACATTAAAATATTTTGATACTCCCATCACATACAAGTTAATAAAAGAATTGCCTAAAGTCTTGGTGATACTTGCCCCAAGCCTTGCTTCATATATGCAGTAAAGTTTGTTAATTTCATCCGGGGGCATGCTATCTATATTTGTGAGTTGTATGTCTTTACCCAAATATTGACGGCTACCACCGCCAGCCACTATGGCTGATAATCTTTCTTTTTTTGTTTCTTGTTGCTTTGATTCATCACGTTCCGTAAAACCTTCCGATATATCTTGTAATAGTTCTTCCACATTCATTTTTATATTAGTAATTTTATTTTTTATCTTGAAATAAACATAAAACACAAAACAACATGCTGCGATATTCATGCAACTAGTAATTGTTAGTATTGTTAATAGCATTGTTATTAATATTGCTATTTTTTTATTAGCATTGTTAATTTGCTGCAAGCATTGCTATTAACATTGCTACTTTTCTATGAGCAATGCTACTTTGCTGTTAGTATTACTATTAGCAACAAAGCAATGCTGTTAGAAAAAATAGCAATGCTGTTAAAAATTATTCAACCCCATAACCAGTTGGTTGGTCAGTCCTCAAAATTAACTTGGAATATTTAGTCTTAGCTAAAGCTTTTCTTATTCTGGTTCTCTCTTCCAGCGTTGGAATAACATCATTCCCTCTCAAACAATTTTCATAACTATCTCTGTCCTTGGTGTAAAACATACACAACCATTTTGCTTGCTCCCTTAAATCTTTCAATACAGAATTATATCTCTGTGAAATAACCCACACTGATTGTTTGGCGTGGCGACCAGAGAATGCCAACTCTGATAACATATCTTTTTTCTTTGTTAATTCTTTTGTGGCGGAGCAATCATCAATGATGTATAGTGTGGGCTTGCCAGCATATTGTTTGAAAAAGAAACGCAACAGTTCTTGTAACATTTCTTTGCCTTTGCTAACGGGATTGACAATTAATATTTTTTTATCTCTCGGGTTTTTCACATTCTCTATCCAGGATCTATTTTTATAAGCCTCGTTCCACTCTATGGTTGGACACAATATAATTATATGTTCAAAAACTCCAACATACTCTTGTTCAAGTATGTCAAGAACAAACTCTGTTTTGCCGCAGCCTGTCTGACCACAGATAATGGCACTGTGTGAATAATTAGGATATCCTAGTATCCTGCTTCTTTGAATCTTCCATCTTCGAAATTGATTTGCGCATCTTGTATTATATATATATAAATATTTAAAGGTTGATCTGCATCTGCTTTTTTATTTATTAGTATCGTTATGCCTTCACTGCCGTTTTCTATTCTTCTTCCACTGCCGTGTAATAAATTGTCATCACATGTTCTAAGGTCAAGCCACAAAGCATATGATTTTGTCAGATAAGTCTCAAGAGAAACATTGGTAAAGTATAAGTCCCTCGCTACTATTTCTGTCTCTTTGTTTCTTTTTGATGTCAAGGCAAAATATTTGTTGATTTCATCGCAATGTTGATATGCCTTCATGCCCTGACTATACAACTGATTTGGTACTCCCTCTATTGTCATTTCAACCTTTTCAATCTTTGGGTTGTAATAGGTTTCTGTGCTTGTTCTTTCTGGGTCTTCAAACAACATTAGAATACCTTTCATGCTCCGTGCTGGTACATTAATGTTGATGTTCCAAAGGGTTTCAGATTTGTTTGCTATTATTTTTCTATGTCGCAAGATACGATCATACATAAATGACATCTTACCATTGGTTTGCTGTCTTATTTGTCTGGCTAATTCAACATCACTAACCGTATCAAATTCCAAGCAGATATTTTTTATTACATAAGATGCATCAGCATCACTGCTTTTGATAACTTTGTTATAATCATTAAACGTTAATTCATATTCTAACCTATCACCAAGCCCCGCTTGATAAAATGGCATATGACTTTCTAACATTTCAAAGTCCAGTGGAATACAAAATCTATTTCCATAAGCTGCTGCTATAGCTTCATCTTCGGTGTCTGAGGAAGCATCTCCCGCGCCAACTCTATGTTTTAACATGTTTGCTTTACCAATACCTTGGTAAGCTGTGTTTAATCGTTCAGTAGGGCTTTTCCATAAATCTACATAACAATGATATATATCGCTGTCATCTATTGACATGACCTCATTGCCACTTATTCTTATTGTCATTTTTTTCACAATTGCTCTACCCAGATTCTGGAATAGAGTAGCGTTGGCGTCTGTTCTGCTTTTAAGTTCTATTTCAAAGGCAAGACGAGCAGTACGAGGAACTATCACATCATTAGTACTTAGATTGGGAAATCTTACAAGCAGTTGCTGGTTTTGGTCTATTGTTGATGGATTATTAGTTATTACTACACTTGTGCGGATGCCCTTGGCACCATGAGGTTCTCTTAGTTTTCTATGAGGGTTGAGTTTGTTTCCGTAAGCCGACATTGTTTTTATTTTTTAAATATATTTTTTAAAATTAAATAAAATAAACAATGGCTGAAGGAGGATTTGAATATGACAATCCTGCGTTCGATCCAGATGGTTATGATGAATATTATGATGATGATTTTCCAATGGTGCCTGATGAGCCTGTTCTAAGAAGTCTTCTTAATCAAAGCGACCATATTGCTGACCTTCGGGGGGAAGTAAGAGAATCCGAACTTGAAGCACACAAGAAAAATCTTGTAAAATCCTTTTACAATGAAATAGAAAAACGATATAAGATGGCACCGGACAAAATGGATTATAACCAGTTTAAAGTATCAGATGATGGTAAAACATTATACTGGATTGTTGGTGATAAAGAAATAAGAATAACTGCCAAGCAAGGAAGTGCAACATTTCTTTCCCTTGGTTCTTTGACAAAGGAATTTGGCTCTGGGGGAACAAGGGCGGTAAGACAATTTTTGAATTTGCTAGAGTATAACAGTAAAACAAAATTATCACAGAAAGCTCAACAAGCGTTGGAGAGCACAAGAAACGATTTACCAGATAATGTGGATGCTATTCCATTACAAGATTTATCAAATATTATGAATAACATAGAGACATCAATGGATAACATAGAGGAGGCATACATTTATGACTGGGATGTGGATGAGCGTCCTGATGTTTCAACACAAACAAATATAGACAAGCGTGAAATGGATGGAATAGTAAAAGCAATGACAACTGTCAAGGAAGAACTCACCAATAACGTGGCAAAACTCACACAACTTGATAAAGACATAACAAGAGAAAAACAAAAGTTAGAACAAGCTAAGATAAAAAGAATTAGCGATCGCACCAAAGACCTTGAAGTTGAAAGAGGTGCAAGGATGGATGCTATCAATGAGAACAGAAAAGCTTTTCGTAACCAAGTAAGCAGAATAAAAGAAACAATAAACAAAATGTTTAAACGAGGATTACAACTCTTGGTGAGAGAATAAAAACCTTGTTTAGGGAGCAAGGTATTACTATTGTTAGTATCCTGACTGCGTTTGGTATGATTATTGGGGTATTAGTTGAGGCCATTATTCCTACAACGGGAGGAGGGACTGCGCCAACTCCAACTCCAAAACCTGATCCATCAAGTGTAAAAGACTGGATAAAAAAACAACTACTTAATCTTGGTAAACTTCTTGCCAACCTAGCTGGTAAAGCTGCTGCAGCACTTCCAGGAGTTATTGGTGCAATAGTATCATGCTTTTATCTGCAACAGGTAATGTTATTAATTGGCTTGGTAACAATCTATTGGCTTTGCTTGTGTTTGTTTCCGGGTTGTTGTATGTGGCAGCCAAAGAGTGGTTTAGTAAATCTCGTAGATAAGTAATGCAGCAAGACCTATTACTATAGTACCAACAATTATAGTTGTTTTGTTATTTTCGTGTTCAATCGCTATTTTTTATATTTCTGGTGGGTTATGCTCCACAGTTTTATGTATTGATTTATCAAAGTCAGAATGTTCCGGTAAAAATTTCTTTGTTGTGGTGCCTTGAAAGGTTGAATAATTTTTGGTGGCACTGGTTTTACATTTACATCATTATTCAATCCTAATGCTATGCATCGGTTGCTATTACAATTTCATTATTGTAGTCTTGTATTATTCCGATTCTTAATTCCATGTCACTCGGGAGACATGTACAATCCACTTCCATAAACAAAATTTACTTTACTTCTTGCATATTTTAGGGTGTTTCATATCTTGAAATTTGACTGGGCAAGTTAATGGGGCTATTTATTGCGTCCTCTACATTTGCTAGAAATTGTTTTTGTGCATCAAATGCTGTTCCAGTTCCAAGTATATCTGTTCTTGTTTGTGATTCTGAGCCAAGAATTGCCCAGCAGTATGTTCTTATGCTGTCATTGATTCTTTCTACTCCAGCTCTTGTAAATCCAAATGAACAATCTAGTATAAAAGTAGACCAGCTATTGTCTGCTTCAAATCCTTGTGCAATGTAATCAATGTGATATGTTTTATCACTCTCATAGACTGTAAAACTCATCGTTTTGTTGTCGTATTACAGTATTTATCAAAGGATGATAACCAATATTTGTCCAGTAATTATAAATTGTTCCTAGCCCATCATTATAGCTTTGTTTTTGTCTCCAGTCCACATTAAGTCAACGTTAAACTCCTTGCATATTCTCTCGTATGCGTTTCGGTTATATGTGTTATTAAACGCATTCCAATTGAGTCTTGCGGCATTGCTACACTCATCTCAAATAATATTCTTCTGACTTGGTAATAGACATGAAATCGAAATAACGAACCAACCAGGGCATCAGTTTTTAAATGATTGTTGAAATCAATGCCACATCCAGTTGTCGCACACCAAATAGCAAAATTCAACTGATTCTGCCAAAATAACATCCAATCTGTTCCCCAGCTTTGAACTATAGCATTTGATTTGACGTATGGGAGTTTGTATTTTTCAAAGACATTGGGAAATGATGCTTTAAAGTATTTACCGTTTGATGTAATGACTATGGTTTGATTTATTATATCTATCACTTTTTTGCTGAAAGTATTTGAATAGTGAGCATCTGGGTTATATTTGAATTCTTTAGAAATCATTTTTATTTGTATTTTATATATATATTAAAAAAAAATGTTTCATACAATTTCAAACATAGACAACTCTATTAATTTACAACAGTATATCGATAATAGAGATGGAACTAAGCGCGTTGGATTAAAAAGTTTTATATACACTATCGGTTGGTATAATATTATTCATGAAACCATAAAGACACGAAACCCAGATAAAACAGAACATTTACCAGATGGACTCTATAACTTTGAAGACTTGATAAAAGGTTTTAAATTTCTAAATGAAAAGATTACCCTGGGCATTATTGTCCAAATTGCTACAGCCTTTTTAGATACGCCAATAGAGACACGAATGTCAAGCGGTCTTTCAAAAATGCTGGGATCCGAGGACAGAAAATGGTTAAAAGGTATTCGTGTCGGAGATCACCCAATTGATATAGCTCCTTATAAACAGCTATATGTTCATCTGAAACAAGTTAATACGAGTAGTAATTATTTCAATGGTGCACCAAGCACTATTATAGGTGTTGTACCTGTAGTAAATAAGCAGTATGGAGATATTGTATATACAAGTTTTTATCCTGAATATCACTGTCTTATGAATGGTGCAATTACTGAATTGAAAATAGAAGTCAGAGATGAGTATGGCAACACAATAAATAATCACGGCTTGCCTATGAGTTGTGTTTTAGAAATTATTTAAAAAATATATTTTTATTAAAAAAACAATGAGTATATTTGGACCACCAAGCCCTAAAAAAACAGAAGACTTAGAGGCTTTGATAAATGATGTTCAAAATTTATTGACCAGTTTAATCATTTGAAAGATAGAGTTGATAATCTTAAATATGGGATTATAACAATATTTGCGGAGGCTTAGTGTCCACTTGTGTTAAATAGAATACTCTCATTTGGTAATGGTGGAGCAGAAACAAATGTTGGGCATGTAATGACACGCCGTGGACGGATTATGGGAATAGGTTTACCATGTGAACGATTAGTTGGTGACGTAACTGTAATAGTTTCTGTCAATGGTGTTGAACAACCAAATTATGGCATAATGCTTCACATCATCCCACGCAATCATGATAACTTTGATAAACCTTTAGAAATTGGTGCTGGTTCTGTTGTTAACTTTGTATGCAAGGTTGCCAACGCTACCGCTGTAAATACGGTGGCATCATTATTAATTGAATTAATTTAATTTTTTATTAATAAATACAAAAACGCCGAAGCAACCGACAGCACCAAGTATATATCCTGTGTTGCCAGTGGAAGACGGACAAAATTATAGATTACAAAAGATTTCAGAGATTGAAAAAAAGTTAATTACAGAACGAGATATACGTCAGTCACTTTATAAAAAATATAAACGTGGTATTAATATTACAGATGGAATTGACACTACCTTAATATCTGCAGGTGTTATTATGGCTTGGGTTGGATTTGTTGTTCCAGTTTTGTTACCTTTAGAAATAGCAGCAATAGTATGTGGAGCTACAGGTGTTTGTATTTATTTTATCAGACGCAAGCTTAATGCAAAAGCTCAAAAACATCATGAAAAAAAAACTTTGGCAGAGGCTAAGTTAAATAGTATAAAGCAGTTAATATCAAAAGCGTTGAGTGATGCACAAATATCTGAGCAAGAGTTTAAGTTGATTTTAGATGAACTGGAGAGATATTATAATTTGAAACAGGACATCAAACAAAAGAAACTTGAAATAAGTGAAGTTAAAAAAAAAGAACTAGTGGAGCAGGGAAGAAAGGAAGCAATGGCAACCTTACAAAAAAGTCTAAAAAGTGTGTCATGAATTTTTTTAGTAATGTGTATGAGTACGATCCACCACCTTTGTATTCAACCTAGAACCTTCTAAAAATATAAAAAAAAAAAATACAAATTTAAATGGACTTACCTTTCATGAAAAATAATCCTAGTTTTATCCTTACTCTTTCAGGTCTCTATTCCCATAGGGTATGTCACCATGTCAAGAGTATACTAATCCGTAGTTTCACGGTCTTATATACCCGTCAGGAAGGCCAATATCTTCACCGATTGGTTGATATAAATAGACACTTATCACATGTTCTTCACCGATTGGTTGATATAAATAGACGCTTATCACATGTGACAATAATCACGTAACCTTATCAAAGCTCAAAATCTAGAACATTCTTATCTTGAATCACCATGGTGATTTATTATCTATGTATTTTGGGGTAGATACTTACTCAAGTTTGATTTTTTTAAATCTCAAAACAAGTATCTACCATTTCATATTTTATTTCTTGTACATACTTGTTTTCAGATTTTAAAAAATCAAACTTGAGTAAGTAGGTACCATTTCATATATATGTATTTTGGGGGTTTCTGGATCAAACTCGAGCAAAGCGAGAGGTTTGGTCCAGAACCCCCAAAATACATATATATTTATTTGGCATAATATATATGTCACATTATGTTTATATGCATAATATAGTTATGTAATATTATAGTTAATATTATAACGACATTTAGAAATTGAATTAAAGTGTTGTTAAACGGCTCGCGAACACATACGTTAGGTTATTTCGAGCCACCCCAGAGAGAGTGAGAAATCCCCTCTCTTACTGTCGAATATATTCCTATTTTAATGTGTTCAGAGGTTGTAATCTGACACACGGGTCGCCCGGTGACGTACCCATCCGACGACGAAGGGCTAATGGAAGGACACAACTGACCCTGTGACATCACTGAGGCTCGAAATCGTGATCTTCGGATTGAGAGTCGAATGGGTTATCCACAGTTATGTTTTGAACTACATATTTTAGAGGGCAGTAATTTCTTACCACTTGACTTGTTTACAAAATGTTGTATTCGTTTTTAATGTCCGGTATGTACTAGTTTATAAATGACTAATTTATAAACAAACTACAATCCATTATTTTAGGTAAAAATATAATAATATAGTAATTATAGGATCTTGTAAAATTTCTAATTCCTCGGTAGTGATTGAACAGAGATACATGCACGTGCAACAAAAATAAAACATACACCAAGCTTGAAAATGTGTCATCCGAAAATAAATCGAGTAAAACTGTTTTTCAATAATGTTGGACAAATTGTTGGTAACCCTGGTGCATCTCTTGTCGCACATCTGTTTTTGTATGTCTATGAAGGAGATTTCATGTTGAGTCGTTCACCAGATACTCAGGAAGATGTCATCGAAGCCTTTAATAATACCTCTCGGTATTTGGATGATATCTTGAATATTGAAAACTCTTTCTTTTCTACTATGGTAAATAAAAATATGCATATACCCTTAAAACTTCAACTTAACGAAGCTAATAGGTCTGATACTGTCGCTTCCTTTTTCGACTTCTCTCAATTGAAAATAGAGAGAAAAAAAGCAAATGTATGGCAAGAGAGACAATTTAATTTTAAAATCGTTAATTGTCCATACTTAGACGTGGAAGTTCCCAGAGTCCAGCTAGCAACATCTTATTGGGTATATGTTTCTCTACTTATTTTTTTTTCTAGATCTTTTAGTTGAGTTGAGAACTTTAATATTCGTAACCTTGGTATTACTAAAAAGCTACTTCATCGGGACTACAGTTACCATAAACTTCGAAAAACCTTTGCAAAATGTTATTATGTTATTATCGTTACTCTGATCTGCTTTTAAAATATAAACGTAGTTTAAGAACTCTTCTTCGACAAGGACCATCACATTCGTTTCTTACGGTGACGTGTTATTGTAAGATCCTTGGTCATGAATACTTTCATATAACATATTACAACTTGTTAAAATGTTTATCACAATGGGTTATGACCATATCATTTTGCAATGCACTGCATGTTTAGTGGTTGGCGCATTTAAAGTTCGCCGCTATGCTTTCCTCTTCGACTGTGCGATCACGTGCAGATTGTGGAACCTGTAATGACGTCTAATTAAATCTTGAAAGGACGTTTCATATTTGCCTCCAATTTTGTCTTGTCATGCTAATGATGCATTATTCTCTATCACTGAGTACTCGCTTTGTGGATTTCTATGACTTTTTCATATTTTATTTCTTGTACATACTTGTTTTCAGATTTTAAAAAATCAAACTTGAGTAAGTAGGTACCATTTCATATATATGTATTTTGGGGGTTTCTGGATCAAACTCGAGCAAAGCGAGAGCTTTGGTCCAGAACCCCCAAAATACATATATATAATACTTATTACTGTAGACCATCAGTTATAAAAAAAAATCAAGAACACTACAGGAGAAAAAATACCAAGAAACTTTCACGGTATAATTGTATCGTATCTGCCTCTTTTTTAAACAAGGGATATTCTGGCAAAACCGGTAACCAGACTGAATACATTAATATATTATCACCATTAAACACATTTGTTAAAGATCTAGATCAACAGAAGTTAAAAATACAAACACAATTAAGAGTAAACAAACATGAAAGTATAAAAAAAATGATATTTCAAAGATATAAATTTAACCATGTTCTTATGGGGGTAAATTCAACAACTCCAATCCATGATTTAGGGTTCTTTATATACGGGTAATATAAAGCCTGCAATAAATACAAACATCACATTTAACAAACAATTACAACATGAATGACATTGCAGCCATTACAGAAATACATTATATACAAACGCGGCTATTTCATTAATATACCAAACAATCGAGAACTCACCAGACAAATCCATATTTAGGTTCTGCAACCAAATATTTACCAAGAATCTAATAGCTGTAGAATATATAAAACTACATTCTCAATCAGACCTTTACAAGTCTATAGAAAACTACTAAAACATATATTATTACATCTCTGTACTGAAATAGGTGTTTCTCTTAGAGAAGGTAGGCAAAGACAGAGTTAGTTAGAGTTATCATGCCATGCAGTGTTAGGGGTGACCTAAGTTAGTTTCCACTCACTCAAACCTGTCAGCCAAGCTGTATTTGTACAATAATTAGTTTGTCAAGACATACATGACAAACGTATACAATATAAATAATACATTGACCTCATGATAAATGGTCTCATTAACTTTTACAGTTATTACTCAGTACTGTGAACATAGCCAGCTATCTACCTGTGGAATAAGGGACATAAATATGAGTAAACATACTACAGAGAACTATAGCAGTTGTCTCCCTTGAACCACTATTAAAGGCACGGCTACATAAACGACTGAACTCAGAAGGCTCATTACGTCATTATATGGTATATAGAGCCGCCCCAGAGAGATGGGCAGGATACATAGGCTCATTACTTCATTATATGGTATATAGAGCCGCCCCAGAGAGATGGGCAGGATACAAAGGCTCATTACGTCATTATATGGTATATAGAGCCGCCCAAGAGAGATGGGCAGGATACATAGGCTCATTACGTCATTATAGGGTATATAGAGCCGCCCAAGAGAGATGGGCAGGATACGAAGGCTCATTACGTCATTATATGGTATATAGAGCCGCCCAGAGAGATGGGCAGGATACAAAGACTCATTACGTCATTATATGGTATATAGAGCCGCCCAGAGAGATGGGCTGAATACATAGGCTGAATACGTCATGATATGGTATATAGAGCCGCCCCGGAGAGATGGGCAGGATACATAGGTTCATTACGTCATTATATGGTATACAGAGCCGCCCCAGAGAGATGGGCAGGATACAAAGACTCATTATGTCATTATATGGTATATAGAGCCTACCCATAGTGACGCCCCAGAGAGATGGGCAGGATACAAAGGCTCATTGCGTCATTATATGGTATAAAGAGCCGTCCCAGAGAGATGGGCAGGAAACATAGGCTCATTACGTCATTATATCGTATATAGAGCCGCCCCAGAGAGATGGGCTGGCTACATGGCTCATTACGTCATTATATTTTATATAAAGCCGCCCCAGAGGGATGGGCAGGATACATAGGCTCATTACGTCATTATATGGTATAAAGAGCCGCCCCAGAGAGATGGGCAAGATACATAGGCTCGATACGTCATTATATGGTATATAGAGCCGCCCCAGAGGGATGGGCAGGATACATAGGCTCATTACGTCATTATATGGTATATAGAGCCGCCCTGGAGAGATGGGCAGAATAGATAGGCTCATTACGTCATTATGTGGTATATAGAGTCGCCTTAGAGGGATGGGCAGGATACGTAGGCTCATTACGTCATTATATGGTATATAGAGCCGCCCCAGAGAGATGGGCAGGATACAAAGGCTCATTACGTCATTATATGGTATATAGAGCCGCCCAGAGAGATAAGCAGGATACAAAGGCTCATTACGTCATTATATGGTATATAGAGCCTCCCCGGAGAGATGGCCGGGATACATAGGCTAATAACGTCATTATATGGTATATAGAGCCACCCCGGAGAGATTGGCAGGATACATAGGCTCATTACGTCATTATATGGTTTACAGAGCCGCCCCAAAGAGATGGGCAGGATACATAGGCTCATTACGTCATTATATGGTATATAGAGCCTCCCCATAGAGCCGCCCAAGAGAGATGGGCAGGATACAAAGGCTTATTATGTCATTATATGGTATATAAAGCCGTCCCAGAGAGATGGGCAGGAATCATATGCTCATTATGTCATTATATGGTATATAGAGCCGCCTCAGGAAGATAGGCATGATACATAGGCTCATTACGTCATTATATGGTAAGTAGAGCCGCCCCAGGGAGATGGGCAGGATACATAGTCTCATTACGTCATTATATGGTATAACGAGCCGCCCCAGAGAGATTGGCATGATACAAAGGCTCATTACGTCATTATATGGTATATAGAACCGCAGAGAGATGGGCAGGATACATAAGCTCATTACGTCATTATATGGTATATAGAGCCGCCCCAGGGAGATGGGCATGATACATAGGCTCATTACGTCATTATATGGTATATAGAGCCGCCCCAGAGAGATTGGCAGGATACATAGGCTCATTAAGTCATTATATGGTATATAGAGCTGCCCCAGAGAGTTGGGCAGGATACATAGGTTCATTACGTCTTTATATGTTATAAAGCACCGACACAGAGAGATGGGCAGGATACATAGGCTCTTAACGTCCTTATATGGTATATAGCGCCGCCCCAGAGAGATGGGCAGGATACATAGGCTCATTACGTCATTATATGGTACATAGCGCCGCCCCAGAGAGATGGGCAGGATACATAGGTTCATTACGTCATTGTATAGTATACAGAGCAGCCCCAGACAGATGGGCATGATACATAGGCTCATTACGTCATTATATGGTATATAGTGCCGCCCCAGGGAGATGGGGAGGATACATAGGCTCATTACGTTATTATATGTTATATAGACCCCCCCCCCCACCCCCCACACAATAGAGATCGAGTAGATTCACGTTGTTCTTTAATATTCTCCGAGGACGAGGCTAGGTCAAGTTAAGGCTTGAACCCGGGACCTCTGGTTGCAATTTCACCGCGCTGTCCACTTGGGTCAGCTATTGGCTAAGGTGAAATAAAGGTTGTTAAGTAACTTCCATGTTTGAAGAAAGAAAAGTAATGCAAATGACATTGAATTCGCATTTAATTCAAATAACCCCACCCCGACAAAATAAACAAAATAGTGATTAACTGCGGATGGTGAAGATGTTCACAGTACATTATCAAGTGCTGCCTGTTGACTGTTATAATCACTACATAATTATGAATAATATTATCTTTGTGAGACACGCATCCTGATTGCTCGATCAGCAACCAATGAACATACGACGAATATACTACTTGACGAAACTTCTCGATAAAGAATAAACGAATGGGTGTTTATTTATAATAAAAATAGCTGCTATAAGTGTTTTAAACAAGAGGCCCAAGAGGGTCTGTATCGCTGTACTTGTATACACATTTTGTGTAATCAAGTGAAAAACAAAGCTTCCACGCTTTTAAAAAAAGTGCCATGTGCATGTCGGAGAGAAGTGTAGGAGGGTGGTGATGGTGGGAATTTGAATTTGTCAAAAACTTTCTTCTATAATTTCATAAAATAATAAAGACATAATAAAACAAACGGGGAAAAGAAATGGACGAGGGAATAGGAATGAATATGAGTCAGGCATGACTGTTTTTTGAAAGCTTTTAATTGATATTAAGATCTAAGCAAGTTTGGTAGAGACCTGATGAAAATGAAATAGCTTCAAATTTAACGACGCAAAGTATAGCATTGTTCAATAAATCAAAAGCCATAACTCTGGTGTCGATATTCCGATTTAGTTGCTTTTCAAACCGATATCAATAATCAGATAAGTTTGGTCAAAATCAAATGAAACTGAGTAATGAAGGCCCTATCGTCTTAACAAGGCAAATTATGACATATTTAACTAAACAGTGGCCATAACTCCGGTGTTAATAACTTGATCTACTGGCGTTTAACAGTGTCGGAGCTTTTAATGATATCAACAATCTGACCCTCTTTGGTAAATATCATACAAAAAATGAAGGCCGTCTTCATGAGGCAAACTATAGCATATTTAGGAACATCAACGGCCGTAAATCCGGTATTACTGATGCAGATCTGGGTGGCTTTCAAACTTGTCTAAGCCGTTATTAATATCAACAATGTGGCCAAGTTTGGAAAAGATCAGATTTTTGGACTACGGTTGTAATATCTGAGGAAGATGTACCAGCTGAAACAAAGACCGCATAGTTAAACTACACAAGTGTACATCAATGCTGATTTTAAAAACTGACTTGTAAACACCATCTGAGCAAAGGTTTAATGATGTAAATTGGTATCAATCCTTAAACGTGTTCAGTTTTACACATGCTTAATGGTTTACAAGTCATTAAATGGTCAAATACCAGAATATCAACTATCAATAAATGCCTCAATATTACGTGAGCAAACTCAACACTCTAATACAGATGAAAATGTGCATAGTCCCAGTTCACATACATCTTGCTATGCTAATTATTTTCCTGTATGTGTTCTTTATAGAATGGAACAATCTCCCAATCGTAATTGGACGATCATCGCTACTTCGCCAATTCAAACGCGTTCTAAAAGATCAACTCATGAACTTGTAAAATAGTAACTATATTCTTGAAATGTATATAGTCTCCTGGTAGTCTAGCTTGTATGTATCTTGTCTAACTTGAGCAACTTAAATGATATATTTACCTAAAACTAATATGTTCTTGTGGTAGATTAGTTTGTGTGTTGTCTAAACGCAGATACATGTGAGTAGAAGTGGTTCTAAACTGTTTTAGGGACTATTTTTTCCCCCAAATTGTACCTATATTCTTAATGTTGTCTCATGGTCAACTAGCGTGTATGTAGTTTAGCCATATGATGAATATGCGTTATTAAAATAACATATTTACCTAACATTTATATTGTCTCGTGGTGGATTTGCTTGTATGTTTTATAACCACAGGCATATATGAGTAATGTTGATATTAATCCTATTTTAAAGCTCATATTTTTATTCATCTTAGCAATCAGTGTGCATTGTTGTTTTAATACATTATAACGTTTATTTACATGTTTTATGCCATATATAACATTGTTACTACACATGTGTGTACATACTGTAAATTATATGTTCATTCATTCATTCATTATCTTTACTTCCTCCTTACAGGAGATTTTGAAAACAATCACATATTACATACAATATACATAATTAACATAGTGAGAATTGAAAACATATTATAATACATGTCAGTGACAAAACAAATCAATGGTGATTTTTACGCATACATAACCATATACAGACGTAATGCTAGTAACGCTCATTTGCTATTAAAAAAATAAATAAAAAAAACAACCACAGATTAACACATACGTTCTTTTCTTTTTCTTAAGCTAGCATTATGACTGAGACACAATTGGTGACATAATTAAATGCCACTTTTGTGAATATGTCCATGTTTGGACAGCTTCTTTTTAGCAAGGACACACATCGGCCACTAATAACTTTCACCAGGAATGATTCATAGTCGCAAGACTCTAATTCATTTCTAGTTTCAAGTCCACAACTATTTTGAACTTCTTTGAGAAAGTTCAGCTTTATGGCACTGAACATTTCGCATGCAGTTAGCGCGTGATACAAGGTATCGTTACACAAAAGAGTACAAACAGGGCATCTGCTCTCTGTCTTCTGAGGTGTATGAGCCCAAACTTTAGCAATAGCATGAGGACGGTAAAGATCAGAGTGAGATTTAGCTAATTTCCAAACGATTGATGGTTCAATTGAGGTATGAATTTTACGAAATAAGCAAAAATCGTTACCGGAAAATATACAGGATTGCCATAGTAAAGTTTCCTTTTGTTTGATAGCTTTAGATACTGACATCTTCCATGCTAATTTACTTGGGAGTTGTTGGTATTTTAACAAGTAGTCATTAACGATATATATAAGCTCATAGTAATTCAGTACGTTACAAATATCTGGAATAAAGCCATACATACGGCGGTTCATGTTGGATATGTATAAAAGGTTAGGTCTTAGGAACAACATATGAGAGACGGAATATGTTGGTAAGCTGAGTAGTTTGTGAAGAAACATTAACTTTATTTTATTAATTTCAGAATTTATACGAAACAAGCCAACCATTGCCTCACACATATCAGATCTTGTATTTACATAAAAAGCTTGTATTTTCTTTACAACAAAATGTTGTAGACGATTTAGCATGTCAATTTCTTTTTGGGTAAGTCCATTCCAAAGTTCGCAGCCATATAATACAGTAGGAATGATGACCTTACAGTATAAATTGACAGAGTTAATAGGATTTAAACCATAAGGATGGACACCTAAAACATTCATCGCATAGAACGCGTTTCTCCCCTTCTGATATCGTTCTTCAATTCTAAGATTCATTTTCAAATTCGATTGCAAACGCATACCAAGATGTACTGCTGTATTCACCTTGGTCAGATTCTCAGGTCCAACTAGAATAATAGGTGGTTGAAGAGAGCGTTGTTTTGTAAAAACAAGAAGATTACATTTGGGAACGCTAACCCGGAATCTCCATTTCCTCGTATAAGTGTCAACGATATCTAGGAGACTTTGTAAGTTAGCAGGTGATGTTGCTATTAAGGAGATATCATCGGCAAGGGCAGGATTTCCGCAAGGTATAGAACATATTGTTGCGCCGAGGTTTGAGTTTTGTAAACTGTGCAGTAGTTCATCAATAAAGACTAAATAGAAAAATGAAGAGAGTACACCGCCTTGTCTTACTCCTCTTTCGATCTGAACCGGAAATGATGTCATTCCATTAATACTAACTTTGCACTCAAGTCCTGCGTATAGGTCAGTTATGATCCTTAACGATTTTCCGACTATTCCTAACTCGCCTAGTTTTAAAAATAATGCGTCATGCCATACTGTGTCAAAGGCTTGCATTATATCTAAGAGTGCAACGTAAACATTGCTGCCTAGCTCAAAATTGTGATAAATGCATTCCTGTAAGTTGAAGCCGGTAGTTATACAGCTAAAGTTCTCTTGGAAACCTTGCTGCTGAATACAAGGAAAGTTTGTATTTCGTGTTTCTAGAAAGGCTTTAAATCGATTCAGACATATCTTGTTAAATATTTTGCTAAAGCACGGAATTAGGGATATGGGTCTGTAACTTTTTGGATCTTGCTTAGTTTTTCCGTTTCCTTTATATATTGGAATGACAATACTTTGTTTCCAAGAAATTGGGGTAAGTTCAGTCAAGATAATTTTATTAAATAGGTTAACTAGGGCTTGTGCTATTATTTTACCACCATGGATAACGTGCTCATTCTGTATATTATCGCCGCCTGGGGCTTTCCTTGTCTTCAATGCCGATGTGACTTTTGATAACTCCCTATCATTAACATCCTCTTCCAAACTATCGGCGAGATTTTTTTGTTTTTTAAGAGATTCAATTTCTGATTTTAGATGTGTGCTAAGAGGACATGACATTTCGCCATAGTCAGTATTAAATACGCTTTTAAAATGTAATCCAAAGCCGTCAGCTACATCTTCATCTTTAAATAGCGAGCCATTAACTTCTATCTCCAAACATGACTGAATTCTCTTGCTCTTACGTCTATTAAGTAATCGCCAAAATAGTCTATAATCAGTTTCTGCGGCTTCGTCAATTTCGTCAAATACTTTGTTTTCGTACTTTCCAGATTCAGAGCGTTGTAATTTTCTAAAGGCTGCCTTCGCAGTTTTGTAGTCATTAAATGTTTTATGGTTTCGACCACGTGGCCTTCCCGATTCTATCCATGAGCGACGGAACTTTCTAGCTTTAGTATGAATACTTTTAACTTCGGGTGTCCAGTATGGTTTAGCGAAAGCATTAAACTTACTCTTAGGCAAGTGTTCAAATGCAGACTTATGTAATGCGTTGAGAATAACATTATTAAGATCTGTAGATGACATTATGTCAAGCTCAGCTTGACAAAGAGACAGTTCACGTTCTATTCCATTCTGGTAATTAAGATAGTCTGTGTTATTACACTTGTTCCAAGCAATGCATATTCGGTTGCTCATATTAGTACTAACCGCCTTCTGATTATGTTTATGCAGTTTAATGTGACATATCAATGGAAGGTGGTCTGAAGTAAGTAATTCATCAGCTATTTGAACATGTATTATGTCTAACAGAACGTGTTCATCAACCAGAATGTAGTCAAGCATTGCTTTTGTTGGAATGTATGTGTAATTAGGTCCAAGCATCACATTAAGATCATTGATCGGAACGAGATTTGACTCGTTAACATAGTCGGTAAGTAGCTTCGACTTGGAAGGAGAACCTGATATGTTAGTATCGGTATTCAAAATCTGCGCATTCATATCTCCTGTTAAAATAACATTTCCCTGTGTTGAATAAAAAGAGGTAATCATTTGTAAATCACTAAGCGCGTCTTTGTAATCATTAATATAGTTGTTAGCAGGCATGTACACACAAAATATGAACATCGGAGGCATGTGGTTGGCTTGAAATTCTATACCTGAAATGCGATTATTATCGATATTCATATGACTGACATACTGACCAATTGATTTTTTATATATAATATCGGTACCACCTTTTCCACATCTTGCATTGCCATACTGTTCAATTGATCCATCAGATGTTGCAATATAAGTATAATTTGAGTCGATACTCTCAAGGAAATACAAGGAATGGGGAAATAGCTGATGCTCACTGATGAGAGCAATATCTACATTATGGCGTTGCAACATGTCTGCCAGTGCACATGCAGAGGACATGATTCCTCTAACGTTCCATACTGAGAGGTTTAGTGTCATGAGAAGCAGTAATAACAGGCTAATTCTACAATAATACATAGTCGTAATGAATATATCCATAATGACATGAATGTTACATACTTTCACCATCCCATTCCTTTCTATATTGCTTTTCATTGTCTTTATAGTACTTATAATACTGGTTACTTTCATCTATGGAATAGTAATCGTCGTCATGTCCTTGTCTATTGTCTTGATGGTAATGATCGTACTCGTTGTCGTCATTACGTCTCTTATCATTGTGATGGTGAATTTATGTGTCACTGCGTCTCTCATCTGTGTCATATCTTTGTTTGTTATAACTGTTTTTCTGTCTTCTGTTTTTCTTCTGTTTTTCACGTCTTCTGTTTTCAGTATTCTTTTTTCTATCATCTAATTCTTTATCCCAAGCAGTTTTGTTTACCCATTTTCTACAAGCTATATCATCAGGCCAAAACTCTTCACATTCCACCTTCTCTTCAAAAACACTAGGTATATTTACTCTAGCAGAGGACCCATACCGGCCATAAAACATTTAAATTTGCGTCACACGTATACCTTTGTCATACAAAAACTCATATAGACCATCTTCGGTCGAACTTGAATCAATATTAGAAATATAGTATGTTGTAATGTTTTTCCTTCGTACAGCTTGAAATCGGTCGCGCATCGGGGGATTCTCATCAGCTAAAACAATATCATTATTATGCAAACTCGAGCTCCTTCTAATTGGAGGAGCAGCTTTGGGCGTATTAGAGTTTTGAGAAGAGCGCTGATGTCTGTCCGATTTGGCTGAGCAAGGATCATTAGACTTTCCTATATTCAAAAATACGGATCGATTCTCAGAATCAATGTCACTTGTAGAGCGATTCTTCTGAGTGCTCTGTATGTTATCATTCCATTCACTCACCACATTTGAGAAATTGGGTTGCGATTTAGGTTGAAACTGAGATAAGTTAACGTTGGAATCACAATTCCCAGACTGTTTTTGTATAAACTCAGAATGAGTCTGAGTAGTAAGTTTTTGTTCTGTGCCTTCACGAGCAAGGCTTGTAAGTTGACGAGATATGTTTGACTCGGCTGTTTTTGGTATGGATGATCGATTTAATGATTCAATCGTCGTTGAGTTCTTAGCAGCAATTTGTGAATCGATAATCGAGTCTTTAAAAACGCTTTCTGTTATTCTGGCTATCACTGGTGTAGCGTTTTTATTATTAGGTTGAGAACTTTCAAACACTTTGGCTCTGTCAGCGTTAGATTTAATCTTTCTAGCCGTTGGTGTGCTTGTAGTTAATTTGACCATCGTATTGTCTGAGTGCTTTGAGATGAGATCATTAGATGCGCGGTTGATTGGGGCACTGTTTTTCAAAGCAGACGCGTAGTCGAGCTTTTTGCCCGAGGACGTTTCACGTTCTTCGATTAGGGTAGAAGCACACTTTTGCGAAGACGTGGTTTCAAGCGAGCTCTCCATTTTGTGTAGACGACATAACTTTTGTCATATCATTTTGCAGGGCGTTAACCTTGTAAGAAACATCACTATTGCTTGCATCCGATTTTATTGCATTTACTGTACCGTGAATCGTGCGATAAGTTACAGTCAATGGCTTAACCAGATCCATAATATCTTTAAGGCTCTTTGAATTTTCGGAAAGTATAGCAAACATGGCATGTATGTCTGACTGAATTCTTATCAAAGATGCTGCAACATCTGGCACTGCAAACTTAGAATGCAGCGTTTGTTCAGGTTCGATATTATCTTTTCTAGTTGTGTCCACTTGAAACGTTGAATCATTCATTGTAGCGTTAGGTGCACTAGAACACACGGATTTAATCGAACTTGATCGTTCGCCGCATAGAAACATATGTAGGACGTAGCAATCTTGCGCATATTTCCATGCCTTTGTCGTCGATTCAGTGTTTTTTCGTACAATTAGACGGGCAGTAGGACAGTCGGGCAAAGCGCTAGCTCTGTCAGCGAGTATGTGTCGATAGTCGTCAATGCGAGATGGTTCATAATTACAAAGCGATAGCAATTCGTCGATGTATAGGTCGTTTGGTAAGTTCTTGAGGTTACTATCCAGATCCAAGAACAACACTTGGCCAGCAGAAGATTGCGTCATTTCATAAACATGCGACATATCGTCAGAATCGTAGCTACTAATGGAGTTGGCCTCTTGTTTTGTGGCCATTGTGGTAAGTTTTTCACTGACTGCCAATCGTCTATGCCGACTGTTTTTATGTTCATGATAAATAACCGAATCGTCCATTGTTGTAGAATGTAGAGACAACGAAATTCTAAGGTAGTTTCAGTACTTTGATATATACATTATAAAACGTGAGCGCGTACACAATGTATACCGAAGCCGAACACGTGACAAGGTGACCGTTAATTGCTCAGTACAATGCAACGTATCGTACGTCTAGCTAATATCAAGGCAATTATCGACTTTTACCAATAGTAATTTATAGTTCAAAACTGATGACTTGCCGTGCGTGACGAAATTTTATTGATATAGCAGGTGTGTGTTTTCTTGAAGTAGGGCACCCACCCCACCCACTGCAATCTCACGTTCAAGAAAATGTTCAATAAACTGTTAGAAAATGCAATTCAAATTTCACAGTGGTAAATACCATGTTCAATAGTGACGATAACTGTCACAAATCTGTTTGCCTAGTTTAAATTGGCCTTCCTACAGCGATCAATCTGTTGTTGTTTTTTCCCCTCGATAAATTGAGCGTTGACTTTGATATGAAATACACCGAATATGTTAGGTGGACAAGAGGTTTGAGAAAACCTATATATACATTTATCATTTTTGGTGAATATTCTTTAATTCATACTGGTATTTAAAACATAACGTTCACATTGCTATTCAAAGTTCAAGCATTGACCTGCGCGTTAATAATCAATTAGAATCACGAGAGTTCCCTGTTAGAAATAAGCTTTGCGTGCATTTACTGTTAATCAGTCTATACCAGATCAGACTTAATGTGATATGTGCTTCTTAGCTCCATTTTTATTTACCCTGGGTGAGTTAACGTTGATTATTCAAAGCTGCCTATTTAAACAATTCGACATTTATTTAAGGGTTCGCCAATGTTCTGAATTGATTTTCCAGTGGGTGGGGTACTAGGTGTTGAAACCTAAATAACTAGACAGTCTTGAAAATATGTAACACACCTTTCATATTAAACTTTGAGTATAATTCACTTTAGTCATAAGGAAAAATGTCAATATGTGGGTACTTAATTAGCGTGAACAAAAACAATAGGGTAAAGGACTTCCCTGCAAACAATATAATTACTGAACAAAATAATTGTTTTTTGGCTTAGATTAAATGTATAGACAATGATTAACAATATGTTAGAGTATTAAGTCGAAATTCAAACCAGTTTTGCAGAAAAAAGGAAATAACTTCGTTGACACGTTGAAGTTTTCTTCGGCCATATTTTTCATTCATAAAAATATGTAAACAAAAGTGGAACGTGGATTATTGCCTAAATTGGTGGGAGAGTCATCTATGCAGCTACAGAACATATATGTGAATCTTGAACATTACCCTAAGTAGATTGTTAAAACATTGAAGACAAATCAAATCACCTGTCAGGTAATCATGGATGTCGAGTTAAAGATTTTACGTTTTCTTGTTGTATTTTCAATGCTTCACCTCGCTGAACAAAATATGACCGATTAACCGATTACGATTCCTACGCCTATCATTTTTTAACGATGCATACTAGGGAAATCCGAATCGAATTTTCGAATTTATAATTACAAATTGTATTTTTCATTTTAAACAATATTCTTATCATTTGTGTTATAAATGTTGCAAGAAAACGAAGAAAATGAACCCTTGCCGTTATAAATACTAAAAATAAGAAATAAAAATGGCACTACTTTATGCAATTGTAGGTGTTATAAGGCATTCGTTCGTGAAAACTCGGATAATCTATTAAACCAAAATTAAGAGACACTGAAATCGACCTTAATTTGGTTGCCAAGTACAAAGTACCACAAATTCCACCGTGGACTTTGGAAACTCCAACAATTATTTTTGATCTTTGTAATAATAACAAATCCAGTACAGACCCTACTGTCTTTCAAAGCAAATTTAATGAAATTAAATCGAAATACTGTGACTTTCAACATATCTACACAGATGGCTCTAAAGATGGAGATAAGGTAGCTGCAGCAGCTGTTGTTCACAAACACAGCATAAAGAGCCGCCTGCCTGACAAGGCCTCTATCTTTTCAGCTGAACTTAAGGCAATTGAACTTGCCTTAAATTATATTCAGGAATCTGATGATGACCATTTTGTAATCTTTTCTGATTCCCTTTCATCTCTTCAAGCACTGGGTAATATGAAACATGATAACCCAGTTGTGCTTCAACTTTTAGAAAAGTACAATTCTCTTATAATTGATAATGTTATTATTTTCTGCTGGCTTCCAAGCCATGTAGGAATACGTGGTAATGATAGAGCTGATAGTGCTGCTAAGGCAGCATTAGATTTACATATAACTAATACCAAATTACCTTATACTGATTTTAAAAGTTGTATTAACACATATATTCGTAACTCTTGGCAAGCCGCTTGGGTTTTGTCAGTTAACAATAAACTCCATCCAATTAAACCGTTACTCGGAGAATGGCGTTCTTCTAGTAGACCCATTCGTCGAGAGGAAGTTGTCCCAGCCCGGTGCAGGATAGGGCATACACGTTAAACTCATTCATATTTATTACAAGGTGAGCAATTACCGGAATGTATACCCTTTTGGAATGTGTAGACTTTGATCCTATGCGTCAAAGGTACTACAATGTTAATACTATGAAAGAGTTATTTGATACTGTAGATTTTAGTCTTGTTTTAGATTTCCTGAAAGAGATCAGACTATATAAATCATTGTAATGTGTTCTTATATATATTTACTTGTTTATATACCCGTTGCCGGGCATTTATTGATTTACATACATAGTTTATATTACACCTTATCATCCCTTATTTTAATTTTATTTTTAATAGTTTTATCTTTATATATTTACATTAATTTTTAAATAATACTTAATTTTTCATATTTTTTTTGCACACAATATGACCTATTTATGTGTCGACGTGCCGTAAAACACCATTCATTCATTCATTCATTCGGATAATACCGGCTACGTTCGGAATCATACTTCATAGAAATAATCGAGATGTTGCGAATGAGAAGTTTCCGGAAATTAGAAAGTAACAATATTTTATTTGCCAAATTAACTGATTTTATAATGTTTCGAGGCTTATCTCTCTCAAGAATAACATATTTAAGAAGAAACAATACGTTTTCCCCACGCACCTGTTATAAACTGTTCAGATCTATCAGAATACAGTCGCAATAGGGGATCGTTCATGAGGTAAACAAATGTTTGTAATACCGTTCATTCAATAATCATTGTGTAGTATTAGTAGTAGTAAATCTCGTGCAAATAGTATAATTTAAAAGTGATTTGCACTACTTTTGGGGATAAAACACGGTGCAGAAAATTCATTGATTTGGCATAGATGGTGTTATGAAATTCTGTTTTATTAACTTGCTGTTATTTAATTTTTCATTTTTATTCTTACATATTGTAAACAACATACTGGACTATGGATGTGTGTATTCACCCTCAATAAAAAAGGAAAAGAAGTCAATGATTGGATGCACCCGAGGTACTGAAATCAAAAATACAATATAGTTTTTTATGAATTTCTTTTATCCAAAACACTAGCTATCAAAATGTTACCCTTATACATGTGACACACTATGTCAGCATTGACAGTTGCAAGAAAATTGAAGTTTAAGCAAAAATGTACATTGTAATTTTTACCATACCCCACCCACTTTATACTATTTGCGAACCCTTAAATACTGTGAACAGCATTTTTAATTTGCGTCACTTTCAAAAAAAAAAAATGGTTAACACAATGCAAAATAATTTAGAAAATGTTAAGAGCGACTTTGAACAAACTCGGATATAGACATGAGTGTTACCACTTTAACTTGCACGTGTCATTCCAAGAAAATGTGTTGTTGGTTAATTGTTAACGCCATTGTTTTATTAGGATTTTAATGTAAAAGTGAAACGAATTGCGAACAATTTATTGTACAGAATATTTGTTAAGTGTTAAAACCATATTGTACAATAATATTAATCTCTCGGACTAGACACTTCAATACACATACTTAAACAGGATCTACTTGTTCAGGAAGTGGACTACTTGACCTGTCTAATAAGTTAACGTTATTGCATATTGAATCATAAGCGTGCCTAAGTGTGCGTAAGTGTGTTTAGATCGGGGACAGTGACATTTAGAACCCCCTCCATTAGGCTTAGTCTTCATAATTAGGAAACAATGCAAGAGAGAGAGAGAGAGAGAGAGAGAGAGAGAGAGAGAGAGAGAGAGAGAGATGACCCTACCATTCTGCAACGTACTGCATATTTAGTGGTTGACCTATTTACAATTCGTCACTATGTTTTCCTCTTTGATTGTGCGATGACAGGACATATTGTGGACCCTATGATGACTTCCACTCAAATCATCAATGGACGGTAGCGTCTGACGCTTGTCTTAAATCTTGTCTTGCCGTTCCCTTAATGTTGTGTTCTCTTGTTGCTCCGGCTTCTGCCATGTCATTGAGTAATTGCTTTATAGCCTTCTAGGCTTTTGTTTTTTATATTCATTTATGTGTTGTACTTATATTGCCTATATATTAATGCTGCATTATTTGTAAGAGAATATAACCTGGCGGGGATATTTTTATTTTTAATGGGATGACAGTAGGGTGAGTGAGGTTTGGTGCTCACTGAAACCTGGTTTAAACCCCCAGCGGCCTATTTTGCCACTGACCCTTCCAATGCGGTGCCCCTATTGTAAACCCTTTTATGTTTGTGATGTCATATCTTGCCTTATAGTCAACTTTAACTTTTTAATTTGTTTCTATGAGTGCTTTTGTTTGACTGTGGTTGGCTGTGGTTGACTGTGGTTGGCTGTGGTTGACAGTGGTTGACAGTGGTTGACTGTGGTCCTTGAATGCTTCATTTCCAGTTCAACTTGTATATCTATTCATCCAGGCAGAGGGGTTAAATCTCACCGAATTCATGTTCATTTGACATTTTTGTCACGACTAAGGTGGGCCGTGTGGCAATATCAGGTCAAACAAGTTTAAACCATCTTGAAAACGGATGACTCTTTCGTGATCTCAACATTGAAGTGTTTTGATATTGGTTTCTGACGAACCAAGTGTAGATGTCGGGTTGAACTTATTGTTACATTATATCGATGATAATATTCAATGCAGTCTTTCATATGGTCTTCAACATTTGAATGCACTAACATGTTTCTATTTAGGACAACACTCACAGATCCAAGAGCAGTTATTCAAGTTGATAAACCTTTTGGTTTATATCAAAGGTCAGTCTGACAGTTTATTTTGGTATACCAATACAATACTTATATTTTAGCTATAACTATGCTTACTATGTGTGGCATTCACTGAGTTACTATGCTTCTACTTGGGCATACATTGACACTATATTCAGGAAACAATGCCTAATTGCGCTTATTCTTAATAGGGATATACAAAAAAAAAACTGATTACGGAAGTTTAATAGTATTTAATGTTATTATTTTTAAACAAGTAGATCACACATTTCCGTTTTGGAGTTTTAGATTAAGATCGATACATTAATATGCTTCAAATAAGTGTATACGTTATGCGTTTCAAAATAGATTCGTGAAGAGGCATGGCGATACATATGGAGCTTGTCGGTAAGATGTGTTATGTTTACTTGACTTTCATCAAACAATTTTCAAAAAGACTTTGTTTTCTTTAAATTGTGACTGCCATCTGTCATTTTTATTTTTATTCCTAACCAAAAAACACAACATCAGACGAATGTCAGCTGCATGTTAAAGTAGTTATGCAGACGTATAGCTTTGTTGTCCTACATACTACGAACTACTAGATACATATATATGCCGCCGCACATTTATATTATTACATATACTCAGTATATACCACGCACTTCCAGTTAAATATTATACATGCCACGAATGTCCAGTTAAAAAGCACGCCAAGCACTTCCAATAACATATACATGCCGCACCCTCCCAGTTACATGTACATGTCGCACTCTTCCAGTTACATACATCCACCGCACTCTTCCAGTTACATATACATGCCGCACTCTCCCAGTTACATGTACATGTCGCACTCTTCCAGTTACATATACATGTCGCACTCTTCCAGTTACATACATCCACCGCACTCTTCAAGTTACATATACATGCCGCACTCTCCCAGTTACATGTACATGTCGCACTCTTCCAGTTACATACATCCACCGCACTCTTCCAGTTACATATACATGCCGCACTCGTCCAAGTACATGTATATGCCGCACATTTTCAGTTACATAGACATGTCGTACTTCCAGTTACATAGACATGCCGTACATAAATATGCCGCATTATTCCAGTTACATACACATACCGCACTCTTCCAGTTATATATACATTCCGCACTCATCTGGTTACATACACCCACCGCACTCTTCCAATTACATATACATGCCGCACTCGTCCAGTTACATGTATATGCCGCACATTTCCAGTTACATACACCCACCGCACTCTTCCAGTTACATAAACACGCTCGTCCAGTTACATGTATATGTCGCACTCTTCCAGTTACACATACATGTCGCACATTTCCAGTTACATAGACTTGCCGTACTTCCAGTTACATATACATGCCACACACTTCAATTACACAGACATGTCGCACTCTTTCAGTTATACATGCATGCCACACTCTTCCAGTTACATATATACATATCGCACTCTTACAGTTATACATACATGCCGCACTCTTCCAGTTACACATACATGCCGCACATTTCCAGTTACATAGACATGCCGTACTTCCAGTTACATATACATGCCACACTCTTCCAGTTACACATAAATGCCGCACATTTCCAGTTACATAGACATGCCGTACTTCCAGTTACATATACATGCCACACACTTCAATTACACAGATTGGCCGCACCCTTTCAGTTACACATACATGCCACTTTCTTCCAGTCACATATATACGTATCGCACTCTTACAGTTACATAGATACGCCGCACGCATCAAGTAACATATACATACCGCATTTTTCCAGTTACATGTACATGCCGCACTCTTCCTGTTACATAGACATGTCGTACAATACATGCCGCACACTTCTAATTATTAAAGATGGATTTAGAACAATATCAGGCGATGTTTGCAGTTTATGTTGGCCACGGATTCAACAAAATAGAAGTAAGATAAAATCGTTAGTAAATTAAAACATATAGATGTACTTTATTAACACTGGATACAGCAGTTCACAAAGACAAATGTACTTAATTGAAAGTTCTTGTATTGAAAATGTTAAAATTCATATTAACTACACAATAAGTCATTGCTGTAACCACGAAAAACTGTCGCCACCATGGGGAAATCCCGAATGTGGATTGCTGTAAACTCTGTTGAAGCCGTGACGGAAGAACCAGACCGAAACCGTTGAAGTCTCCCTGTTCAGAAAATATATACATAAAAACGCCCAAAACACTTTTTTCAATAACAGGAGAGGGTGGGTGGGCTTATGTTGCGAATACTGATAAAACTATTTTTTTGTACCGTATAAATTACTGAACTTTTTCTTCTTTGAAATTTTCTGAAGGTAGAGGAAGTGATAATTAAACTTTCCGGTGTCACGTTATAAATTGCACCGGAAGAATGTTATACAATAAATGGTATATGGCCATTTAAGTAACAGTAATTTGTCCTTTAACGCACAAATTCCATTGTTATCAACACGTAAATATGCGTGTACAAAAACATACCACACACTTCATATAGTTATCTACCAACATTGCGATACATGCAATACATAATGCACTTCAAATTGGTATCCGCTTAAAATCTTACTGCTGTTTTTGTTGCTGTGTCCTTTGGGACGATATATACTTTTTATTATGATATCGTAGGAAAAAAAAGGTTCGACTTTGACGCTTTTAAAACTAGAAAAAGTGTAATTATCTAGAAAAAAATCACATCAATTAAAAACACTACCATATTGAATTGTATTTTACAGGCCCGATACTCCTTCTGTTAATTCGCGTAGCTGTATCAGCAGATATGACCGATCTACCCGGCATATTCTCCAGTACAATTTGCGACAATAATGGCTTGAAGAAAGAGTTATTGCCCTTGTGTAAATGCAAAGAGCGCATCAGCGTAACGGACATTCATAGTTTATGTAGGTAAGTATTTGACATTCATGGTTTATGTAGGTAAGTATTTGACATTCATGGTTTATGCAGGTAAGTATTTGACATTCATGGTTTATGTAGGGGTAAGTATTTGACATTCATGGTTTATGTAGGTAAGTATTTGACATTCATGGTTTATGTAGGTAAGTATTTGACATTCATGGTTTATGTTGGTAAGCATTTGACATTCATGGTTTATGTAGGGGTTAGTATTTGACATTCATGGTTTATGTAGGTAAGTATTTGACATTCATGGTTTATGTAGGTAAGTATTTGACATTCATGGTGGTAAGTATTTGACATTCATGGTTTATGTAGGTAAGTATTTGACATTCATGGTTATGTCGGTAAGCATTTGACATTCATGGTTTATGTAGGTAAGTTATGACGTAGAACATTCTGTTTGAAACGAAATATAAAACTGATAATTAAACATGATGGGCATCACACACACATATGGTTCCGGTATTTTCTTTCTAATACACATTACAATACGGAAACTGAAAAATGTTTTGGTTTAAGTAAATATATATTATAGTAAACGGTCTATATATTTAAGTAAAACTCGTTACAACACGTGTTTTTTTTTATTAAAATGAAACTCAAAATGTGGCTGGTGTATCGGTAGTAATAAGAGAGCATGGGGTACATAGAATGCTAGATTGTAAGGCATCACTCTTCAGTATTCGTTAACAAGTATAGAGTTATCAAGACACGAACGTTATACGGGAGTGGCACATGCTATCAGCGCGGACATTGGTAGTAATTCGATGGTATTGCACTTTTTTTTTATGATAAACGTTACCATAGTTGCTCTACCGATACAGATGGTTTCGGATTTAAAACTGATATCTAATATATGCCATTTGCAATTACTTTTTAACTCAAACCTTTCGAAGTCAAACCTTTCGAAAGTACGCATTGCATGCATAATGAACGTTTTCAATCAATACTCCATTTTATAATACGATTTCATACAAATAAAATTGAAGAAATAACCAGTTGTGCTTAATATAGTAATGGTACTCCCTTGAGGTGTGATTTAATATTGGCTCAGTCGTTGGTCCAAGGAATGTCATATTGGCCCAAGCAACGAGTGAACATATGAGAATACGACAAAACAACAAATGTTCGTTTTTATTGTATGCCTTATAATCAACGTTTATGCAGAAAATGATGTTGTTGTTGTTATTTTGGTGACGTCAAAGGTCCAGTATGACGAAGTTATGTCATTTCCAAGGCAACTATATAACATTAAAACTAACTTTCTGAAAATAAAAAGTTTTCGAAAAAAAAACAAAGAAAAAAAAGTTAGCTCATTTTCAGCTAAGAACATTTCCAAGTTAGAGGTATACATTTAACAGTTTTTTTCTTAAACAAGTTGTTTTTTTACATTACAAAAAAGTAGTACCGCTAGTGAAAAAACTCACTATATTTCATAGTATGAAATGTAGTATATGGAGAATGATTTCATCGAGTTGGTTGATTTAAACATAGGGTTGGCGTAGCTGTATTATAGCATGTCCATTTCATCTGCCTGCCATACGCTAACGTCCGATAACTGGTACTTAGAGTACACCAGTCATTTGACAGATGTTATTTCAATTAAAAAAATTATGACTGTGCAAATACAAAGGAGATGTCAGCAACCAGGACAAGTCATCGGCCATGCTACAAAACACTAATATCACTGCTAACATTCAATATTCCATTGCTTATCAGAGTTAACTTAATTATGTATTTTCATTTAAAGACCTCTTGTTTTTGCTTCCCTAGGTCACACCGTGAATTATCAGCATGTATCGAGCAGGAGATTGCCACGACAACTAACTATAGCGGCTACCTTGCCGTGGTGTTCAACAAAACCCGCATGCTTAACACAATGGATTATTTATGTAAATTGCTCAACGGTATGTTAATCATTAAAGTTTATGATTCTTTCATCTGAATGTCAGCTTTAATTAACTTGATTACAGTTGTACTAACGTATTATTGATTTATAGTTATTACATAATGTGCGGTGGGAATATAATAAAGCCATGTCAAAAATATCACAATACATAAGTGTAATAAATATGCAAATAAAGTCCGAAACATCGCTCGATCTTTTCCGTAAACTCGGTATGCAATTGGAATTGCCCGTACAGTCACGGAGGCAAATCTGATTGCTCGTTGTGGTACGGAGAAGACCGAAGCAAGATATATATACATGCTGTGACATTTTGGATTCATGTGATAAAATGTTCGGATAAAATCGATATGATGCTCGGCACAGCTTAATATTACTCATGCCTCCTTAAACTATATACCAATATTACTCATGCCTCCTTAAACTATATACCAATATTACTCATGCCTCCTTAAACTATATACCAATATTACTCATGCCTCCTTAAACTATATACCAATATTACTCATGCCTCCTTAAACTATATACCAATATTACTCATGCCTCCTTAAACTATATACCAATATTACTCATGCCTCCTTAAACTATATACCAATATTACTCATGCCTCCTTAAACTATATACCAATATTACTCAGCCTCCTTAAACTATATACCAATATTACTCATGCCTCCTTAAACTATATACCAATATTACTCATGCCTCCTTAAACTATATACCAATATTACTCATGCCTCCTTAAACTATATACCAATATTACTCATGCCTCCTTAAACTATATACCAATATTACTCATGCCTCCTTAAACTATATACCAATATTACTCATGCCTCCTTAAACTATATACCAATATTACTCATGCCTCCTTAAACTATATACCAATATTACTCATGCCTCCTTAAACTATATACCAATATTACTCATGCCTCCTTAAACTATATACCAATATTACTCATGCCTCCTTAAACTATATACCAATATTACTCATGCCTCCTTAAACTATATACCAATATTACTCATGCCTCCTTAAACTATATACCAATATTACTCATGCCTCCTTAAACTATATACCAATATTACTCATGCCTCCTTAAACTATATACCAATATTACTCATGCCTCCTTAAACTATATACCAATATTACTCATGCCTCCTTAAACTATATACCAATATTACTCATGCCTCCTTAAACTATATACCAATATAACTCATGCCTCCTTAAACTATATACCAATATTACTCATGCCTCCTTAAACTATATACCAATATTACTCATGCCTCCTTAAACTATATACCAATATTACTCATGCCTCCTTAAACTATATACCAATATTACTCATGCCTCCTTAAACTATATACCAATATTACTCATGCCTCCTTAAACTATATACCAATATTACTCATGCCTCCTTAAACTATATACCAATATTACTCATGCCTCCTTAAACTATTTACCAATATTACTCATGCCTCCTTAAACTATATACCAATATTACTCATGCCTCCTTAAACTATATACCAATATTACTCATGCCTCCTTAAACTATATACCAATATTACTCATGCCTCCTTAAACTATATACCAATATTACTCATGCCTCCTTAAACTATATACCAATATTACTCATGCCTCCTTAAACTATATACCAATATTACTCGTGCCTCCTTAAACTATATACCAATATTACTCGTGCCTCCTTAAACTATATACCAATATTACTCGTGCCTCCTTAAACTATATACCAATATTACTCGTGCCTCCTTAAACTATATACCAATATTACTCGTGCCTCCTTAAACTATATACCAATATTACTCGTGCCTCCTTAAACTATATACCAATATTACTCGTGCCTCCTTAAACTATATACCAATATTACTCGTGCCTCCTTAAACTATATACCAATATTACTCGTGCCTCCTTAAACTATATACCAATATTACTCGTGCCTCCTTAAACTATATACCAATATTACTCGTGCCTCCTTAAACTATATACCAATATTACTCGTGCCTCCTTAAACTATATACCAATATTACTCGTGCCTCCTTAAACTATATACCAATATTACTCGTGCCTCCTTAAACTATATACCAATATTACTCGTGCCTCCTTAAACTATATACCAATATTACTCGTGCCTCCTTAAACTATATACCAATATTACTCGTGCCTCCTTAAACTATATACCAATATTACTCGTGCCTCCTTAAACTATATACCAATATTACTCGTGCCTCCTTAAACTATATACCAATATTACTCGTGCCTCCTTAAACTATATACCAATATTACTCATGCCTCCTTAAACTATATACCAATATTACTCGTGCCTCCTTAAACTATATACCAATATTACTCGTGCCTCCTTAAACTATATACCAATATTACTCATGCCTCCTTAAACTATATACCAATATTACTCATGCCTCCTTAAACTATATACCAATATTACTCGTGCCTCCTTAAACTATATACCAATATTACTCATGCCTCCTTAAACTATATACCAATATTACTCATGCCTCCTTAAACTATATACCAATATTACTCATGCCTCCTTAAACTATATACCAATATTACTCGTGCCTCCTTAAACTATATACCAATATTACTCATGCCTCCTTAAACTATATACCAATATTACTCGTGCCTCCTTAAACTATATACCAATATTACTCATGCCTCCTTAAACTATATACCAATATTACTCATGCCTCCTTAAACTATATACCAATATTACTCATGCCTCCTTAAACTATATACCAATATTACTCATGCCTCCTTAAACTATATACCAATATTACTCGTGCCTCCTTAAACTATATACCAATATTACTCGTGCCTCCTTAAACTATATACCAATATTACTCATGCCTCCTTAAACTATATACCAATATTACTCATGCCTCCTTAAACTATATACCAATATTACTCGTGCCTCCTTAAACTATATACCAATATTACTCGTGCCTCCTTAAACTATATACCAATATTACTCATGCCTCCTTAAACTATATACCAATATTACTCATGCCTCCTTAAACTATATACCAATATTACTCATGCCTCCTTAAACTATATACCAATATTACTCATGCCTCCTTAAACTATATACCAATATTACTCATGCCTCCTTAAACTATATACCAATATTACTCATGCCTCCTTAAACTATATACCAATATTACTCATGCCTCCTTAAACTATATACCAATATTACTCATGCCTCCTTAAACTATATACCAATATTACTCATGCCTCCTTAAACTATATACCAATATTACTCATGCCTCCTTAAACTATATACCAATATTACTCGTGCCTCCTTAAACTATATACCAATATTACTCATGCCTCCTTAAACTATATACCAATATTACTCATGCCTCCTTAAACTATATACCAATATTACTCATGCCTCCTTAAACTATATACCAATATTACTCATGCCTCCTTAAACTATATACCAATATTACTCGTGCCTCCTTAAACTATATACCAATATTACTCATGCCTCCTTAAACTATATACCAATATTACTCATGCCTCCTTAAACTATATACCAATATTACTCGTGCCTCCTTAAACTATATACCAATATTACTCGTGCCTCCTTAAACTATATACCAATATTACTCATGCCTCCTTAAACTATATACCAATATTAATCATGCCTCCTTAAACTATATACCAATATTACTCATGCCTCCTTAAACTATATACCAATATTACTCATGCCTCCTTAAACTATATACCAATATTACTCATGCCTCCTTAAACTATATACCAATATTACTCATGCCTCCTTAAACTATATACCAATATTTCTCAGTATTTTGTCAGTACAAATATATGTGCTTAACAGCATATTTGGCTAAATTGAACTATTATACTCATCCAATCTCATTTCCGCATAGGAAGGGCCTTTAAGTACTTAAGTAAACAACGGCTACAAAGATGAATAACAGGCAAGATTTGACATTCTTGAACAAAAAACGGGTTGACAATAGGGCTACCGCCTAGGAACAGTCAGTGGCAAAAAAAGGTCACTGTTTTTTTTTTAAACCAGGTTCTGTGGTGCACCAAACCGCACTCCTACCCTATTGCCATCCCAATAAAACGTGATAGTGTAAATAAAGATATACTCGCCAGGTTACATTCTCTAACAAACAAGGCAGCATTAATAGCCAATATAAGTATGACGCATTTAATGATCATGTATCTATAAAAAAAAGAAGCATAGAAAGTCACAACTCAATTAATCAATGACTTGGCAGAAGCCAGAGCAACAACAAAAAAAACGTTAAGGGTACACCAAGACAAGATTTAAGACAAACATCAAACGCTACCGTAATTTGAGGATTAATGTAGACGTCATAGGATCCATAATCTGTCCGGTCATCTCACAATCAAAGACAAAGCATACTGGCGAACTGTTAATAGGCCAACCACTAAACATGCAGTGCTTTGCAAAATCTGATGGTCATAACCTATTTTGAAAAACTATTTATCACGTATAATCAAGATGGTATACAAGTGATTATGACCAAGGATCTTACGAAGTTTCTATATCACATCACCATAGAAGTTTGGTTGTGATAGTCCTTGTCGCAGAAAAGTTCTTAAATAACTTGTATATTTTATAAATAAATCATAGTTACGATAGTGCAAATTCCCAAAGGTTTTTCGAATTTAATGGTAACGGTAGCCCTGCTGGAGTAGTTTTTTAGTCATACAAATATTACGAATATTAAAGTCCTCAACGTGACTACAAGCTCTAGAACAACGAATAAGTTGAAACTCCATAAGAAGTAGCTCGGCTAACATCCCCATCTAAGTGGGGATAATTAACAATTTCAAAATTAAAATAATCTCTCTTGTCATAGATCTTACTAATTACTTCACCATTTTCAATAGAGAGATGTAAATCCAGAAAAGAAACGACAGTATCAGAAATATTAGCTTTGTTGAGTTGAATTTCTTTAGGAGAGATATTATTAACAATACTAGAAAAGAAAGGAGTGTCAATGTTCAGTATGTCATCCAGATACCGAGCAGTGTCAGTAAAGGCTTCAATTATATCTGCCTGAGTATCGGATTAAAGACTCAACATGAAATCTCTTTAATAGTAATACAAGAACATATATAAAATAAAATCTGTGACAAGAATTGCACAGTTCGTACCCGTAGGAATACTAACAATTTGTCTATAAACGACAGATCCATACCTGGCGAAAATATTATTAATAGGAAAATGAGTGCCTCTTCTTGGCAAGTCCACATAGTGTAATTGTTGAAACTGCCGTTTGTAAAACACGCATTAGTATGTTTACAGGCCAATTTTTTGTCTGTAGCGGAACTTTTTTGAATGAGAGCAATAAGCGTCTCTTTGCTAAGGTGATGTGATAATACTCTTCAGAAAGTAAGTAAAGACATGGACATCAATGTACAGAATATGATACATCTACAAAACTAACACAGACGATACAAACATTAATACAAACACGAGTTTGAATATATACCCTCGTATGCTGAAAATAATTAAAACAACTGTTTGAAATACGTCAGAGCTTTGTGCTAAAACAGAGAATCCCAATTCAAACGTATTACATATATTCAGTACGAGATCAACTGACTTGAAATGCAACACTTGATTTCTACGACCAATGTCGTTTGTTTAGTTACGTTTGGCCAACACCCTTTTGCTTAAATAACTGTATTATGATATCATATATTTTATATTTAACGATGAGTTGATACATCGTTGGACACCTTTACTTTAAACTTTTTCGGGTCAAGGTTGATTTTGTCTGTTCATGTTTTTTTATAGCGAAAAATTGCGTTTTCGGGTCACGCTTGGTGGTTATGTAACGAAGTATATAGTGAGGCATGATTTGCGCGTAATGTTTAAAATAAGTTCGAGCATCTAGGGCATTTTTAGTTTAACATTTTTAGTTTACTGAGATCGCTCACATGCCAAATGATCGGAACCAATCACATTGCAGATCGTGGCATTTGCTATATGCTATTTAATACCGCAACGAACCAAATGCGCCAAAGGCAGTTGGTTAGAGGCGTCGTCTAATATGTGTCTGCTGAACCGAAGGTTCAAGATTCGAGCCTAATACAAGGCAACATTTTTTAAACCGTACAATGTTAAGATATTTCAAAAAATATTATACGAAACTACTACGGAATAAATGTGATTGGTTCCGACAATTTGGCATTTGAGTACTCTGTACTAGACAACCGGTTGAGTAGACCTGCTCAAATTTACTAGGCGAATATACTATTCAACAGAAAAGACTATTTTAATTCGAGTTTCAGTTTCTTTTCATGAGTTTTAAATGCATGTTGAAGTTAGCTCCGCGTTTCTTATGTATGCAAGGTTATCCAAGCACATAAAATCATTTCGATCAAGACTTTGCTTATTTTTTTTGTATAGAAAACACTCATCCCTTCAATTTAATATTAAGACCACAATGGTCAAACGTCATTTTTTTTCTCGTAAGTTGTCATGTATTCACTGGATTACACAATGGAATCTTCTATTAACGACCTCTGTCAGTTTATCAACCTATTTCGGCCAGGATATTTTTATGCTCAGATTTGTTTGATTAACATGGGACATCGGAGTGTTTGTGATGTCTTTTAATAAGTTGTATTAAAAAGCAAACACTATCCTATCACTATAAAAAAATATTTGACGATTTAATAATATGAATGAGACCACAAGGAACAAACGTCTCTCTGGACCACATTGTTTTCTTTGGGAAGCTTAACGTCTCTTCCTCGAAATAACCTGCAAGAAACACAGGGTTGACCGATTTGCTTTTTTTTAAGAGACCATGTTGATTTTTTTCAGTTCATTTTCATTTTCAAATGTATAGCCCAGTATTAGATTCTTAGATCTGGGCTCGAAAACATTCAGGCATATCCATAACTGTATGAAATCACGAACTTCCTATTTTTGTCATTTGGAACAAAAAAAGAAAGAAGATATTTGCACATTTAAGAAATAAACAAGAACCGAATAAACAGTTCTTTTTGTTTTAAACGCAAAACAGTTTGAATTTAGGGCTCCTGTTCTAAATTATACTATGCTATCTATAAACAGGCGGAGATCTGACGCCATGTTCCCGAATAGCAGAAATAGACCGCTTCGAACAGACGTTTAGGACAGAACTAGAAGCCATGTCGGCAGGAACTGTTACTCAAGAACATGCGTGCAAGTAAGTGTTTCATTTCATTTTACTTGATGGAGCATACTCGTACATTTTTTCTAATTTGCGTGTCATTTCTGCAACATACGCTTCAGTTATGAGAATGTGCATTCTTTTCTATCAACATTTTTAGTTTACACTGTCCCGTTTTATTGGGTTGACAGTAGGGTGTGTGAGTTTTGGTGCACCCTAGAACCTGGTTTAACCCCCATCGGCCTTTTTTGCCACTGACCGTTCCAAGGCGGTAGCCCTATTGTCAAACCTTTTGTGTTTGTGATGTCTAATATGGTACTTTATTCATCTTTAAATGTGTTCTTTGTTTCTGTGTGTGTTTGTGGTTGAGTGTTGTCCTTGAATGCTGCTTTTCCTGTTCGATTTTTATATCTATATTTATTTAAGATTATTGAAAGTCCTATTACTAGAATATTATTTTTGTAAATGGAACTTAAGAATGGTGGTTATTTTAGTATATTATTTTGTATAACTGGAACCTTTTTTTGTATATCATAGTGCATTTATTAATGATACACATACAACGATAGTTGAAAATATTCTTTTAACACATGAATGAATCTAAAGCAGACAGAAAAGTGTTTTCTAATTTTGTATTTCAGAATAACAGATGATCTGAGTAAGAATTACTGGAAATCCCTAGAATCGTTATGTCCGGTCAAAATACGACACGTGGTGTCTAAACTTGCCGAATCGTACATATCAACTAATTGCTCAATGTTGTAAGTATCTTATCTAAAAGAGTCGTAAATATCAACTAACTGCTCAATAAGTATTGCATCAAAAACAGTTGTGCATATCAACTAATTGCTCAGTGCTGTAAGTATTTATCTTAAACAGTCGTACATAGCAACTAATTGCTCGGTATTGTAAGTAGTGTATCTAAAACAGTCGTACATATCCACTAATTGCTCGGTGTTAAGTAGTGTATCGTAAACAATCGTACATATCCACTAATTGCTCGGTATTGTAGTAGTGTATCTAAAACAGTCGTACATATCCACTAATTGCTCGGTTTTGTAAGTAGTGTATCTTAAACAATCGTACATATCAACCAATTGCTCAATATTGTAAGTAGTGTATCTAAAACAGTCGTATATCAACCAATTGCTCGGTGGTGCAAGTATTTTATCATAAAGAGTCGTACATATCAACTAATTGCTCGGTGTTGTAAATATTGCATCTTAAACGAAACGTATGTAATTGAAACGTTTTTACATCTTATGGTATCGCATAGGGTCAGATACAACTATTGCATTTCCCATGGTCCTCCATAATATTCGTTTGGCTTTCAACCCCTATTCCTATATCTGAACGTATGGAAACACCTAACTTATTTTAAAGAACTATCTTAGAGACACTCGAAAATGACCAGCAAATTGGGGGTAATATAATGCTTTCAGCCTCTAATATTTCACTGAAAGTGGGCACCAGAATGGAGTAAAGACATTTTCTTTTTTCAAATATACCCCAGTACAATTGTGACCATAAAATGTCAATGTCAATCAAAATAGCTTAAATGAACATGTTTTATGTTGGAAATATAATTGTTTGATGTTTATAGGAATTTGTTATGATTTGGGTAATTTAATCCAATCAGAATCTACCTTACAATCTGACTATATGCCCCAATAATCAAGCAGTCAGAAGCCCCAAATCAGTAGTGGTATCTGACCATAGGACACACATTGTGTTTCCCGGTTAACATGGTTAATGCTGCACATATTACTGATAGTGTTAGAAGTTTTACTCAGTGTATTCGGGTGCATGGTATACCAATACAATGCATAAAAAAGAAACATGCACTTTTATATGTGTTAAAGATCTATTTCTAGCCTATTGTATTTGGGAGAGGGAGTGGGTGTGAATGGAGAGCGAAGAGCATTTGTATAGATAATTGTAAATCACGTTAATAAATACTGAAAAGTGGATCCCTTGAAAGCAACAAACAAACAAGAGATAAAAGTGGATTCGGTTTTACTGAGTCTGTTCATGAGAGGTAATGTGAAGTGCAACACTTCTCACGGCTCCTAGCACCGGCTTAAGGGATATTCTGCTTTAAAGCCACACATATTGAGCTTGATGATCTCAAAGGACCAGTAAGTAATAACGCTACTTATTTGTAGTCGGGGCAACCTTTTACGGCCGCCACACGGCACTAAACAAACGCTAGTGTGAATGATAATAAATGCTGAAAAGTGGATCGATTGAAAGCAACAATACACAAACAAGAGATAAAAGTAGCAGACTCGGTTTTATTGAGTATGATATAGTGGTGGTATTTAGCTTTGTATCAGATGATGAGGCCCGCCCATGAAAGCTTTTGTACATATTAAAGCATAGAAGAAGTTTTTTCATTAGTTGTGTTTTGCTCTAAAACAAATAATTATCGACAAGGTAAGTTCGTGATTTCATACAGTTATGGATATGGATATTTAGTATAGCTTAATGGTTAAATTGTTTCTTTTCTTCATAAAACTAAAGTACAAAGTATTATTTAGCTATACCTAGATAATATTCAATATGACAATGCTATTCTAAATAACATAGTATAGCTTCATGGTTAAATTGTTTTGTTTTCTTTATAAAACTAAAGTACAAAGTATTATTTAGCTATACACTAGATAATATGCAATATGACAATGCTATTCAAAATACCATAGTACAGCTTAATGGTTAAATTGTTTTGTTTTCTTCATAAAACTAAAGTACAAAGTAGTATTTAGCTATGCACAAGATAATATGCAATATGACAATGCTATTCAAAATAACAAAAACTGCTATCGGGCCTCAGTTTATATAACTGAGTTATTCAGTCATCTAGCGTGTTAGCAATCTAACTTTAAGCTATCTGTTTAGCATTGCCTTTTCAATGTAGTGTTAAACATGTTTGATTTTAATAGTTTAAAATATATACATATATAATTATATTGGTACAGTACATAGTAAATAGGATTGGAACGAAAGAGTTTCTCTCCTTAAAGATGAATGGTCACCCTTTTTGTAGTATTATCAGTTATACATATATATATATACAAATTTAACTCTTAAACATCATATGAACATTTCTTGATAGTCCCGGAGAGAAACATATATTTAGAACCGCTACTAAGTCGTATGTAAAAATAAGTATTATTTGCATGACGTAGATACTACTTTTACCACTGCGTGACTGCAAGGGGAAATGAGGTAATTCTGAATTGTACAGCTGCACAACTATTGCCAGATAATTGATGTATTTACCTGAGGATTAATTTACCTGTTCAAAGTTTTCTACGTCATCAAATAAAATTATTCTCGCTTTTCACAGATATTTCAATGTGTGAATTGTAAATATCTACTATTGTGTAGTGATTTCGATTTAAATAAACATTAACATGTTCATGAAACAAAACATGGCCGGAGAACTTTAAAGTTTCGTTGATATATAGGTCCTTATATATATTAAATATATTTTTGATAAACTTGGTTTTAATCATGTCTGGTTATTCCATGGCGTTGGAAATAAAATAGGTTTTATGTCAATTTTTAAACAACGATTAAAGGATACAGTTATTCAAAGTTGGAATGAAGAATTAGTGAACTCAACCCGTGCTAGGACATATGTATTGTTTTCAGAATTTCGCTTTCAACCGTATTTAGAAAATGTAAATTTAAGAAAATTCAGATGTGCTTTAAGCAGATTACGAGTGTCATCTCACCGTCTTGAAGTGGAGACGGGGAGATGGCACAAACCACAAAAAATACCACTACATGAACGTAAATGTCAGTTATGTAACAATCTCGAGGATGAATTCCATTTCTTGTTTGAATGCACAATGTACAAAGAACTGCGTATAAAATATATCAAATCATACTACTGGAAGCATCCTAATATTCTGAAGTTTACTGAACTCATGAACAATAACAATGTACGCATAGAAAGAAACCTTGCCATGTATGTTTTTGAAAGTTTTAAAATACGTAATGAATTATTGTATAATAATACATAAGATTCTCCTCGTCAGCTCATTTGATAGGAGTATATGAATACTTCATTGCTATAATAAGTATACTTCAGTTGAACCATGCTTAATCACTTGATAATAGTTACTATGTATACTGTATCACCACCTATTGATATTTTGTATATTGTTAAATAAGCATTTGTGTACTCATGGGCCTATGGCCTTTTGTATGAAATAAACTATTCTATATATGTTTTAAAATTTCAGTTTGAAAGAGTCTCAGTCGCAAAAATGTGCGGTTATTAAAAAGGCGTTCCATCCCGATACGCAGGGGAACGTCAATGAGTGTTTGTAAGTATGTTTAATGATAACATAATATTATACCTAATATAATCCTTACGCTGGTCTTTCTTTCTTCAAGATTTGTTCTAGTAGCGTTGTTACATGTAAATATTCTGCATACCATATTTGGTATGGTTTAAAGAAACTAAATCGTCAAATAACGGCAAAATTACGTTCGTTTATTAAAAGTCTATCCACGTGTTCAGGTCATATAATAACGTATAAGTTCGGATTAAAAGTATAGAATTTTATTTTTCACGGGTTCTTCAAATAAACGTGATTGAATGTGCGTAAAATGAATTATGAGTTGGTAACTCTTAATTCAACGTTCCAGTTTTTGGGTTTGGCCTGGGTGGTTAAAGCCGTTTATATTGTGTCTATAGAGTTTGGATTCTCAACATACTAGTTTATAAGTTATACATAAACTTTTTCGTCAGTAGGTTAAGAAAAGTTGTACATCTATTGTACACGTTGGCTGTTGTTGGCGGGATAACTACTTTAAAATGAAATGGCGTATAGACTCAAGAAGCTTTGTTAAAATGAATTACAGTTGATGTTATTGATGATGTAGAACATGTATTTTATTCTTTAGAACGACGAACAAGTTAAAAGTATGTATATATTAAGGTTAGATGCCATTTTCACAATAAAAATCGCAGGGTTGTTGCACTTTGGTGACAAAAATAAAGTAGTCCGTATAAATATGGTTTAAGTATGCACCATATGCTCCATGCTTACAGCATTTCAATCCAGAATATTGTTCGTGTTGTACTTGTCGTTTCTATAAAATTTCATATGTTCGTGTAGTAGAGCCGTTGCTATTTGTTATATGGTGATACTTTTAAGGCAGATGAATATAATGTGATTTATCATCGTATTTTTTTTTCAACATTTGGATCACAAACATAAATAAAAAAACTCAATTTTTAAACAAATGGAGTACTTTGGTTGAAAACAATTGCTCCAGAACATATATTTGTTCGTGATATTTACAGATTAATTTTTCAACACCATGTTATCAGCAGTTAAAGTTTAGAAATGTGCAGGACTTGCAGGAAAAGCATTAATGTCGGCAAAAAAAAGAGACTTTAAACAAATTGACCTGCTGGTTTTCTCAAGCATGACAATGTCTTCACTCAGTAATGAAAATGCCATTATAGCGAATATAACACATTTTTAATTGTTTTATTGACAGCCTGAATATATGATTAACAAAACTGTCCCATCATTGATCGTAAATTGCCAGAACTATATATGGTGGAGAGCGAGTGCACTGTCCCATCAATGATAGTAAATTGCCAGAACTATATATGGTGGAGGGCGAGTGCACTGTCCCATCAATGATAGTAAATTGCCAGAACTATATATGGTGGAGGGCGAGTGCACTGTCCCATCAATGATAGTAAATTGCCAGAACTATATATGGTGGAGAGCGAGTGCACTGTCCCATCAATGATAGTAAATTGCCAGAACTATATATGGTGGAGAGCGAGTGCTAAAATATATGCATCTTATGGCCGAGCGCTTATTCATCATCGCGCAAATATGCCATGAATCGTCAAAAATCGTTCAGTGTGCTAAATTTTGACTTATCAAAAAGAAATATTTCTTTCAATAATGCATTTGTAAAACAAACTAAGGAGTCCATTTATAGAAATTTCTTCAGAAACAATTAACTCTTAATTTGATGTTGTTTTTTTTTGTTATTACGGAATATTTAAACATTATTTTCATCAATAGTGTCTTTAAATTTAAATTTCAATATACCTGATGCTCAAAGTGCTCAAGATATGTGTCTGACAGAAAAAGTGATGACTTCTTTAAAATAAATTACAACCACAATTACAGTACTTAACATCGTTGAGCTATGAAGAATGCTTACGTTTTCGTTGCGGACCCTAGGAAATCTTTAAATACAACAAAGCATTTTAAACGGTTATAACACAGTTATTATGCAAAATTAACCAATCATAGGCCATCACTGGCATAGTAATCACATAATAATGTTTACATATATGAGGTTATAAAATAACAAAAGCTTACTTCTGATTATACAACACAATTAACATAAGTAAACATCTAATTAGATAAGGCATAAAACAACAATAACAGTTTATCATATATACATAGTACATGCATAAAAAAACGTTGGTTGTACCAACTTACAGTTCAGTATGACGTTTTAATGGCCACATATTTAAGTTTTATGTATTCCTTTCTCATACATATGCAATTTGTTTTGACCATTATTTACGCTAATATAGACTTCCATAATATTACACGGTAAGTGTTGTGTCCGCAACGCTTTGCAATATTAACAAGAAAAGCATAACGCATGCGTTATATGTAGACGATTTTAATAATGGGTTAGTTTGTGGAGGCTTTGTTCAAGTCAAATATCTGTAGTCGTCGATATGGAGATGACATGAAGAATTAAAATATACTGTATGAATACAGATACGTTTTTATTTGGTCTTAGGTATACACTATTATAAATGTTAAAGGGAACATATTCAAGTAGCTATTACAGTGACCATGCCACAATATAATAAAAAAGTCATATTTACTTAAATTTGACAAATGATTATCATATGGGCCCTATTTATGTTCATGGTTTAGTTGTATTCAGGCTCAAAACCGCTTCGGAGTTGCATTTTAAATGAATTACAAGTGATCTTAGAGAAAATATTTAATTTCTTTACTTCTTTACTTCATTATAATACTCAAATATAAATGGATGCCGAAACGTCTATGGTAAAAACTAAAACATATGCCGAAATGGTTTGATGCCGAAACGTCCAGGTGTCGAAATGGTTTGGTGCCGAAACGTCCTGAATCGATCTTGATTACACAGACGCAAAAACTTGAGAATTGTCTGCATTTATTAATAAGCATCTTTCATGTACTGATCATTGGGACCTATACACAATAGTTTTTGTCTAGAAAATATAACTCGCTCAACATTTACTTATTTTAAAGGCAGTTTTATTTTATTTCTGATAAATACATGATTGTGTTAGACTTCATATACATGATATCGGAGTATTAGATGCATCCGTTTTGTTACATGTCACTTTTTAATTATTTTATGGAATAGTGATTGTGTTTGTTATACATTCATAAACTGGCCGATAGTGTAAGAACAATGTCAGTTTTTGATTTTGATATAAATGAAAGGTAAATACATAACAAATCACAAATTAATTTCTATGGAGAAAACAGTGACCTATAAAGAAAACCTGTTGCGTACATTACACCTTTGCGGACACCATGTGCATGACATTTATGCCATAATTACTTTGACAATGTTGATTTTTTCTTAATCAGCATATGTGTGCCTGCACAAATTGTGTCATTGCGAACACTACAGAATCTGTGAATCCCAGTAGCGTCTAAACACATGGGGAAACAATTATTTTCTGCTACAGCCATCTTATTTTTTACTTTATGTTGCATTTATGATATATTAAGGCTCAGCTTAAATGCTATGATGATACATTTAAATGTAACTAGATTGAAAATGCAGTACTTTTGATACTGAAGGCAGAACTTTAACATAAAGGTAAAACAAGGTGTGTGTTTTATATAAATTAACATTTCTTAATTAGATAGTTATTTAATAATCCAAAGAACAAATGATGGTTATTTTCAAGTGCAATAACATTACAGTGAAAAAAACTAGCATTTGTTCATGCCTATTTACAAGTAAAATTGGTAGATGTCATAAATATACATGTTATATACCTTTTTCCCGTCAAAACCATCATCCATGACATAAAAACATAATTAAACATTAATTCAATGATGATACCATATTGCACCAGCAGGCTCTCCTCCTGCGCTCTTTATTGTGAAAATGGCGAGAATATGTTTGTTAACTGTATTGCTTTGTTTTAAGTAAAGTATGACGAATATAAAGGTGATTATGCTCTGGCTCAAATTAAATGATAACCAGCTATCAAATTATGTCAAAATAAAACATTTTAAGGTTTAGCACAGGTCAGTGTTTATGGGTATATGACTTTAGGATGAGTTTTGTTTTAATTAATTTATTTTGTCTTAATGTAGAGCTGCGGTTGACACAGTGGTGAAGTGTTTTGCCCGAGAGAGACTGGATTCCCATCACCCCTACGACCGATGGACCAATATTGATTTAGATATGGACAAATTTACATTGTATGAACAATTAAGATGTGATTTGGAAAAGGGTATGTATATAAAAGCAACGGAAATCTAAAAATAAATGATACTTGTGGGTTGGTTTTATTTGGTAAAACATGTTCGTTCAGGATACGGTTCACACGGGAATTTTGAAAAGGTTATTTAACGAACCTATTACATGAATTAACATGACGCCATTACTTAGTGTCCGCCCTATTGCTGATGTCGGAGTATATTGGCAATAGGTTTGATTATAATACAGTTGTGCGTGCTTGTCTTTGTTGGAGGTATCGTAATGGCTGACTGGTTGGAATAGATATATGACTGACAACTGACGTCATGTTAATTGAAGGTTTTGACGTGATACGTTACACAGCATATGCCCTTTTAGGATTTATATGCATTCCTACTTTCCCAATTTTTGACCATGGAAATACTCGTGAACTGAAAACAACCTTAAGTTTGTGTAAATAAGGCGGTTCTCGCTGTAAGAAAATAAAGTCGCGGAGAGTCGGGTAAGGATTATTTTACATCTTTGAAATCTTTATTATGAACATTACATGTGCCTATTGTTGTACTATTATGGTACATTTTATTTTCTAGATTTAGACAAAAAATGCACCAAGAAATACTACTCCGAGCTAAAACAGTGTGGAGATATTTATAACAACGGTTATACAACACAGGTGGAGATGATAAAAAACAGCAAAGAAGTTACTGTGGAGGACGTGTGTGTGTAAGGATAATATCATCTTTATTACTTGATGTATATCATGCGAGGAGTCTCTTATGAAATTGAAGACATTATATACAATGAACAATGGTAACGCTTGTTTATAGCTGAACCAACTCTTTTATCTCATGAGCATTGAGAGATCTTCAAAGTGTTGGCCCTCATATTTTCATATTAGATCAATATTTGTAATATCTATTAAGTGATGTCATTGAGTGGTTCAACTTATTTGACTTCAAAGTAGGGAGAAACTATGCTCCGCCTACCTGATTCTGCATTGTGCACTGGTAAACATGTGTTTACACAGTCGTTTTCCTTTAAAAGAGCATTGTGGCTGCATATTTAAGGAGAACAGTTCAAGAATAATTTAAGAATCTAAAATTGTTCGTCGTCAACCAAGGAACATCTAATAAAGCCTCCCTCATGTTGAGATCGTCGTCAACCAAGGAACATCTAATAAAGCCTCCCTCATGTTGAGATACTGCCGTCATCTAATAAAGCCTCCCTCATGTTGAGCGTCGTCAACCAAGGAACATCTAATAAAGCCTCCCTCATGTTGAGATACCAAGGAACATCTAATAAAGCCTCCCTCATGTTGAGATACTGCCGTGTTTTTAGACATTAGAGTATGCTCGGATTTTATTTTTGTTGTCAACTTTTGTTTAAATTGAGCTACCCTACTTCCTCCAACCTAAAATCTGAGAATTTATAAAAAATAAATCGTTGTGATTTTCGTCTCAACTTTAAAAAACGTGCGCCCCACTAATGTCAAATTCTATATCTCCGACTGCAGAGCTTGTGTGGAGTGAAAAGCCCTTGAACATCAGAGCTTGGTTAGCTGTGGCATCAAGGTCGAAATCAAGGTTGCTGGCAGAAGAAAAAGGCGCTATAGACAGTGGGCGGGTGCATGTACTGCACACGCAGACGAATTGAAGCCACTAAGTGGGCGGGTTGAACTATACATTGGTTATTGTTCACTTATTCGTATTTTAAAGAAATAAGTCTCTATCGCTCCATTGAAGTTATTTCCTTAAAATTCGAATAATGAACTATAACCTATACACAAATCTTATACATTGTTGGAATCAGTATCTACTAAATTATGTTGGCTTCTCAGAGAATTATATATAAAGGAACATTTCGGTAGGCAACTATTATTTTGAAATTTGTCTGATACGTTGTTTGGACATATGGTATCGACCTACTTGGTCAGATTATGACAAATCCTTCCGGGGTTATAATCATCATAACATCATGTATTGCCACACATAGATGATCATGTATATGTGAACATAAAAACGAAACCACAGAAAGCAACCATTAATGGCCTCAGTTACTTAGCAAAGGTGAGAGTAAGCAATAAGAGAATAAACCGTCCGACAAGACCAGATATCTTCAAAATACTAGAAAACGCTTTAATTTGATATAATTTGTTAATTTGTTTGTATGGTGTTTTACGTCATTTTCAACACATGTAATGTTATATATGACGGTCGATTTTTTGTGGTGGAGGCAGACTACCCACTTTTCCTGGGTAGAACCAGTACTGTACATCTCCCGCCATCCGTAAGAATCGACACTTCCTCACTTACAAGTCGAGCTCCCAGTGAGATTCGAACTCGCAGCGGTGAGAGGCGAAGGTTTACAACGTAACGTCGTTAACCATTCGGCCACGGAGACGCTGAATGTTTTATAATAAACATTAAACAGACGTCGTTTTAGTGTCCAAAATGCAAGTTATGTACACCTAGAATTGCTTTACATATCCTCTTAATATTATGTTTTTAAGCATTTTGTTAGAAACTGGGACCATACGCCGCTGGCCATGGAGTGGAAAGGAAGGTCCCATGTTCACCGTCATATGCATACCATCTTCGGGATGGCTCAAATTGTCGTACTTATGACATTTTAAATATTGAGTTCTGCTCAACCCTGGGCTAGAGGGCGTGAACGTTAGGAACTGCAATAACCTTTGTATTTATCGTATTCTCCGATTTCCAAATTTCTCATCTCATACTCTTCTTTTTCAGCGTTTTTCACAACGTTAGTGAGTGTATCAGTAGATTGCTCATCGAGTGTCCCGTCGATCGCATCCATTTCCACTCGCTCTTCTGCAGATCCATGCCGTCTTCCTGTCATTGTCCAGTAGACATCTCGAGCGTACGAGCAACTTTGTCGTCTGCGATTATGGCACCGTCTGCAATTTATTACATTTTAGCTTTAAGAGTGGTGATTTCGTTGTTTTGACGCGTGGTACTTGAGTGTAAAACTACATTGTGGTACTTGAGTGTAAACCAACAGCTTCAGTAGTGATTAAACAATATCAATGCATTTTTGTTGAAACCGTTTATCTACTAGTAGAGCTCGTAAGATTTTCAACGGTATCCGTTGTTATATATTTAAATTTCTGTCATGCATTTGCTGCATTCAAGCTAGTGTATGGTAAAGTGGATACAGTTTTGGCAGAAGTGTTTTACTGCTGTCAAAACATATTTAATCAAAATTTCTGTTGCAATCCAACTCCTGAAATATTAAGTTGAGAGAATAAACGTTTACAAGTATCTTGTAAGTATAGGCGGATAAGTCAACTATACATTTAATTGATAAATTATAATTACAATACGTGTATATGTAGATCTACATCAATGAAGAATATACCGCGACATTTGGTGTTATTACAGTTTTAAAAATGCTGTCACGTTTATATTCACGTCGTTGAAATTCCACAATATGCTGTCGGAGGTTAGAAGTTGAAGAGTTTTTCTTTTTAAAAACAGCAATAACTGCATCTTTCGAAATATTCTGTATAAAAAAAAAACAAGTCAGCTGTAATACCTTTTATTACAACAATGACGCATCATGAGAAAAAGGATATATTACGTTTTAAATATGATACTCATGAACGATTGGGCGACCAAAAACATAAAGAGGAGTTGCACTCGACATTACCTCTCATGGACAGACTCAATAATCCGAGTCTGCTACTTCTATCTCTTGCTTGTTTTTGTTGCTTCTAAGGGATCCCTTTTCAGTATTTATTGACATTCACACTAGCGTTTGTTTAGTGCTGTGTGGCGGCCTTGAAAAGTTGCCCCGACTACAAATCTACAAATCAGTAGTGTTATTACTTGCTGGTCCTTTAAGATCATCAAGACCTATCTTCGTGGCTTTAATGTAGAATATCGCTTAAGCCGATGCTAGGTGGCGTGAGAGGTGTTGCACGCTACATTACCGCTCATGAACAGACTCAATAAAACCAAGTCTGCTACTTTTATCTCTTGTTTGTGTTAGTCGCTTCCAAGGGATCCCTTTTCAGAATTTATTAACATTATTGTCTATGTTGTCTTATTTGTTACGGATATCTCTATTTACACTGTCTCATTTTATTGGGATGACAACAGAGTTATAGTGAGGTTTGGTGCACCCTAGAAACTGGTTTAAACCCCAGCGGCATTTTTGCCACTGACCGTTCCAAAGCGGGATAGTCCTATTGTCACCCGTTTGTGTTTGTGATGTCCTATGCCTTACTTATTAATAATGTAATTATTGCTTGGTTTACTGCGTGTTTTGGTTGACGATCTTAAGTGAAAGCTACAGTGTATGTTCACTTTTAAATCTACTTTTGTTCAATTTAATCAAATATGAAATATAAAAAAAAGTCTTCAGGAAAAGCACCTCGTATATGTATAGGCGACACATATTTCTTGATACTGTACATAAAGTACCGTGTACTATATTTTCTTCAATAATGAGACTGTTACAAAGTTCTATTTCTACAAAGAACCATCGCTATTTTATGAGTATTCTTTGAAGAAGCTTGTGATATATTCCTTATCTGTACTTTCGTATTCATGAACAAAATAAAATATTTATTTAAAAGCTGTCCCGCCTTTATAGGCCATGAGCCATACAATTCGTTTCGTCACCATCTCAAGGTACTTAGTCTTACTGATACCATATTATTGAGTACCCTATAGAGAAACACAATATACATGATAGCCGTGCCAAAACGGTAGTTGATTCCTGTTATATCCTCGTTTTAAATAAAAATCAGGTATCTTTAAAAATGATCTACTCTGAAACTACAAAAGCTAGATGTTTAATATTTAGCATGTCTTATAAGGTAAGTGCGCTATTCTAAGGAAATATAAAAAGATCGGATATGGAAAGTAGCATTCAAGGAGGACAGTCAACCACAAAACACAGAAACAAACACGCAAACAGACAAACAAGAAGGCAAAAGTAATATTAAATAGAAACATCACAAACACTAAGTTAATTTAGAATGATTACCCTGGGGTCAAATATGGGCCAGCCCCGGTAGGGTAACAGTTTTACATAGAGTTATATATGAAATATTTAAACAAAATATTTTCTTTCATTTGTGAGAGCTAGACGTCTAATATTATGCATGTAGCATACTATTATGGTTCTCTACCAACTGTGTTCAAACTGTAATTAAATTGGTCTGGTCCCGGGTCATAGTTTCACATAGAGTTATATAGAAAAAGTCCATAAAAGTCTTCCCTGAATCTACAAGAGCAAAAGTTATAATACGATGCATGTAACATAAGTATATTGTCCTATTCTAAGTTATTTAGATGTTGACCCTGAAATGAAGTTTGTTCCGGTCCCGGGGGTCACAGTGTTCAAAGTGACTTATATAGTAAAAGCTTTAAAATGTCGTATCTGGAACTACAAATTTAAAGCTAAATATCTAATACTTTGCATGTATCATACGCATATGATCCTCGACCCAGTTTGTTCAAATGGTGACACTGGGATCAGATATGGCCCCACCCCCGGGGAACCGTTTTACATAGATTCTCATAAGGAAATTGTTGTTCTTGTCTATTTTAAAGATGTTACAAATGGCATATTAAATAAATCCATAAACTTAAATCACGAACGAGACGACTGCATTGTCAACTCCCGGCAAACAAATTGTCATATTACTGTTAACTGTTCATTTAAGTCGTTTGTAATACAAATTATCTTAATTCGTACAAACTACTAGTATTGTAGTAGCAGCGGTATGTTAGACAGTGAGTGTATAAATCTGTAAATCTGACCGTAATAACTAAAGTTATTGTTAACTGTCCCGATACCATGGGTAGCGATCCTTATGTGTAAAGTGAAAAAAAGAAAGTGTGCATATTTATTATTGGAAATATTCAAGCAGCTGTAATGACAAATTTGGCAAAACAAGTTTTAAAATATACAAAATGTATACATGAATAAAGTAGTGATACCTTTGCATGAAACGTTCCTTCACTAACAGTGTTTGGGTTCTTCAAAGTCAAAAGGGAGGAAAACTAAAATTATAAACTGTATTGAGTTGAAGGGGAAAACATAAGCTAACAGCCAGCTTGTTAATTGCTAATTTTCCTGAATTTCTCATGGATTCAAGGGTCATAACAGAGCTATTAGCAATTGAATCTTGCTGGTTCAAGAGCTAGTCCGAGATCTTATAGAACTCCTCCTAGCACATTAAAAATCCATAGTAATACTGTGTCAGAATTGACACTTTCGAGCTCTCAGTGGGATTCGACTTGTCAAGTGAGAAAGTGTCGATTCTTACGGATGGCGGGAAGTATACAGTATTGGTTCTACCCAGGAAAAATGGGGTGGTCTGCCTCTGCCACAAAAACATTTCGACCGTCATATATGGCCTAACATGTGCTAAAATGACGTTAAACACTATTCAAACAAAAAAATCGATGATGTTTAGTCCGATTTTAACCAAACTTGAAAACCCACAAGGCAAAATTCAATATCATTAAAATACAACCCTTTACCCAAACTCCCCGCATTGTTTACTTCCCCTTTCTGTTACAGTAATCACTGCCACCACACACATTTATAGCTGAACTGCAGCTAAGTTTAATTTGTTGGTTAAATATTTTTAGGCCATTATTTTAACTTGCTTTGTTCATAATATAGGGAAAAAAACGGTATCTGGGTACAAAAATAATTTATTTATATAAAACAAATCAATTTTAGCGAATATGCACACCTTTTACTAAGTTAAACAAACATGTACTCCATTGAGAACATTACAGAAGCTGTGAGTAAATTTAATAAGGAGATTACACCCAAGCCAAAACAGGTTGAATGTTGTCAACATATTCTCGAAGGTGATGATCGATGTTATTGTCAATTGCTGCTACGACAAGAGTTTGCTGTACCAAGCATTACCTAGTGTATCGCCATTTTTTTGTAAACACATGACCTCAGCTATCGTCACGTTATTAGTGTGGTGGCAGGGATTATTGGCTACAATATCACTGCGCGGAGGTTGCCCTTTACCACGCTACGATACTCTACGCTACAAGAGGGAGAGTGTATCAAAGCGTAAAACAAGGATTTGATTTAAATGAGACTGGATAAAATTATGCATTTTTGCCAATTCAAAGGCAGATAACTCAGGTGTTAGCGATCGAATCTGGCTGGTTTAAGAACTCGTCAAAGATCTTATGAATATATAACTACTTTGTGCGGCTGGTTAAGATTGGATAAAAATAGAGGGACACGAGTGCGCACAAGGCAAAAGTATGCATTTTGCCAATTCAAGGGCATTATCGTTCGAATATCTGAATATACAACGGCGTAGTTTGTAAGTTTGGTTAAGATCGGATGAAAAACGAAGGGGCTAGAATTCCTACAAGAAAATGTGAACAGAAGACGGACGGTCGACGGGCGACAGACAATCCGACATCCCACAAGCTCATCTGGCCTTTTTGAGAAGATCCAAAAACGTTTTTTAAAATGTTCCAGTAAACAAAAACGACAACACCGGACAACGCGCCAGGTACGTTTAAACAGTGGACACACGGCAATCTGGACATGTATGTTTTACAAATTTTCACGCAAGCAGGAAAAACTTGAATGGCGTACCCTGTAGCAGAGGAGGGCTGATGCTAGACTAACTCTTATGTATACAATATTTCACGGGCTAATAGCCGTCTCAATGCCCACATACTTTCACAGCCCCAACAAACGACTCGGCATAGCCATCCCATCTCCCTTATAACATAGATACATACAAATGTAAATTTTTACAAATATATTTGTTCCCACTGGCCGTTGTCGAGTGGAATAAACTGCTAGCAAATAAAGTTATGGTTCTGTACTACCCAATGGGCTTTAGGTAGGCGTCATCATAGGGTCCACAGCCTGTCCGGTCATCGTACAATTAAAGAGGAAATCATAGTGGCGAACTGTAAACCGGTCCACCACCAAGCATGCAGTACGTTGCAAAATGATAAGGTCATAACCTCTTTTGATAAACGTTTTAACAAGTTTAACACAGCTAGTATGAAAGTGATCATGACCAAGAATCTTACGAAGTTTATAAATCACATTACCATAGAAGTCAGGTTATGATAGTCCTTGTCGCAGAAGAGGCCTTAAATTACTTTTATATTTGGAAAGAAGATCTATTTATGGTATTGAGTAGCTTTTGAGTTATACAAAGATTACGAAAATTAAAGTCCTCAACTCGAGTGCAAGCTCTTGAAAAACAAATAAGTTGAGACATATAAATCTCATCATTTTGTGGTAAACAAGATAATTACCTGGTTCCTGGACCGGGGTTATACAACCTTTGTGACAGGACCTCGGTGTCACGAGATCTTTTTAGTGTGTGACTTCTTTGTTCATCTAAGTCAAAAGTAGCTGTGATGCATAACTTGACCAATACAAGAGTCATTCTTGTGCAGTACAAATGCACTCTGCAGTGTGCCTGTTACGGCCATCGTTTCATAATTAACTCATTTAAAGTACTTGCATTCACAGTGACCTAATGGTCTGTCCTTGCTCACTAGAATAAGACAAGTGCGCGTATATGTGTCATACACGTAGTACATTCGAACCCAGTTACTGCTGACGAATATATTTCACATGTATCAGAGTGGCTATTTTACATGCCTCCCCTTCAAAGTAAAATTATAAGTAACACTTTTTATTTTCTCCCAAATCAACAAAATATCCATGCATTATATCAGTTCAACACGTCAAAGAATAGTTATCATAAAATAGTATACAAATTAAATAATATAAAACTAAAAACGTGAAGGATTTAGAGTCTATAAGGTTATCTATCAATTATTGGTCATTGTTCATCACTGTATTGTTCAGCACATAATTTATGTTGGTACGACATCTGGTTGGTATGACATCCAGGTGGTATGACATTACGTTGGTATGACATCATCTTGGTATGACATCATTTTGGAATGAAATCATGTCGGTATGACATCACGTTGGTATGACATCACGTTGGTATGGTATGACATCACGTTGGTATGACATCACGTTAGTAAGACATCATGTTGGTATGTCATTTAGTTGGTTCGCCGGTGTACTTGTATACATTCAGTACACATACGCATCAACAAGTAATATTCAACTTTGATCACTTGAAGTTGTCTCCTTACTGCTTTTAATTCCATTAAGCATATATGTTTTGTGTGTGGTTGTTTCTGCTTTCTGCACTGGTTATTCCCCATGCTCCACAATATAAAACTACAAGTCCATTACTCTGAATACATTATCTATTTACAAGTTTATAAAATGTCTCAAGCGTGTTTTAGCTTAAATTTTCTTTTGCCTTGAGTCGCATTCCCAAGGTCTTTTCAGCATTTTAAGTTTACGCGTTATCTCTTCACCAATCAAACCTTTTAAGAGAGAATGAGAGGACTTTGTTATATAATTAAACACACTTGAACATCGATTTACATAAACTGCTTCAACGCCACTCGGTTTTGTTCGAGGAGAACCTCAGTTGTTGGTATTCCCATGCTGTGTGTCAAATCCACAATACAGCTGTATCAAAACCATCAATAAACGATAACGCCGTCTTGTTTTCCTTTATGCAGGGCTAGGTCTCTCGTCCCCTATTTAACTCCCAAAATCGCCTGCAACGTCTGGTTCAAATACAATCCCAACTCTTAAATCAAAAGTCATAAATAAACGATAATAAATACTGATAAAGGTGATCTTTTGGGAGCAACAAACACAATTAAGAGAATGAAGCAGAAGACTCGGTTTTATTGAGTCTGTTCATGAGAAGTAATGAAAGAAGCAACACCTCTCAAGCCCCTAGCACCGGCTTAAGCGGTATTCTACTTCAAAGCCACCTATATTGGGCTCGCTGGTCCCAAAGGACCAGTAAAAATAACACTACTGATTCGTAGCACGGGGAGACTTTTTGCAGCCGTCACACTGCTAGTGTGAATGTTAATACATATTGATAAAGGTGATCCTTTGGGAGCAACAAACACAATTAAGAGACTAAAGCAGCATACTCGGTTTTATTGAGTCTGTTCATGAGAAGTAATGAAAGAAGCAACACCTCTCACGCCCCTTAGCTCCGGCTCAAGCGGTATTCTACTTCAAAGCCACCTATATTGGGCTCGCTGGTCCTTTGGGCTCGCTGGTCCCAAAGGACCAGTAAAAATAACACTACTGATTCGTAGCACGGGGAGACTTTTTGCAGCACCCACACTGCACTAAACGAACGCTAGTGTGAATGTTTATAAATACTGATAAATGTGATCCTTTGGGAGCAACAAACACAATTAAGAGAATAAAGCAGCAGACTCGGTTTCATTGAGTCTGTTCATGAGAAGTAATGAAAGAAGCAACACCTCTCACGCCCCTAGTACCGGCGTAAGCGGTATTCTACTTCAAAGCCACCTGTATTGGACTCGCTGATCCCAAAGGACCAGTAAAAATAACACTTCTGATTCGTAGCACGGGGAGACTTTTTACAGCCGCCACACTGCACTAAACGAACGCTTGTGTGAATGTTAATAAACGTTGCTTAAACAAGGCAAATGTGGCACCTCGAGGGGGTCTGGATTTCTACTTCGGAATGACATTCATACGCCCCGCCCCTGTACGACCATTTTCTAAGTTAAGAGTGTAACCACTTTTTTAATTTTGTACCAAAAATTTAATGTGTATGAGTATTTTTTACAATTCCCCAAAAAATCCCAAAACAATACCCCTGTGTATTCCCATTTTGAATATTGCTCATCCAATGACATATCTGATTTCCTGAATAGCAGTTCCTAAGCAGCATCTAATCAACTCTTAAGAATACATATATCGAAAAATAGTAAAGAATACTTAAACTGTCTCATATTTATAGTAATTGCCTCTTTCCGTTGGATTTACTATGCTTAATAAGGGCTATTACTAGTTATAGTCATAGTTATTGGGGGGGACCAAATGTTTCGTAAGCTGGATCTGCTATGGTATTTTCGTTTAATTGCGCATGCGCTGTCTATCTACTTCCTTTTACCTTGCTGAAGCACACATGAGGTCGGTACTTTTTCATTCGAGTATAAAACTGGTTTTTCTCACTTTTATCTACTTGATTGCTTATTTCTATTCTAATGCCCTGTTGTTATACGGTATTTCGCCATAATTTATTCTCATGATGCCTTGTAATTAATCCGATTTTTGTATATATAGCTTTTGTCAGTCGAGGAATTTAATGGCGATGCATGATGCGGTCTCGTTATCTCGTTAGGGAGGCAAATCCACTTATTGCCTGTTGTTGTTTTGGTATTGTTGTTTGTTTGTTTGTATGATCATTTCTGTTTTTAGAATATTTTGATAACTCTGGACCGTATATCTGGTGTAGAGATGTTAATGCATGTGTTAACTTTATTTTTTCGTTTATTTGCTTGCGAGATTTGCAGCTGTCCTCATTATGATCCGGGAGGCAGTAGGTAATTAGACACCAAGCTTGCACTGTGACCGAATACCTCACATTTATCAGTACACATGTCCCAGTTAGGGCGTTATTGGCACTTGGCCATGAATCCGTGTACACGATTATTGAGTTTAAAGTGAGTACATCAGGTTTTTCATGGGGGGGTCTAGTTATGGCCGTTATCTACTAAACTGGTCTATTGCCTATAATTCTATCGAGTGCCTTATAATGGATCGAGTGTGTCGACCACCTAAAAAGACAATACCGTTAAACGCAGCGGGTAACCTAATGTATATCTCAGTTTTGAGTATTGTTCTCATTTTGTTGTATGTTACTTGTATAGTGTGTATTTTCATTCGATATTTACTCATGTGGTTCCCAGGCAAAGAATAGGGCCACTGCAGATCCCATTAGAGGTCAGGCAGAGGGGTAGAACCCCCCAAAATCAAGTTCATTTTATACTTTTTTGTTCGTGCTCATTAAAGGTCTTAATTATGACCGCTCATTGTTTCAGGTGCCATCTCGCTCAAATCACTAAAATGCGGCTCCAATGTAAATGGAGTGTTTACAATAAAATTTGCAGCAACTCTGCAGTTCTGCAGGTAAGAAGATTCTAGGCACATTCTCCATATTTTATCTCGATGTAAATGGAGGATGAGCCTGGCAGGTGCCATATAACGTTTTATGTGATAGTGCGCCTTAAAATCCAATTTAGTTCAATTCTACTGAAAATTATCCTGTTTTTAAGTCTGCTGCGGACACTACACATTAGAAATAACATTCCATACTTGTTAGGAAATATTGAATTCATTGTTATAATTCACTAAAACAATGTATAAAACATTGATTTTAGCTGGACTATTCGAAAAATAAGAGAGCTTTTGTAATCACCCCGGCCTCGGCGTCCCACATCAAGGTTTGCGTGACAGCATTTTTGGATCAGAACTGATAAAACTAATAGAATTTCACACACTGCCCCAATGTTTACTATAATTTGTATAAGGTTCTAACAATATTGTTATATCGCCCCGAGTTTCTATACACGTCCCGCCCCCAACCCCACCCCACATTGTTTTAGCCTTGTTTTCTGATGGTATATATACTGTTATTATTCTCTGAAAATCGAATCTGCGCTATTCTCGGACAGCTCTTGTTTTTGCTATGCTTTGGAAGATGAAAAGATACACTATTTTAAATAAAGATTATTAAAATACCAACAGTTGTTGTTGAAGTATAATTTGCCAGAATTTGAAATCTGATAAGAGCAATTCCAGTATCAAAACGTCGGGAGTCACTTTTTCAATATCAGTGACATTGACCTAGTTTTTTGCACGTTTTAGAGATGATTAGTTGTCCGTCGTCCGTCCGTCCGTCTGTGAACGTTTGCCTTTTGAACACTCTAGGGCCTTCGTTATTAATCGGATCTTTACGAAACTGTGCCATTGTGTTTATATGAATAAAAGCTCGGATAAGGTCGAAAACCAGCCCGATCGGAATAATTTCACCGGAGTTATAGCCCTTGTTTTGCTGAAAAAAAAACATATTAAGCCTTGTGAACACTCTAGCACCTTCATTTATTATTTCATCTTTATAAAAAATGCACAGATTATTAATATCAATGAAAGATCGGACAAGTTAACCAGCCAAATCAGATCAGTAACAGTGGAGTTATTGCCCTTGTTTTTTTCTGAAAAATGCAGTTTTCTGCCTTGTGAACACTCTAGCACCTTCATTTATTATTTAAGAAATACAATATTTCCAGCGGGTTTATATTGTCCCAGATAAAAACCTGGTGGGCTGGACCTAAAGACCATCGATACCAAGGACCGTAGGCCCGCGGTTTCGATGAATGTTCAAGTCCCAGCCACCAGGTTTTGATCTCGCACAATATAAACCCGCTGGAAATATTTTATTTCTTATTTCTTATCTGAAATGGATTTTTATGTATTTTGTATGCACATTCTCGAGAGATTGAACATAATACAAACACATTCTCAAAAGGAAGAAAATATACAGCCTTATCGTGTTTTTAACAAGTTCAGTTTGTAGTGCGTACGTAACGTTGCCTTAAAATAACGAAAACGTTGTTCTGAGTGTTTTTCTAAATGTCCCAGATCAAGGGATAGTTATAGTCCAGATATATTATTTCATCAAGTTATGTTATTTCATCAAGTTAGATCATGACGGGGATTTCTTTATTTACACTGTCCTGTTTTAATGGTATGACAGTAGGGTAAGTGTGAGGTTTGGTGCCTTCTTGTTTGTCTGTTTGCGTGTTTGTTTCTGTGTTTTGTGGTTGACTGTCCTTCTTGAATGCTACTTTCCCTGTCCGATTTTTTTATAGTTCAAACCATGCACATCAAAAGAAAGAAAACATTTAAAATTGAGTTAAAGCGGAATAACCAGTATCTTTCTATTTTTAAACGGTATACATATCATATAAAATATAGGTTAAATATGACTATTTGTCTTTTATTTTGTGTAAGATTAAAACAGTTTACCTTAAAAACGCCTTTATATTGTCAATAAGTTGGACATTTGTTAGACATTTAGACTGAGGTAATTAACTTATTGACTTATATTTCTGTCATTTTTTATTTGCTTATAAATACTAACTTTCATAAAAGCAGTCCAAGAAATATGAGTTAAAATATTTTTTACTTAAGTAATATTAAAATATACTGGTTATGCCCCTTTAACAGTTATGCATAATAGGGACATTGGTATTTTTGTTACACAAGAATCAATAAAACACGTGCGTCTGAATATGTATTGTTTGTTGTCATCATTTTCAGTGTACAACAGACGTGATGTTATATCTTGAACATGATATCAATATCATGAGGTATCTGTCTCTTAACACCACTTTCTATAATAAAGTGCTTGAATGGTTTTAAACTTCTGAAATTGAATTGCCAAAGAGTTCGAGAGATTCATCCACCGTATTGGGTGCACGTAGCTGCCTTTGACGCATTGTTGCTAAACACATATCGGCGATTTCGTCAGAGCAACCCATTGTCAACCCATTGACGAAAAAACGCCGGGCGAAATAACGCCGAGCGAAATAACGCCACGCGAAAAAAGACGCCGGGTGAAAAGACGCCATGCGAAATAACGCCGGGCGAAATAACACCGGCCGAAAACACGCCTGGCAAAAAGACGCCACGCGAAAAGTCGCCGGGCGAAAAGACGCCACGCGAAATTACGCCGGGCGAAATAACGCCACGCGAAAAGACACCGGACGAAAAGACGCCATGCGAAAAGACGAAAAAACGCCAAGCAAAAAGACGAAAAAACGCCGGGCGAAATAACGAAAAAACTTCACACGAAATAACGACAATTTAAATGTATAAAACGTCGTCTTTTCGCGTGCCGGTTTCTCGTCTTTTCGTTTTTTCGCACGGCGTTTTGATTATTTGTCGTCTTTTCGCTCGGCGTTTTTTCGTTATTTCGCTCGGCGTTTTTTCGACTTTTCGTTATTTCGCCCGGCATATCAGCCACCATAATCCTACGTTTATTTGGGAAACTACTTTCTCACAGAATCTTATCTGTACCTGTATTCTGTCCATTGTGGCTATTAAACTTTACTATGTCAATTACAAAACCTTGTTTGACAGGTTAACGATTGTGGTCAAAAACTATTAGAAAGGTGTATTACCTTTATTTACATTAATTACAGACAAAATGAGTTTCAAATCTTATCTACCATAGACATTATCTTTTTATCTAAACTAACATTCTTTCAACACTGAGTTGTTTACAAATAAGTCTTCTTTTTTTTCATTTTAAAAATAAGTTAATAAGTTAATCGATCAAAACAATGTGTATGACATGTCCCAAAGTATTATGTTTTTGATGTTTTCAAACAAGTAATTTGTATAAGCAAAAAAATTATTAATTTGTTTTATCATATTTCGTTTGCTTTTAATAATACCTAGCTTCCTTAAATATCTAAACAGAATGTAACACATACTAGTTGTATTCAATATTAATTAATATATAGATATATAGATCTATATTTATGTTTACCTTTATAATTTATTGTTTTAGCTCCGTAAAAATCTATATTAAAACTACCAAAATACTAAATGTTCCCTTTTAGTGAAAATTAGTGAAATTAGTACATACATAATAATTATTTTACTTTTTTGTCATTACCGGGTCCCATGACATGTATACACATAAACATAATGATATCCGCTAATCATTAATGTTCTAACTTCTCTCGTCAGCGATGTTTGACAATTGCTCCGTGTATAACTTTACATATTCGTATAGTTAACCTTTCATAAACTTACAAAAACGATGCTGCATTCTTGGTTAGAGATTATATCATGGCGGGGATTTCTTTATTTACACTGTCCTGTTTTAATGGGATGACAGTAGGGTAAGTGTGAGGTTTGTTGCACCCTAAAACCGGTTTAAACCCCCCAGTGGCCTACTTTGCCACTGACCGTTCCAAGGCGGTAGCCCTATTGTCAACCCTTTTGTGTTTGTGATGTCGTTTGCATTTATTATTGCTTTTGCCTTCTTGTTTGTCTGTTTGCGTGTTTATTTCTGTGTTTTGTGGTTGACTGTCCTCCTTGAATGCTACTTTCCCTGTCCGATCTTTTTATATTTCTTTTAGGTTTGACCAGTTGTTTCACCATACTTAACCACGTTATCATTGACAGACTTTATTAACGGCCTACTGTCAGTAAATGACCACATGGTTTCACGTATACTTGTCTTGACCTTAGTAAATCCGCTAAATTTTACAATTAGATTATACATTTGTGTTGCATTTAGACTGGACAATTTTGCATGAATTAGATTTGTCATTTCGATGTGTCTATGTAAAACCTAATTTGCCCCAAATATTATATGGCCTTAAAATTAAATATAAATTTTGAAATTAGATCTAAACTGACTTTTTGATCATGCAAAAAAATGCGTACAAAATATCACTCACCGTTTTTGTCCGTTGACCTTTGCGTTGTGTTTCCCGTTGTGCTTCGCATTGTGTGTTGTTCATTCCCTGGCGTTGTATTTGGCGTTGTTCCCTTGCTTCACAAAACTACAAAATATCATCCCCCCCCCCCAATGGAAAAAAAGAGGAAAAGTTTCCTCAGAAAGACCCCCACTCCTGTAAAATCTAGACTACCTCCCCTGACCCTCATCCCCCCACCCACCCCCACCACACACACCTGATATACTACGGTGTGGAATTCCAGTGTGGCAGCACTATATCTGTCTCAAGAATCCCCCCCCCCACCACCACACACACCTGATATACTACGGTGTGGAATTCCAGTGTGGCAGCACTATATCTGTCTCAAGATTACATTACACTACACATACTCATAAGTCCAGATTCTATTGTTCCATACAGGTGGGTGTCCTATCAATTAATAACATATGGCGGATGGTCTGGATCTCATTTATTTGACTCAGATAGTGATTTGTGGATCTCATTTATTTGACTCAGATAGTGATTTGTAAGTCATATCTAAAATGATCTCATTATAGAATTGAAAAACAGGAATTGTTTGTATTTGTTTTATGACATTATTATGGACCAGTGGTATGATTCACCGGAACTCAACCGACCAGAACAGAGAAGAAACACCAGGATGGACTGGAACCCAAAAATGAAATTTACACTATAGAAGTGCTGCATCACACTGAACGTCTTCTCAACAAAAGAGTCATCTATCCTTTGTTTATATTTAAATGGTTGTCTGTGACTGATTTAAATGGTTGTCTGTGACTGATAGTTGCATTATTCTGTCAGGCATTTACAACCAGCATTGGATGGTGACACTAGCATCTTTTAGGAGTGGCCCATTGGGTCACACACAGATAAAATCATTGGATTGGATTTCTTCAAACCCATGCACTGACGTGAATGCAACTTGCTATCTTGTACAGACGGTTCTTATTCAAGGAAAGCTCAGGACAGATGTATGGACTGTGGTATTAAAATCAACAATTATCCCCATCTCTCATCTACTGTGAATCATATTTAGTGTTATCGGATAAATACATGTATATATTTAGTAATAAGTAATAACATAGCAAATATCAACATTTCTGGCAAAAAAAAAAAAACTGCAAAAAAGCAATTGGAACAATGTATGTATATGTATAGTTAACAATCTTTCAGTTATATCATGACAGTGTCTACTTGAAGCAGTGAGGGAAATGCTCAATTTGACGGTTTATTTTCTTCCAAGCTAGTCTAAAACGTTTTAATCTAAATATATACTTCAATTTATTCTTACCAAAAACTCGGTTAAACCGTCTTGAACATAGGTTTGCCTGTTTTAATCTCCCCGCTCAGTATGAACAATATGGTAAATGCAATTTGTCCCTTTCAAATTGTACATTGCATTTAATGATTTATCCATTCTTCTTATTATTACTGAGACGCCCCCAGGGGTGGGGAAGGGGTCCATCTTCCTTAGTTCCCTGAAAATATGAGTCAGTGTACCCTTGTTCCCCACAATTTGGCACAAATATGTTTTTTGTTCCCCCAAATTATTTTTTCAATGTTCCCTTGTTCACTAACAATGTTCCCTTGTTCACTAAAAGTATTTCTAATGTTTAAAGATTTGCTAATGTTCCCCAAAATTTATTCTGGCCTACAGTAATTATAGCTGTATCTTATACAACATTGTCATCTCAAAAACATTGTTTGAAATGGTAATTTTTTGTGATTTTTTTTTTTTTTTTTTTTTAAATAATATTAGCGAAGCGACGCGAGCGTAAGCGAGCTCCTATGGTATCATGCAGGTGAACATTAAACATACCAATCCATTCTTTTGAAAAGTCATTTACGGTCGTTTATGGGCGACTACAACCGTAAAGTAGCATATTTCGTTACGAAATTAACAAGATATGCATTCGTAGAAATCATTAATAATGGTGGTTTCCAAGCAGAATGCGGTGAAAAAAACATTAAAATCCTTTCTCGAACCCATCCAAAAATGACAATGAAATTGCATTTTTACCTATGTCGCCAGCCCCGTGTGGTTGCCGGGGGCCCCGTTTGGTCACGGGGCAAAGAATACGGCCACTGCAGATCCCTTTGGAGGGGTAGGCAGAGGGGTAGAATCCCCCAAAATTCATGTTCATTTTATCATATTTTGTTCATGTTCATTAAAGGTCTTCATCATGATCCCTGCATTGTTTCAGGTGCTATCTCGCTCGCGTCAAAAGAGCAGTGGCAGAAAAAAAATAACGTGGCTCCAGCGTAAATGGAGTTTCTACGATAGAATTTGCAGCAACTCTGCAGTTCAGGGTGAGAAGGTTCTAGGCCCATTTTCCATATTTTATCTCGATGTACATGGAAGATGAGCCTGGCATGTTCATGCCTTTTAGGCGCCATATAACCTTTTCATGTGTTGGTGCGCCTTAAAACCCCAATTCAATTCAATTCAATGTCGCCAAAACGGCCATTAACCGGAAGCGTAGCCCAATGTGTTACCTTGTACATTGTTCATTGGCCAAAATTCGTCAACACAATTGACAATTTAATAAAAGTAGTTTTCGTGTCGCAGAAATGTATATGTCTTGCTAATCGATTAGGATAAACAAATGATTTGATAACTCCGTTAAAAAACATCTTCCATTTGTTTATCAATATCGCCATCTCGTTTTCCCGTAAAACCATAAATGCAATCGGAATTCTTCGCAGATTTCCGTATTCGGATCGTCCACTATTGAAAGCCATTGACGGAAATCGACGAGGTTATTCCGTTTTCATTCGTGCCAAACCCGAACAACCTGGCAATTTCCGGAAATGTTACGGAAATTATAATAAAATGACAAGACGTCATTGATTTACGTCATTATCGTATGTCATCACATTATGACGTATGGTCTGTTTGTAAACAATTAGTGAAAAAGGTGCTTATTACCGATCCATCTTTCTGTATTTCTTTCTTTCTTCCTTCCAATACTATTGACGTATTGTACACATACTTTTGATTTTCACAGTTTCGTTTCTGTGTATGAGTTTAGCTGCAGGCTTTTTTTGTGATAACCACAGAAATTCAGCGAGATTTTGAATAGGGTATGTCTCTCCCTGCACAGAGGACCAACGGCTTTACATCCGTAGGGGCTTTACATCCGTAAGAAGAATGACATACTTTCACAGTAACTTTAACTATCTTGCACGAATAAGTTCTAGATCTAATGGAGTGCGTTTTCAATTCTCGAGACGTTAACCTCCGGGAGTCGAACCCCAGACTTTGAACTATATCCAGAGGCAAGTAAGCTAACAACTCTGTCATCGCACCTTTTTTACCGCACAGTAACATTATGGTCCACATGGGCGGATTTAGGGGGGGGGGGGGGGGCGGAAGCGGCGTACGCCCCCCCTAAAATCGACCAAGGTAAGTTTTTTACATGTATGTCCATGTTACTGTAGATAAAATATCAAACAATTTCGATGCAAGCCTCAGCATAATTTTTTTTATCGCTCGCTTCGCTCGCTCGACGCATTATGACTAATGAGTGGTTTAGTTAACACATTGTTAAATCCTTTTATTTGAAAACGGACTTTTTATATTCATACATGTATGTCCATGTTACTGTAGATAAAATATCAAACAATTTCGATGCAAGCCCTCAGTATAAAAAATTTTATCGCTCGCTTTGCTCGCTCGACGCATAATGACTAATAAGTGGTTTAGTTAACACATTGTTAAATCCTTTTATTTGAAAACGGACTTTTTATATTCATACATGTATGTCCATGTTACTGTAGATAAAATACAAAACAATTTCGATGCACGCCCTCAGTAGATTTTTTTTTTGCTCGCTTCGCTCGCTCGACGCATAATAACTAATGAGTGGTTTAATTAACACATTGTTAATTCCTTTTATTTGAAAACGGACTTTTTTTATTCATACATGTATGTCCATGTTACTGTAGATAAAATATCAAACAATTTCGATGCACGCCCTCAGTATAAACAATTTTCTCGCACGCTTCGCTCGCTCGACGCATAATGGCTAATGAGTGGTTTAATTAACACATTGTTAACTACTTTTATTTGAAAACGCACTTTTTTACCCTATCAATGCACTACCGCAACCGTTTTATGTGGCTATAAACGGACCCGAAAATTGACCAAAATCTTACGCCCCCCCTAAGCTGAAATCCTGGATCCGCCCCTGGTCCAGTATGAAAAAATATAACTACTAGTATTTAGAACAACACCAGGTCTAGAGTGACTAAACGATGGTTAGGCCCTAAGATGTTACTCACACTGACAGGGGTAGGAACAGCCTCCTTCCCGAGATCCCAATAAGTTGAATGGAGTGTGGGGGTAGGGGAAGTTCAAAAAGTATTTTTACCCTATGTTGCATATTGGGGCGCTTCGACCTTTTATCCAAAAATGGTTTTAATGAGTTGGGCAGACCGAAATTAAGACATCCTGAAAATTGATAGCAAACTATTGAGGCTAACTGAAGTTATATTTGAGATTTTTTAATTTTTTGCTGTCCCAGCAACACGGCAGATGTACATAATACCCGAAAGAGGGTAATGCAGAATGTAGACAGATATATAGAAATTTACATACAAAAAGCCTCATCTAAATTGATGGCTGTAAAATATTTATTTCTTAACCGATTTTCGAAACTAAAGTGTTTTTATTTACCACTAAAATTGCCAGTTTAATTTGAACTGAAACAGAATGCCTAGATATATCATATATTTAAATAAAAATTGACAACATATATAAATCATTCATCCAATTTTATTAAGCCAATATAAATAATTGTGAATTTTATCCACTCGTATTTCCCACTTCGCCGTCCCCTAGCTTGACCCCTGAAATATTAATATTATGTTCAGATTTGTCCAACATTTTTTCAGCAGCTGTGCTGCAATTTCTTGTTGAGTTTATGTTGAGCAATAAATTATTATTTATGGACAAACCACTCTCACCACGAAGGGAAAGCGTTTCTTCAGACTACCCCCTAGAAAAATCTACAAAATATCCCCCCACCCTCTTCCCCACTCCCACTCCCACCAATCCGCCCCCACTCTCCTGAAAAGTCTAGACTACACCACCCCCCGCCACTCCAGATTTGTTCGTTTAAAAAATACCGACACACACACCTGATGTACTATGGTGTGGTATTCCAGTGTGGCGGAAGTATATCTGTCTCAAGTCGACTGTAGATAGATACATTACATTACACACAATCATAAGGTAAAAAAAAAATTAGGTGTGGTTCCTATTGCATGGCATGCTCTAAAAAAATAGGGTAGGTCGGTAGGCATTTTCTTTTTTTTTTGCTTTTTTTTTGCTTTTTTTTTTTTGGAGCAAGATATTGTGAGATTCTACATGTATTTATCTCATAAACCCCATACAAGTTGATGATATGTAACTGAATTTTTTTCTGTGATGTCAGTTTACCTCGACTCGATATATTGTGATAAATCATTGTTCAGAACAATTTTTTTTTTTTTTTATATTTTTTTTCATAAAATGTTTTAGGGTCGGTCGGGCCACCGGAAACAGAGGTAATTTTTTTTTTGCCTAAGTCCAGATTATATTGTGCCCATACAGGTGTCCTATCGTTTAAAATATGGCGGATGGTATGGTTTCTAGCTCGACTGATCAGAGATCAGCAGAGCTTATGCCGTGGTGCGGCGTCCGTCCGTCCGTCCGTCCGTCTGTATGTCCGTAAACTTTTATTTGTAGCGACTACTCCTCTGAAACTACAGGATGGATATTCATGAAACTTTAAAAAAATGTTGCCCATGAAGTCTAGTTGATCCTAGCAAAAATTCATGTTGATGTGAAATCCAAGATGGCCGCCAAAGCTATAAATAGATTTTTAAAATACAAGTTTGTAGCGACTACTTCTTAAAAACTATAAGTGATATTGATACGGGACTTTTTCTAAAATGATCAGCATGACATAATGTTGGTCCTTGTCAAAAATCGTTTTGATTCGACGTTAACCATGGCTGCCAGTGGCCATCTTTGTTTATATAGAGTTATATGGTAAAAACTTGTAGCGACTACTCTTCTGAAACTACTTGGCGGATTTTCATGAAACTTTACAGGAATGTTGTTCTTGATGTCTAATTGATTCTAGCAAAATTTCAGGTCGGCCAGAAATTCAAGATGGCCGCCACAGCTAAAAATAGATTTTTAAAAAATAAGTTTGTAGAGACTACTTCTTGAAAACAATAAGTGATATTGATATGGGACTTTTTCTAAAATGATCAGCATGACATGATGTTGATCCTAGTCGAAATTATTTTGATTCGACGTTAAACATGGCTGCCAGTGGCCATCTTTGTTTACATAGAGTTATATAGTAAAAACTTGTAGCGACTACTCCTCTGAAACTACTCGACGGATGTTCATGAAACTTCACAGGAATGTTGCTCTTGATGTCTAGTTGATCCGAAAAATTTTCAGACTGGCCGAAAATTCAAGATGGCCGCCACGGCTAAAAATAGATTTAAAATAAATAAATTTATAGCTACTACTTCTTGAAAACTGTATGTGATATTGATATGGGACGTTTTCTAAAATGATCAGCATGACATGATGTTGATCAATGTTGAAATTTATTTCGATGCAACTTTAAACATGGCCGCTAGTGGCCATCTTTGTTTACATAGATTTATATAGTAAAAACTTGTAGCGACTACTATTCTGAAACTACTCGACGAATTTTTATGAAACTTCACAGGAATGTTGCTCTTGATGTCTCATTGATCCCATAATTTTTTTAGGTCGGCCAAAAATTCAAAATGGCCGCCATGGCTAAAAATAGATTTTTAAAAAAGTTTGTAGCGACTACTTATTGAAAACTATAAGTGATATGGATATGGGACTTCTTGTAAAATGATCAGCATGACATGATGTTGATCCTTGTCGAAAATTATTTTGATTCGACATTAAACATGGGCACCAGTGGCCATCTTTGTTTACATAGAGTTTGTGTAGTAACAATTTGTATCGACTACTCCTCTGAAACTACTTGACGGATTTTCATGAAACTTCACAGGAATGTTGCTCTTGATGTCTAGTTGATCCTAGCACAATTTCAGGTCGGCTGAAAATTTAAGATGGCCACCACGCATAAACATAGATTTTTAAAAACAAGTTTGTAGCGACTACTTCTTGAAAATTAAGTGATATTGATATGGGACTTTTTCTGAAATGATCAGCATGACAAGATGTTAATCCTTATCGAAAATTATTTCGATTCAACATCAAACATGGCTGCTAGTGGCCATATTTATTTACCTAGAGTTATATGGTAAATACCTCAACTTCTAGCGACTACTCCTCTAAAACTACTTGACAGATGTTTATGAAACTTCACAGGAATGCTGATCTTGCTATCAAAATCTATCAGTAGAGCTTCAAGGTCACTGACCTCTTGTCATTTGTTTGACTCAGATAGTGATTTGTAAGTCATAACTGTGGTATGGTAAAAATTACCTCATTATAGAATTTAAAAACCGGAATTGTTTGTATTTGTTTTATGACATAATTATGGACCAGTGGTACGATTCTCCGGAATGCAACAGACCAGAACAGAGATGAAACAACAGGATGGACTGGAACTGTTTTTTCAGTGAAAAGCAACAATGAGATTTACACTACAGAACTTGAGAAGGGCTGTATCACACTGAATGTCTTCAAGAAAAGAGTCATCTATCCTTTGCTTATATTTAAATGGTTGTCTTTGACTGAAAGTTGCATTATTCTGTCCGGCATTTACAACCAGCATTGGATGGTGACACTAGCAACTTTTAGGAGTGGCCCATTGGGTCACACACAGATAAAATCAGTGGATTGGATTTCTTCAAACCCATGCACTGAAGTGAATGCAACTTGTCATCTTGTACAGATGGTTCTTATTCAAGGTAAGATCAGGACAGATGGACTGTGGTGTTAAAATTGAAACAATTATCCCCATCTCTCATCTATTTGTGAATCTTATTTAGTGTTATCGGCTAAATACACAGGTCATAGTTTGCATATATTTAGTAATAAATAATAACATAGAAAATATCAACATTTCTGGCAAAAAGAAAAAAAATGTAAAAAAGCAATTGGAACAACGTATGTATAGGTATAGTTAACAATCTTTCAGTTTAGTTAATCACGACAGTGTCTACTTGAAGCAGTGAGGCAAATGTTCAATTTGGCAGTTTAGTTTCTTTCAAGATTAGTAGTCTAAAATGTTTTAATCTAAATATATACCCCAACTCATCATTATCAAAAACTGTCTTGAACATATTTTTGCCTGTTTTAATCAGTCCCCTCTCAGTATGAAGAATATGGTAAATGCAGTTTGTCCCTTTCAAATTGTACATTTAGGCCTAATGATTTATCCATTCTTATATTTATTATTGAGGCCCCCCAGGAAGGGGAAAGGAATCCATCTTCCTTTTCCCCTGAAAATATGAGTTAGTGTTCCCTTGTTCCCCACAAATATTTTGCTTAGTTCCCCAAATATTTTGTTTCCAATATTCCCTTGTTCTCGAATTGTTAACGACGTTGCGTTGTAAACCTTCGCCTCTCACCGCTGCAGTTTCGAATCCCACTGGGAGCTCGACTTGTAAGTGAGGAAGTGTCGATTCTTACGATGACGGGAGGTGTACAGTACTGGTTCTACCCAGGAAAAGTGGGTGGTCTGCCTCCACCACAAAAAAAATCGACCGTCATATAAAACCTTGCATGTGTTGAAAATGACGTAAAAAGTGATACAAACAAAAAAACTTGTTCTCTAAAAGTATTTCTAATGTTTAAAATATTTGCTTATGTTCCCCCAAAGTTCATTCTGGCCTACAGTAATTATAGTTGCATCTTATACAACACTATCATGATTTTTTTTTATATTAAAACTAGATGTTAGAATTGTATTTCCTGTAAAAATGAGAAATAGGGTCCTAAAGAAACCACAGCATCCGAACGCAATGGCATCGTAGGTCTGCACTGTACTGCAAACGAGTCATGTTCCCTTGTTCCCTAACAATATGTGTCAATGTTCTCTTGTTCCCTGAAAAAAACAGCCATTGTTTTCACCAAATATAAATGGCCATGTTCCCCAAAAACCCTGAGAGGACCTCATTATTGAGTTGCTTTCAATTTGACAAGTTATTTGTATTGTTCTTTCATTGATTTTTATCTGTTTAAACTTTACTTCCACATTTTCTGTGCTCGCCTCAAGGTTTTACCTTAGTTCATATTAGCGAGCACAGCTAGCGAGAAGTGCCGAAGGCACTTCGAGCGCAAGACAGCTAGCGAGAAATGCCGAAGGAACTTCGAGCGCAAGCGAACTTTACGGTAAAGGGAGAAAAAAAAAGAAAGAAGATAATTGCTAATCTATGCATCTCGATTTTGATGGTAAATCGTCGTTGTCACGCTTTAAGCATTTCTAACGCAGACACCGACTGCCACTCAGTTTTTTGTGCAACGTTTCCGTTATGACTGGTTAGAGTAGAGTTTCAGAAATAATTTGAAAGGCTCTCCGACTCCTTGACAAAGTCCTATAGAATATGTGCAACATAATATGTAAAGGGTTAAAATGCGAAACTGAGGCTTTGTAGAGAAGCCGTCATTTTCCCATTGTGTCCGCCAGGTTAGCTGCGCTTCTGCCTATCCTCGATCATCCAGACCTCCCGCGAGACTTCTCTCAAAGAAGTCCATACGATGGTCTGGAGTAAAGCTTCTTTAAAATTTGTGACATCAAAACGAGGTGTGGACAAAAAAAAAATCACCGGCCTCTGATTGGTCAACTTCAGTTTGTTATGGAAATCTATGGGAATCACCCCCTACGTTACGACGGCGTCAAAAATTACGTGACGTTACACGCAATGTTGTGCAATAAAATTATCCCAAACAAAGTCAGCGGAGCACGATTAATGCTAAAAATTAAATTTTAAACATCATTTTTTAAGATTATATTATGTTTTTAGAGAAACTACAATAAAACGAAGTTTATTGTATATTTCATAAGGACGTACAAATATCCCATTCTGTGGGAGCGCCAGGAACTAATTATTCAGCATTTTTGATCATTTTGATACTCCGCTACAGGGATTCTTTTTTGTGAACAGTGCCGGACTATTGCATTAAAAAATCTCAAAACGCCGCCATTTTTTTTTGTACAACTCGCGATTCAGACTGCCGTTATCGATTTTACGCGTACCTCTGTTACTGGAGAGATAGTCTCGGCCAGCTAGACCGTATCATGCATATGTCTTACTTGCAGATATCGGTCTGGGCAGATTAGGCCAATTAAAGCGCCCACTAGCGATTAGTCCAATTTATTCGCGCGTTTTTTTAACGTGCATAAAGCTGACGTTTGCGTGACGTCATATTGTAAATAAACGTACAACGTCAATTGTTGATGCACCTGTTACCATTTTTGACGTCACATGCTGCTTCTCAACAGTTGAAAGTAAGAAATTATTAGGAAATTAATTTACAAATAAGTGTTTTGAAAGTCTCGTTGAATCTCTCAAAATCTCGGCAAAATCGCCCAAAACGAGAGGGCGATTTTAAACGTCGTATTTTCCCCAGGCCCTGGTTCTGGATCCGTGTAGCATAGCGTAACGAAGAAATCAGAAGCGGGCCGGGTGACCGAGGCTACTGGAGAGAACGCCTTTGTAAACGTTCTGCGTCAGATTACGTCATACGTAGAATGTGTTGACACGCTGGTAAAAGTTGAAACAGGCGAGTTGTAGGGTATATCGTCACAGTAGTCGAACGCTACTGTACTCCCAGCGGAAGTTGTGTTTTGTGAGTCGATGGATTTGTTGAGAAGCGATGTGTGTGCGGCGTGACCTTGCTAGTGTTTGGTAAGTTTAGTTGTTTTTTTACCTTTTTAGTGCGGTTTCCTTTTTTTCACTGGCAGTTTAACATACTTTACTGGTGCCTCTCGCCTAATTGCGTCAATTGAAATGGCGTGTAAAAGCCAAAAATCACATGAAAACATCGTCATCAAGTGAAAATTGTGTGTACCGGGTGTAAACATTTGATCCCAAAACAGTCAGTTTAAGATTATTTGTTATAGAACCACACATAAACAGTAACAATAACATCTTTGAAAAGGGAAAATAGGTATAGGTACACTCAGTTTCTTGTTCATGTAGCTGTTTTTTATGGTTGAAATGGATCGTAGTGTCCACATCGACTGTACTCATAGTTGCAGGTTCGGTGTATTGTAGTTGCGTTGAGCATCCAAACGTGTGTACTCCTAGTTGGGTTAAATCCTATCAATACGTAGCCGATAACAGAGACATTTGATACATTTATTCATGTTTATGAATATGTCTAACCCACTAAATGTGTCTAACCCACTAATGTGGGCTTAATTTCAATAGGTATAATAACTGATACACTGAGTAGATTGAAAAGTCTATGACTATAAGTGGCAAATTTTGTCAGTATGTTTATGCTGACACCCTTTTTTGGGGTAGATTGTCATATGTAAGTCAGATTAAGGTCGTCCGTGCGTCTGTATCCTACACTCTCTTAACTAGACCAGTACTGATTTCGGTAAAACATACAAAAATATGTATACTCAATGTTTAGTAAAAAATAACTATAACCAACGGACAACGTCTGAAACTACAACGCACAGCGCACACATACATACATATATAACGAACTGTGACATACAGAATAAAACAGCATACATACGTTTTCTGTTTCAGGTAATTATGGATGAAATAAGGTGCTACTATTGCTCAAAAAGGTCACATGACTTTGCGGAGATAATTGACAATTCAATTGCCTACCACAACACAGAAGAGTTGAAAATTAAATATGTTACTTCATCTGGACCAAACACACAACACATCCAAACCAAGAATTACCATATTGTTCCATTAGATATAAAGAAACAGAACAAATTAATCACTCCTAACTAAGTGTGAACATTTCCAATATTCCAGAATATTTTCTTTCACCCGCAAAGAAAACTCCAAAACTTACTTCTACACCTAAGAAGTGCGCGAAAAATGTTTTTGACATGCAGCTTGAAGAAGATGGATTTACTGTGGATAAAATCGGTGATTCCTTTGATGACGGTATTTTAGTGTTTCCAGTAAGGCATATAGGGTGCGACATGCGAAACATGCCGGACGAGAACTCTTTTAATTTAGCATAAATACAACATATATATCACATACATGCACACACCGGATGCTGCAGTTTAGGCAAATTCAATCCTATCTATATATTATCATCGATAAATGTACGTAACCCCAATATCTATCCGTATTTGCATACTTTTTTTTTGACGTAGAATGTTTTTTGAACACAACTACAATACAGTATTTACACAACTAGGGTGACAGTGATTTTTCACAAATGTGCAACTATGAGTACACTGTGTTTTGAAAGAAACTTTACCATATTATTATAATCTCACATTTTCAAGATCTGTGTTTGTTTCTTAACATGACACAATTCAAAAATAGATAAAATCATACCTCGTTTGAACAAAATAAGCAATTGTTTACACATTTTTTACGATTGTCAAGTGTTGTGGACAGAACACTCAACTGTTATTACATAATGCATTGTCTGAAACAAGTGTTTGTTTATGCTGGACTACAATTAGGGACTCTGTAATAAATTGCAATCAAAGACTTTCTGAAAATCTACAAATAAATCAGGTTCTTAGCGGCAGCGATCAGGCACCTCTGTCAAATGTGATGTTGTTGTGGTGATATTGCGCAATATGTCAACGCAACTTCCGCTGGGAGTACAGTAGCGTTCGACTACTGTGATCGTGGAACCTGATGTTACACTGCAGTGTGTTTACGTAAACAGGGGCGTACCTGGAGCATTTTGAAATGTACGCCATATATGAGAAGCGTAGCTGCGAACCGAGCAGCGACGCTGCGAGTGTGGATAGGTGTGGGAGGGGGACAACATTTTGAAAATTAGGAGGCAAATGATGCGTTCTCAAGCTATACTTCAGCGTTAATATTGCATTTTGAACTTTTATTTTTTTACTTTTGCTGACGAATGTTACGCATTGGCGTACGTGCGTATGCATAGATACGCGCCTGGTAAGGAATGAAACAGTTTGACTGTCGTAGAACCCTGCAGATAAATAACAAGTAAGTTTAGTTATAAATTGCAACTCGTTTTTCTGCATGTTTTTCAGCATAATTTGTTTGATTATTTTTTATGCGAAGCACATGCATGTTTCCATGCCATGGCATGGATTGTTCACACAATTTCATTTTTAAACGTTGCGGTGGGTAAAGACCTCCTGAAATAAACTTAAAACTGAGTGAATTTATAAACCCTAACAATTCGCTTGATTGCGAGGATCAACCTTCTCTTTTGTGTGCGCGTGGGTGATGATTTAAATCGGACACTCACAAAATCTCTCCTCCAATTCTGGCTCTACCTCCCGACCCCAGCCACGACCAAGACTTCTCCCACACAGTGACATTCACTGGTATGGCTATGACGGGGAATACATATGATGGGCAGTGTCAAACCTCATAACTTGACGTGTGACCAATGGATATCACTAGCGGATCCAGGGGGGGGGGGGGGGGGGAGGGGGGCGCGCGCCCCCCTAAAAATTCCGGATCATACAAGTATGTCCATGTTACTGTAGATAAAATATCAAACAATTTCGATGCACGCCCTCAGTATAACTTTTTTTTCGCTCGCTTCGCTCGCTCGACGCATATAATGACTAATGAGTGGTTTAATTAACACATTCTCAAATCCTTTTATTTGAAAACGGACTTTTTTTTATTCATACATGCATGTCTATATTACGGTAGATAAAATACCAAACAATTTCGATGCACGCCCTCAGTATAATTATTTTTTTAGACGCATAATGGCTAATGAGTGGTAATTAGATAAAATATCAAACAATTTCGATGCACGCCCTCAGTATTTTATTTTTTTTCACTCGCTTCGCTCGCTCGACGCATAATGACTAATGAGTGGTTTCATTAACACATTGTTAAATCCTTTTATTTGAAAACGGACTTTTTTTATTCATACATGTATGTCCATGTTACTGTAGATAAAATAGCAAACAATTTCGATGCACGCCCTCAGTATAATTTTTTTTTCGCTCCCTTCGGTCGCTCGCCGCATAATGACTAATGAGTGGTTTAATTAACCCATTTTTAATTCCTTTTATTTGAAAACGGACCTTTTTTATTCATACATGTATGTCCATGTTACTGTAGATAAAATATCAAACAATTTCGATGCACACCCTCAGTATAAACAATTGTTTCGCTCGCTTGACGCATAATGGCTTATGAGTGGTTTAATTAACACATTCAAATTGTTAAATCCTTTTATTTGAAAACTTACTTTTGTATTCATACATGTATTTCCATGTTACTGTAGATAAAATATCAAACAATTTCGATGCACGCCCTCAGTATAAAAAAAATGTTCTCGCTCGCTTCGCTCGCTCGACGCATAATGGATAAGGAGTGGTTTAATTAACACATTGTTTAATCCTGTTATTTGAAAACGGAATTTTTTACCCTATCAATGCACTACCGCAACCGTTTTATGAGGATAGAAACGGACCCGAAAATTGACCAAAATCTTACGCCCCCCCCCCCCCCCCCCCCCCTAAGCTGAAATCCTGGATCCGCCCCTGGATATTACAACAACAACAACCATTTCAAAACATCCCCCCCCCCCCCTAAGCTGAAATCCTGGATCCGCCCCTGGATATTACAACAACAACAACCATTTCAAAACATCAGTCCCTGCTCACCCCTCACACCATACTAACTTAACCTTTCTTTTGAATTTGCTTTATTCTGACTCTGCATCACCCAGTTACCACAGTCTGGCACAGGGTTAGAATAATCGAGGTGTTTACTTATTTACATGGCCTGCCATTTCTTGAAGGAAAAATATCGGCCGACCATAACCTAATTTATTTTAGATGACCTGCCATTTCTTGAAACAAAAATTAGAGTAAAACCGACCATAACTTTTTATTTTACATGGCCTGCCATTTCTTGAAAAAAAAATAGGCCGACCATATCGTATTATTTTACATGGCCTTCCATTTCTTGAAAAAATAGGCCAACCATAACCACGAACAAGTTAGTGTCATAGCCAACATGTTTTATACCAACCTATGTTCTAACAAGCTTACTGTAAATTATAAATAAAATTGAATCCTTAATGAAATATTCAAATTTTAGATGATAGTTATGTAGAGATGTGTTTATATATTGTTTCATTTATTTCCATAGGGAGACATATGATGCCTGCATGACTTAAGAACCAAATACATATTCTGATCTGACATCCGCTGTGACTCTTGGTTGGACGAGTTGACTGTTGAGGTTGAAGGAAAACTAAAAACATGGATTTCATAGAGGTTTGTATGCAGGTCTTATTTATATGGTGAAAAAAGCATTTCACATCATGATGGCAATAATATATTTAGGAAGAATTACCTCAGGAAATTGCATTGCCCATTCATGGATTTTTCCCCAATTTAGGCCAAAAGGCCCTTTTCCCAAAACTGGTAAAAAGGCCCTAGCTCAAAAATGATTTTCTTTTGATTTACATACATGTATTTCAAGTCATATCTCTGGGCTCCACGGCTCATTAAATAGCAACATTGCATTGAATATTTACATTTACTTTATTTATTTATTTTCTTTGAAAAGAAATAGCGTTCATTTCAAATAAACTTTATTTTTCAAGGAGATATACACACACACTGTAAATACACTGACGGTAGTGGTCTAGCTCTCTGTAACAGAGTCATGCATGGGGGACTTAACTGATAAATTATCATTTCTCGTTTATGGGTATTTTACTAACGTAAAATAAAAGGAAAATGCTGACAACTATATTTCTATAACTGGTAAAATTTAGGCATTGAATTATACATGTATAATGCGTTCAGCAGATGAAACCGGGGGTTCATAAGTGGCTAAGTGACACTATCAGGATATACCAGGACATGATTTATATTTGAACTTCTGTTATCTAAAGACGTAGGATGCTGTTGTTTCCTCATGACGTCATTCCTCATTCAGCTTACGTAAACTAATAAACTATACGAAGTTTGACACGTGTGTGTTGAAATAAGTAGCACGTGTAACAACACAACACACACGTGTCAAAGTTCGTATAGTTTATTACGTTGAATAGCAAAGTGATCGTATAGTTTTATTAAACAAGTAATTGTTGATGTAAGCAAGTTCAGTTCAAAACATAAAGTTAATCAGTTACTTCTGCAACAGAGTCAGATTCAATTACTTCCTAACTCTAACAACAATCGTGTTGCCGTAAACACCAGCAAAGTTCGTAATACCGAACCGTTCTTTATCGAACTAAGATCCTAACCGACAGCCCTAACTGCTGTGTCTCTGCCGCTTTATGCAGGCCAGTATATACTAACAGCATCCTCATGCATAAATATCACTTTCATCCGTGCCATTGAGAGTGATGTGAAAGAAAGTATATTTGCTTGTTTCGTACTCAAAGAAATGCATATTTTTATTGAACATAACCATAACCATACATAACCAAGCATACATGTCGATGATGAGCTATGTTTAAAAAAAAAAGGTTCCCAATTGAAAGATTGAAAAAAAGAGGAGCGAACGTGTGACAAGTATTGAGTAGAAAAGGTTTAAATGCATTTAGTTGACCTTGGTGTACATAAATAGTATTAAAAATACTTATAAAATGAATGTTTTACTTCCCCCCCCCCCTCTCCCCACCCAATTTGTATGAACAATCACGCTAAAATTTCCAGTTGTGATGGTGATGGTATGTGTTATGTTCCCAAGGAATAGAAAGAAAACATTGTCTGGCGTCCGGCACACTTTAAAGGGACACACGGCAATCTTGATTGTTTTAAAACTCGCGGCGTCCATTTATTTTTTCTACATAACTTGCATTTGTCCAATCATTAATATCAGTGTTTTTTTCCTTATATACGTGGTACCGAAAAACGGTACCATTCCGAAATTGCTTTTGTGTGATAGTGAACTATTTCCAATTTAAGGCAAAATGACGCGAATTTTCCTAATTGAATGGGTACCGGTACCATTCCCAAAAGGGTGAAAAAAATCACTGTAGTTATAAGAATAATATTAAGCAAATTGTCATTGAATATTTCTGTCCTGAGGCCAAAAAAAAAAATACCTGTGTTTCCAGTGGCCCGACCGACCCTATATTTAAGGGACCGACTCTAAAACTTTTTATTATAAATTTTTTTTTTTGTTTAAACAATGATTCATCACAATATATCGAGGTAAACTGACATCACAGAGAAACTTTCAATTGTATCTTCAACGTGTATGGGGTTTATGAGATAAATACATGTAGAATCTCACAATATCTTGCTCCAACAAAAAAAAAAGTGCCTACCAACCTACCCTATTTTTTAGAGCATGCAATAGGAAACACCTAATTTTTTTTTGCCTGATTATAGTATAGTAGGAGGCTAAAGGAAATCCTAGCGCTAGCCTAGTGTACCAATAATATATTTAAACCTATGGAAGAATAACGAAGAAAAAATAAAAAACACAAAATTTTATTCAATGTATGCAAGCATCATTATACTGGATTATAAATCGAGAGTAATACTTGATAAAAACTTCCAAGATTGTCATGTGTCCCTTTAACCTACAACCTAACTTTGAAAAGCATGTTTCATCATCTAACTTGCATGACCTATTTATCATAATTCACTAGTGTAATAGATTTGCAAATGAAGGCCAAAATGGTCTTATCCATTCAGCTTGGTTTGCAATCGGAATTGTGGACTCCGGGGGGAAAACACGGTATTGTGATTGTTGCAATGTTTTTAATAAAATTAGAATTTAAAAGATCTATCATGTTACCGATTTATTTATAAACAGTTAGCTACTGAATGACATATTGTTCATTACAGTTTATAAGCTAACGTCAAAGAAAAATGGAAATTGAGCATACCGGGTGGAGAAATTGAATGGTTAAACTACATTTTATAAAAAGAAGTCGGCAACAAATAAAATAGGCAACTATTCAGAACGCGTGAGAACATTGAACGTATGCATGTGAGCGTGATTTAACACAAAAATGCGTGTCTGACGCTCAATGGCGAATGCGTGAGACTTGACAGGTATGTTCACTGTACGATTGGTAACCTAACGGACCCCTTCCTATAATTGTAATCCCAATGGGAGCTCGACATGTTTACAAGTGAGAAGGTGCCGATGCTTACGGATGGTAGGAAGTATACAGTACTGGTTCTACTCAGGACACATACACACACACACACACACACATACACAAACAACAAAAACCGACTCATATATAGCCTAAAAATGTGCCGAAAATGACGTAAACACCATTCAACCAACCATCAACCTATACCTCGAAAATGTGTCCATTGAACACGGATATTCCGCTTTATCGCAGTCACAGATACACAAGAATCAATAGTGTGTAAGTAGGTCAAGCTCATTCTCATTGACTTTTTTAGTATAAACATGTTTTTTCATGCCATTTGAAAGTTGTATGATTTACTAAACGAGGAATCAAACGACCAGACAATGGTAGCACTATATGCCATGCCCGCTTTCTTGGAGGGGTATCTAAACAAGGACGACCTTACCATCAGAGTATTCTGTCAATTTTGAGTGCTGTCACTGGATCCGAGACTGAGTCTGGGTTGAGACACGATTGTTTTACCACATGTTTTATTTCATTGGGATCATTCTAAGACCCATTTTTGTGTGATTAGACATTCAGGCATTCAGGGCAGAGTTTCATGGTAAGGGGTAGGCTAGATGTTGTTTTTTTAAATCAGAATGATGATACCTGTAATTGATTTGAGTCAGAGGCCTCGGTAATACAGTGGATAAGGTGTTGCACCTAAGAGCTGGGCTCGATCCCTGGTGATGGCATGTCTGATGGGAATATTTATCTCCATCTCATCTGAGGTTGTTGTTCTAATCAATAAACCCATAGTTCATATTGTTTGAGTCTATAATCCAAATGACCTTACAGACTATCAGTCATATACATGTAAACCCATAACCACATGTTTTGGGGTGGGGAAGGCGGGAGGGGCGGGGATGGGCGTCGTCGGAGGGATAATAGCCTATGGTGTTTTTTTAAAGAGCTCCACGACCAAAAACAAACAAACACATATAACCACACGCATCCTTGAGAACTGAGATGACAAAAATTGTCCGCGTACATTAGAATTTAAAAGATCTATCATGTTACCGATTTATTAATAAACATTTAGCTACTGAATGACATTTTGTTCATTACCGTTTATAAGCTAATTTCAGAATTTATCACGCAGTGAGCAGACCTTTGTTTACTCATATGCCGTGTAACACCACTACACAAAAAAACGCTTGCGTAAACTGGTGACCAAACGTTTCTTTGGGTAGCAAAAAGTACTTTTTTCAAATTTTCTTGAAAATGTAAATACTGCTAGAGGAAGGATTAAACTCATCGTTCATGCTCTTGTCCTTTTTCTCGCTGTTAAAATCTCCATAAAAACTGAATTACAAAATAAAAGAACTGAAGTCGATCGATAAACGGTCGACATTTTCTTATTTCACTGCTTTTTTATCGGAGATAATTTTTACAATAACACAACATAGACGGCACATTTTTTAAAAAGTAGAATATGAAAATAATGGTTATTTTATAAGGAAATGGCTTGTATAAATTCTTAATGAATTTTAATAAATTAATTCACTCCTAAGTGACGCAGATTGCGTACGTCTGGGTGACAGAGACTATAAGAATCCATCATGAGTATCCATGTGAGATAGAGAAATCTCACCCGAGGGTCAGAATTGTAACCAGGGACGAGGCTCTGCCGAGTGCCTGATTGCAATTCTGATCCCGAGGGTGAGATTTCCCTATCTCACATGGATCACTCATGATGGATTATTTTTCTCCCATTATGTGTTTACAAATGCATAAATTCAATGATTTTGCTGATTTAACGCCAGAATAAGGCGACGTCGACGTAACGTCATGACGTCATAAGTCACATGTCATGTAAGATAGAGTTATCTCACATGAGGAAAATGCCTATCTCACATGACCAGAAATGGGAGAATACTATCATCCAGACACACTCAAGCTTACTGCGAGCGCTAGCGATCGTCTGGACTCACTGTTCTTTAAAAAATTCACCCGGCCCGCTTCTGATTTCTTCGTTACGCTATGCTACACGGATCTAGTCTCGGCCAGCCAGACCGTATCATGCATATGTCTTACTTGCAGATATCGGTCTGGGCAGATTAGGCCAATTAAAGCGCCCACTAGCGATTAACACCATTTATTCGCGCGTTTTTTTCACGCTCATAGAGTCGATGTTTGCGTGACGTCATGTTGTAAAAACAAGTACAACGTCAATTGTTGATGCAGAAGTTAAACTGTTTAACGTCACTTGCTGCTTCTCATAAGTTAAAAATAAGAAAATATCATTAAATTAACTTAAAAACATGTTTTTGAAAGTCTCGTTGAATCTCTAAAAATCTCACCAAAATCGCCCAAAACGAGAGGGCGATTTTAAACGTCCTATTTTCCCCAGGCCCTGGTTCTGGATCCGTGTAGCATAGCGTAACGAAGAAATCAGAAGCGGGCCGGGTGACCGAGGCTAACACGGATTCAGAACCAGGGCCTGGGGAAACTACGACGTTTAAAATCGCCCTCTCGTTTTGGGCGATTTTGGCGAGATTTTGAGAGATTCAACGAGACTTTCCAAACACTTATTTCTAAATTAATTTCGTAATAATTTCTTAATTTCAACTTTTGCGAAGCAGCATGTGACGTTAAAAATGGTAACAGGTGCATCAACAATTGACGTTGTACGTTTATTTACAACATGACGTCACGCAAACGTCAACTTTATGCACGTGAAAAAAACGCGCGAATAAATTGGACTAATCGCTAGTGGGCGCTTTAATTGGCCTAATCTGCCCAGACCGATATCTGCAAGTAAGACATATGCATGATACGGTCTAGCTGGCCGAGACTATGTGACGCCATTTTGACTGCAACATCAAAGTGCACGTTGTAGGTTTACCACCACCAATTACATGTAAACCTCCGAGGTGTAGTCGAATGTAGTTCCTATAATAAAAAGTAATCCCTCCGTTTTCGATGGAAATGGGCATTATAAGTAGGGGAAAACTGCCCATTTCTATTCGATTTTGTGGTTATATGTATAAGAAGCGTATTAATAGGTTTTACTGGATCACTGATGAACATTTTCGAAATTTCGACTCTATGCTTACATTTTGTGAGCAATGAAAACAGTCGATCAATAAAAACAGCAATCTTTTAAAAACAGCTGTACCCTTGAGCTGTTTAGTAATCAAACAAGAACTTTCTTACATGTCTTGTCCGGTTACTAGAAAGACCGGAATACACCGAATCACCGGAATACACCGGAATACACCGAAATACATGTATTAAAGGCATTATTTATGTAATTAATGGATAATAACTGATTATTTATGATTTAAATAGTAATATATCCACACAGAAGAGTGATTTATGTGTTTTGGGGGCTTATATACGCACACTAGTCATACATATATAGCAATACTACATACTTATCTCCCTTGAAAGAAAACATCATAATGCACAAGTCATTGAAATAAATGAATTTATTCTTGTACAAACATTTAGTGTTTTTATTATAGCTGATTGAGGCCGCTGATTGAGGCCGCTGATTGATACTGCATCATTATGATCAGAAATAAGCGTAAACAGTAAAATACATATTGTGTAGAATATACATGTATAGCATCAAAAATAATATTTTGTCAACAATTAATGTTCAATGTATTAAATAGCTTGTATTGTATAAATTATTAATTCATAGTCTTTATTATTCAGTAACAAATAATGTTTGTTTTAAAATTTAATACAATACAATTTTAACAAATTGGCATTATCCTCTTAATCCATTACTCCTGTCCCTGGTTGTCTTTGTGGCTCAGAGAAACAATTAACACCTCTTTGATATTATGAAACAATCAGTGGCTAAGACCCGGCCGCTAAGACCAGGTTGAACATGTATTTCTATTATAAATAAATTATGACAGGTTTCTTTTAAAGTTAAACAAAAACCGCATCTAATTTATAACAATCTAAAATAAAAATATGACGAGGTAACCAGACCGACAGGACTGCAACAAATCTACGACAAACAAAAATATGAAATTGAAACTATTGGGGTCAAATTTAACGGAACTTGTAATCGGCTCGGATGACGAACACGCGTTCGTGAAGGCCATTACCACTGAATTCCCTGAATCGACTCATGTTCTATGCACGAGACACTTAAAAGGAAACGCTAGACACCACCTGACTGATGACGGTGTAAATGTGCAGGAACGAAAGGTCATCTTGAACAAAATATTTGGCGATGACGGCATTACACATGCAATGGATAGCATTTGCTTTGAAAACAAATGCGACCAACTCGAATCTTACTGTACAAATATATCCATGAAATTTGTGCAGTACTTCCAAAAAAGACTGAAGGGACATTTAAAAGTTAAGGTTAACGAACCGACTAGATTACACATGATTGAACGCAACTGGACCAATAACAATTGCGATTCAGTCAATCATATCCTGAAGCAGACTGTAGAATGGTAGACTAAAGGTTTGACAGAATTTGTTCGATTAGTCAATGAGTTGTTCAATGAACAGTTCACAGACTTGCGTGGTGCCCTGATCGGGACCGGCGAATATCGCCTAGCGTCTACACACAAACAGTACCAGACCTCAAAGACTAACTGGTTATCAATGACCGACCAGCAACGGACGAATTTGTTCAACCTCTATCGCCGTTATTTGGCCAATGGTGCTACATACGCAACTTCAACTGACGGAAAATCTACTGTAGTCGCACCAAGGACAGACGGTAAAAAATCAGGTCAAAAGAAACATAATATAAACGTAAGGACATTGACGGTTCACGAAAAGAAACCAAAAATGAAGATTAACCATGTAGTTGTCACAGCCCTTTTATGTATCGTTGCAGTGCATACGCCGTGAAGCCCTGTTTGGCTGCCTCTGGCGAGGTGGTATTGCACTGTATTCAATACATTTGTGACTGCTAACTGTCCCATATAATCAAGCACTGGAGATAACTTTATAATGTGTAAGTGTGCGCGCGTGTGTGTGTGTACGTGAGTGAATACTCATATAGGTCAAGCAGTTTGTGTATATTTTGTTTGTGTGTGTGGGTGTGCGTGCGTGCGTACGTACGTGCGTGTCAGTATCAGTGTCAGTATCAATGTGTGCGCACGTGTGTACGTGTGCGTTCGTACGCGTGAGTGTGTGCGTGTTACTGTCACTTTTCATAAAACTTATGTTATATTTGTAATATAAATAAGTTGTCTTTATCTTATCTCAAAAACACTGGAACATTAACTTATATTTTGTTCGTTTTGAAAATTCCAACTTGGTTTTTTTATCATTACATTTCAGTTTGTATATATTTGTATATATAGCTTACTGTAGTACGATATATGACGCAACCAGCACATCGTCAACAAACTGGAACGCACTGTATATTTCAAATTAACGTTTCGGGTCTATATACGAAGTTTTTTAAATGTATTATACTGTATAACAATACTATTACACCGGTTTATACACTTTCAAATTTTACATTTTATTTATGTTGCTGTATAGCCTATTGTTGAATATGTCAACTCGGTGTCATTTTACATATATCTATAATCTAAGAATTTATATACTTACTTGCAATTTCTAAAAATGTATACAACTTACTTGTACTTTACAGATGCAATGGTTTTTATCAATAAACATTCGTATGTTACTCTTTAATAATAACCTGTTATTCAAACATATTCTCATTATTTCCTCCGAACGTCCATCTTATACATGTGTTTAAATGTGTGTTAGTGCTATCTGTACTTTAAAAAGCATGCTTAATCTTTTGACTTATGTCAATTATTTGCTTTATAAATTGTTAAACAACAACATTATGATAGATCTATACACTTACATGTGCTTGTAATAAATGTATTATTAAAATATTTAAATACTTATTTGTATTTTTATGCCAGTCTATGCAAGCATAAATAAGAAACTTGTGCATTATCATGTTTTCCTTCAAGGGAGATAAGTATGTAGTTTTGCTATATAGGTGTATATAGTGGTGACTAGTGTGCGTATATAAGCCCCCAAACACGTAAATCACTCTTCTGTGTGGATATATTACTATTTAAATCATAAATAATCATTTATTATCCATTAATTATATAGATAATGCCTTTATTATATGTATTTCGGTGTATTCCGGTGTATTCCGGTGATTCGGTGTATTCCGGTCTTTCTAGTAACCCGTCTTGTGACCCCACGTTTTCTGGTGATTTTTCAAGTGGAAAAATAGTTTTCTATATGAACATTACACTGCTGCATTATCCATACTTGAGTTGAATTTGCAGCAAATCATTAATATGTGACACTTTAACATTGGTGTCTATGGGGAAAATAATTGGTGCTTTCATACCTGTATTACGCGCAACATTAGTTCCAATCTATGGGTGCGCCAAGCCGTCGCGGAGGGATATTTACTTAAAAACGTCACGCGCAAAGATTTCAGGATGGCGGTCAAAATTACACCAGTGATGTAATGAATGAATGAATGGTGTTTTACGGCACGTCGACACATAAATAGGTCATATTGTGCGCAAAAAAAATATGAAAAATGAAGTATTAATTAAAAATTAATGTAAATATATAAAGATAAAACTATTAAAAATAAAATAAAAATAAGGGATGATAAGGTGTAATATAAACTATGTATGTAAATCAATAAATGCCCGGCAACGGGTATATAACAAAGTAAATATATATAAGAACACATTACAATGATTTATATAGTCTGACCTCTTTCAGGAAATCTAAAACAAGATTAAAATCTACAGTATCAAATAATCACCAGTGATGTAAATTGTATTCAGCTGACAATGTACAATTATTAGCGCGTGTTAAAATCAGTGACGTAACAGTAGTAAATATTGACATTATTTGCAGACGACTAGTGACAACTCAGGTAATTTCTGAAAGACTCGGATTGCTTTCAGAAACACTTTTGTGAGTTGATGTTGAGCTAGTTTAAATGATTAATTATGGACAGCTCAATTACAATTGCTTTCACTTCGTTATCGTAAGACACTTTTGTGAGTTTATGTTGAGCAAGTTTAAATGATTAATTATTTATGGACAAACTACCCTCGCCGCGAACGGAAAGCGTTTCTTCAGACTACCCACTAGAAAAATCTACAAAATATCCCCCCCACCCCCACCCCCCCCCCCCCCTCCCCCCAACCACCCTGAAAAAATGAGGAAAGGTTTCCTCAGACAGAACCCCCTCTCCTGAAAAGTCCAGACTACAAGCCACCCCACCGCTCCCCAGCCAGCACGGCCATATCGGATAGATATCGGTAATTGGTCGGAATGTCGGCAGATCGGCCCGATGTCTATCCGTTATCTGTCATAGACATCGGGTCGTTATGCAGTATGCAGTACTCTATCCGATATCGGTAACAGAGCGGCAAGGCCCGATGTCTATCCGTTATCTGTATATAGGACACGTATATCGGTCCAACATCGGTCCGATATAGGCTTGCTGACTGGGTTTGTGTGTTCTTTTTATGATTTGCTGAAAAGATATCGGTCAGATGTCGGCTAAATGTTGGCTATATGCAGACGTTGGGCCGATGAAGAGCCGATTAATTCAATATTTTCCAATTTTTGATTTTTTTGTTTGTATGGCACGCTAAATTGATTGTTCAATGCATTAATCTGAATGAATATAGCACATTTCTTCTAATGTCTATTATTATATCTGAGGCCAACGTCAGGCCGACATAGTTTGTATTAAAGGTTATTGACTTTGTATGGCTAAATATTACTTGGAACGCGTTGTTTTGGCAAAGGACGACGAGCTTGCGAGTCGTCCTGCGCCAAAACAACGAGTTCCAAGTAATATTTAGCCTTACAAATTCAATAACCTTTGTATTGTATACTTTCATATTGTTTTCGATCAATTGTAATTGTATGACTATTACTTTTCATTGTATTTGTGTTATTTTTATAGCTTTTGATGAAATTCCTATCTTGTCGTTCAGTTTCATTTTGTGTGGATGATTATTTTGCGCGAAAACCACATCGACGTCGGATGACGTCATTATATTTCTAAAGTTTGTTGTTAAAAACGGTGGGTGAGTGACCATTTCAATTATTTTAACAATTTCTGCCAAAAAAGGTTGAAAAAAACAACACGTATTCTTTGTTGACACTATAGGAAGGATTCCGTTATTTTATTTGAAAGTAGTTCCTTATTTCTATTTCGCGGCTCTTAGCAAGCACGAGAAAAAGTTCCAGTGCAATATCAATGTGTGCAATATCGTAGAATATTGCACAGTTAGCTCAATGCAAACTACCATATATCGGGCCGCTATCTGTCCGATATAACATGCCATAAATCCATAAAGGGAGGTAATGACATGTCATTTTGAATATTGTATATTGATTGTTAATGTGAACAGATATTCCTCGCAAATGTCACTTTTTTACATTGCAAAATGATCCTACCTACATTCAAAAGAGTTTTATTTATTGCTAATGAATAATTTTCCAATCGAGCTAATTGAGATAAGCACCTACAAAAAAATATATATAAGGTAGTCAGTAAATCGATTTGATAAAAAAAACGGACTGAGTTAAACGCCCGATAACCTTGTATGTTGCGAAACATGTATTTTGGATTGGTAATTCGATGCTCTAACTACATACTGTGCTAGCTGGATGGTGACAATAGAACGAATTTGATGTTTATCTGTCATAATGGTCCCACTTCGGGTCGAAACTATATCGAATACCTATTGGATAGATAACTAACCGATATTGGACCGATGATGGATAGTAAACTAAAACGATGTCTAACCGATGTCTGACCGATGATGGATAGTAAACTAAAACGATATCTAACCGATATTGGACCGATGTGTAGCCGACAAGATATCGGTCCGACTTGAAGCCGATGGGCACGCCGATCTCAGGCCGATATCGTTTGCAATACTGGTCCGATATAAAAAAAAATATCGGGCCGATGAAGGCTAGATATAGGATTGCTGGCTGGGTCCTCATCCCCTAGATTTGTTCATCCCCCCCCCCACCCCCCGACCCCCCTCCCCCACCCCCACCCCACACACACCGACCGACCCACGCAACACACACACACCTGTGTGTACTACAGTGTGATATTCCAGTGTGGCAGCACTATAGACTGTATATAGATACAATATTACACAATCATAAGTCCAGATTCTATTGTGCCCATACAGGTGGGTGTCTTTTCGTTTAAAATATGGCGGATGGTCTGGTTCTCATTTATTTGACTCAGATAGTGATTTGTAAGTCATATCTCTGGTATGGTAAAAATGACCTCATTATAGAATTTATAACCCGGAATTGTTTGTATTTGTTTTATGACATAATTATGGACCAGTGGTACGATTCCCCGGAACACAACATACCAGATCAGAGATGAAACACCAGGATGTACTGGAACTGCTTTTTCAGTGAAAAGCAAAAATGAGATTTACACTACAGAAGGGCTGCATCACACTGAACATCTTCAAGAAAAGAGTCATCTATCCTTTGTTTATATTTAAATGGTTGTCTGTGACTGACAGTTGCATTATTCTGTCCGGCATTTACAACAGTATTGGATGGTGACACTAGCATCTTTTAGGAGTGGCCCATTGGGTCACACACAGATTGGATTTCTTCAAACCCATGCACTGAAGTGAATGCAACTTGCCATCTTGTACAGACGGTTCTTATTCAAGGTAAGATCAGGACAGATGGACTGTGGTGTTTAAACTAAAACAATTATCCCCATCTCTCATCTGTTTGTGAATCATATTTAGTGTTATCGGCTAAATACACAGGTCACAGTTTGCATATATTTAGTAATAAATAATAACATAGAAAATATCAACATTTCTGGCAAAAAGAAAAAAAAATGTAAAAAAGCAATTGGAACAATGTATGTATATGTATAAAGTTAACAATCTTTCGGTTTAGTTATATCACGACAGTGTATAAATGAAGCAGTGGGGTAAATGCTGAATTTGGCAGTTTAGTTTCTTTCAAGCTAGTCTAAAAGGTTTTAATCTAAATATACTGAGTTGCAAAAGAAAGTGTATACAGCTCAGTTGTGAAAGAAAGTGTGCAATGAGTTTTTTTAGAATAAAATGTATAAATATACGTCATGTTTGGTACCAAAATTGTTATCATTCTATTGCCAATATCATGTTGTCATTTGTTTTTCAATAGGTTGAATCATTAAGGACTGTTGTTTGATAAAAAGGATAGGGGTGTAAAGTAAAATGTTCAAAGTGCAAATTTTCTTTTGCGACTGAGTATATATACTTGAATTTATTATTATCATAATCAAAAAACGTTTTGAACATATTTTTGCCTGTTTTTATGAGTGCCCCCTCAGTATGAACAATATGGTAAATGCAATTTGCCCCTTTCAAAATGTACATTGCATTGAATGATTTATTCATTCTTCTTCTTATTATTATTATGGAGGCCCGCAGGAGGATGGAAGGGGTACATCTTCCTTTGTTCCCTGAAAATATGAGTCAGTGTTACCTTGTTCCCCACAACTATTTTGATATGTTCCCCAAAATTATTTGTCCAATGTTCCCCTCTTCTCTTAAAGTATTTTTAATGTTTAAAAGATTTGCTAATGTTCTCCAAAATTCATTCTGGTCTACAGTACACTATCTACGCAAACATATTGTTTGAAATGTTAACTTTTTGTGATTTTTTTTTAATATTAAAACTAGATGTTAGAATTGTATTTCCTGTAAAGTCATGTTCCCTTGTTCCCTAACCTAAAAATATGTGTCAATGTTCTCTTTTCCCCTGAAAATAACAGCCATTGTTCCCTTGTTCACCAAATATAAATGGCCATTTTCCCCAAAACCCCTGAGAGGACCTCATTATTGTGTTGCTTTCAATTTGACAAGTTATTTGTATTGTTCTTTCATTGAGTTTTATCTGTTTAAAATTTACTTTCACATTTTCTGTGCTCGCCTCAAGGTTTTACCTTAGTTCATATTAGTGGAACCACCTATATATGTGTATAAAGATTTCCAAAGATCGGAATGAATAACAGTTCTGATCGCAAGCACGGGGAGACGTAATACAAAACATAACGGATGTGCTATTCCCACGATTTTGAGTATTTCACGTGACACATACTAAATGTGCTTCTCGCGAGAACTCATACAAAGCGAGATTTGAGATTGTTTACCTTGGATTCTGGACGCTAAAAACAAATTGTTATGAAAATCTCATTTAAATCGATGTATTGAAAGACTTGGATTTCAAATTCATGTGAGCAATACCCAGTTGTCTATTTAAAATGTAAATATTGCGTAATTTACAAATAATGGTTTGAGAACACGAGTGTACAATAAGTTTTTTTGGGTGGGTGTATGCAATTTATTTGTCAATGCGAGTCTAGTCATAGTTTCTTCTTCAAAGAACAACAAAAAACAACAATTGTCCTATGTAACAACTACAGCTTTGCCGTTAAAAAGTAGACTTCCATCTTCGTTATATACAATAACATTATTTACATAGAAGGAATCTAGTATGCAGAGAAGAGGGGAGCAGGCAGTATGAGAGTGATAAGCATGCCTCGGAACTCTTCTATTGACTGCGAGTCTGTGACCGTAAAGTAGTTTGCATTAAGCGATGGGAAAGCTTATATTAGCAGGATGATTTTATAACAGATATTTCGACAACAAAACACGTCTAAAAATATGTTTTACTGGAAAAAATGTGATAACCTGTTTAAAATTATCTATCAAATGTTTTAATTTTGCAATATGCAAACTCTTTAAGCCAAAATTAATGTTTTATTTCATACTAACTCCAGCCAACCCCGTTTTTGCTTCTTGGAGAAGGGATTCATCATTGGGTGAGGTATGAAAGTTAATACTCGGACAACATAATGGTACTGCTCTGGTGAAGTTGCTGCCATCCCTCACCATTATTAAAAGAATATTACCATTATCATTTTTTTGGTTCAAACAACTTAACTGTTCCTCATGTTCTACGCTGACAAAGTTGACATAAGTCACAGCGTAACTAGCATGTATACCAGCAGTAACATAACCTGTAAAAGAACTATGTACAGTATGGTACTCCAGCCATGGTGAATTTAAGATAATCTTTCAAATGTAAACGTTTGGTTTTTAAAAAGTGAAAATAATTTAAAGGCATTTTAATACAGTATAAACATGCTGATTTACTTGAAAAAGAATCTATAGGTTTGGATTTCTGAAAGAATTTCTTCTGTTCTAATTAAAATATCCGTATTTGCAATAATAATATTAACAATAGTACACAGTATCTAGAGTGATTATTATACATACATGTACATACCATTCTAAATAGAGTTGTAGCATGGTTGCTGACATTTTTCTTGTACAGTTGTACATTATCTTGTTCGTTGATTTAAACACCTTGCGTTTAGATCAATCAACTTGATCAACCAACTCGATGAGACCATAATATATATATATTACTTATTATAATCTATGTAAAGCTTGTCAGATGTGTTTCCAGGAAGTGCCGTTTAAGGCATCATTGATTAATTTGGTTATATTTGCAGATTTTTACTCCACGAGAACCAAAAGAGATGTCGGCTGGATTCAATGATTTTAACCTCTCGACAAAGAAGGAAGATGTATCAATGAAGCTGAAAGTACAGTGCGTATATTATAATTATATACATTTATTACATGTCAACTGGTTCTTTCACATTTTTATCTATAATGAGACAGCCAGTATTACTGTCTTGACTTGCCCTAAAGGTATGAAAGAATTACGAACAATGAAAGTAAGCATTCCTACACATATTTTTACTATTAATTATATTAGGAAAATTAAATTAAAAAAATCCAGACAAATGGAGTCACCATGATTTTAACTACAAGCACATTTTACAAGAGATATACACCATTTCTAACCCTACTACAAATAAGATATATATGTTACTTATATATGTTGCAAATCTTAATACTACAATTTAAACGCTTTAACCAGACAGGCAAAACATCACCCTATTAGTGTTGCTGAAGCGTCGACTTATGAGTAACCAATCCCTAATTCATTTCATGAAAATTTAATTACGGGTATTTTTAAGTACCCCTGAATAAATCTAGACTTTTAATGGGAACATATACATTATTCTATGACCTAAATGCATTGATAGACTTTGGAAGAACAGTTCTGTATTGAAATTCGGTGGTTTAGTTTCTATTTTTAAAAAAGTTGATGCAATATCTACCAATTTAATGTTGCTGTTGTTGTAAATATTGAAAAGAAAATTTATGAAAAAAATATCAAGATTTCTTTCACTTGATGTTATAAAGACATGGCTTAAATATCATTATAACTGGTGTAACAAATATGCAAATGAAGGTCGAATCATCGCTCGGTCTTCTCTGTTTAGCTTGTTGTGAAATTGAATTGCCTCACCGATAAACATGCAATGAAAATTGGCGAGGCTGTTTTATGGCTTGATGTTAAACATGTATGCATGTACTTACGTAAGATCCTCTTTTTTGCTCAGACGGTTTGCTTCGTGAGTATCTCATGATTTTTTTTTTATATATCCACATTTAATAATTTACTTGATTTAAACTGATGTGCATGTTGCCCACCACAATATAGGTATCCTTGTATGGATGCTTGCTGAACGGTACTTTAAAATCTACTTAATGAAAGCGGTATCATTTGACACATGCATGCATTGCAGAACCCCCTGCATTCAATTGAGTACCATATTTATTACCTAGATTAGAATGTAAAGTCATCACTTTGTATTAAACAGACATTATAAATATATGCAACACTTCTAGTTTTCCGAGGATTTCTTTGTAATCTTGTTAGAATCGTTGGGATCACTCTTCGTCCGTCCATTAAACTTTGCTTTAAATGACTTCTTCTCAAAAACCGCTTAGTCGATTTTGACCAAACTTCATATAAATGATTCTTAGATGAATGCTTTTCAAATTTGTTAAAATTAGGGCAGCACAAGATCCAAGATGGCCACCATTACCATATAAGGTTGAAACCTTAAAAAAAACTTCTTCTCAAGAGCCACTGGACAGATTTCGACGGTTTTCTTTTAAAATTATCAAAAATGGTCATGGCCTGGGTGTTTTCTCAAATTCTGAGCGATCGCTGCTTTCTGATTGGGAAAAATATCAGCCACAGTTGGGAAAAAACATTCAAGTTTTCATTTGGGAAGAGGCCTTTTACAAGCCTGTTATATAAGGTAAAAATGCCCAGACTTATATCATGTATATAGGGAAAAACTTCGAACTTCTTCTCTGAAACTACAAGAGCCAGAGGTTTATTATTTTGAATTTACCATAAGTCCTCTACCATGTTTGTTCAAATGGTGACCCTCAATCAGTTTTGTCCTCTTGTTCTTTTCTAATTTGTCTAGGATGTATTTAATTTAATGCATGATTGTACCTAATTTCAGAATGCTCCTATATGGCACTGTATGTTTTTACGACTGATAATTGCTTCAGTTATAATTTAAATTTCAACAGTAACTAAAACGGCTTAAGTTACAATTTCAGTTAGTATGGTGCCACTTTCCGTAAAATAGTGCTGGGGATACATGTGCATACTACGGCATAATCAATTATGAAAAGAAGAACATTGAAATGTCGCTCTTCGGCAGACAGAGTTAAAATATACCATGATAATATCTTTTAACCAAAGAGAGGCAATTCCTACAACCTCTATCTATTTGATTTACACAGAGTTATGCTTTGTTATAGTGTAAAAATGATGTCGTGGAAAAGATTACATTGACCTTACCAGTTGCATTGTTATAACGATTGAGGTGAGTGATGGAATGTAATGCAAACATACAATTTTTACAATGAAATTGTTTAATATAATTGCAAACATATTTTTAATAGACCTTCTCACCTCTCACCGCTGCAGGTTCAAATCCCACTGGAACTTGGCTTGTAAGTGAGGAAATGTCGATTCTTAAGGATGGCTGGAGGTGTATAGTACAGGTTTTAACAGGAAAAATGGGTGGTCTGCCTCCACCACCAAAAAAATTGACCGTCAGTATTATAACCTTTCATGTGTTGAAAATGACGTAAAATACCATACAAAAAAATGTTTTAATTGATCAAACTTAACTGTATCATGCATGACCTAGTTGAATCTATCACTCGTGAAAAAATATAACGGAAACTGGCTTGTAACCAAATGAATTCTCATGCAGTTTTAGTTGCATGGTTAATAAAAATGTCACTTGACTCTCTAAGGTATTTTATATAAAAAAATCTTTAGTGTCCAGTTTTTAGGAAGAGGTAACCTAATAGAAAGAAGAGTAAAAATTGTCAGAATACATATAATATTTGTCTGAAAAAATTGTTATATTTTTGCATAAGTGATGGAAAGTGGGGGCCACTTACAGTAAGTAAAATTGTTTCAGTTGTGATTGCAGTTCCAACAATTATTAACATTTCTTCAGTTTTTATGACCACCGCTGAATGGTGAGGGAGCATTATAGCGTTAGCCATGTCTGTCCATCCGAAAAGTTTGTGTGTCTGTCTACTCCCACACTTTTCAACAGAATGTTTGAAAACTTCACATGATGCTTACCTATGATGTGAAGATAAGCATATCGATTCGACATAAAAATCAACATTGTACTACTGGAGTGTACTACTGGAGTTATGGCTCTTTTTTCACCAGTTTTATGTTAAAATATCTTGTGTGTCTGTTTCCACAGATTTTAGCCGATTGTTTTTTTGAAACTTTAAAAGATGCATACCTATGATGTCAAGATGTGTATATCTATTCGGCGTCAAATTCGATCTTATATTACCAAAGTAACGGCCTTTTTTTTGCTTGTGTGTCTTAACTCCTACCACAATTTTTCAATTTATTGTTTTGAAACTTTACAGGATGCTTACATATGATGTCAAGATGTGCATATCGATTCAGCATCAACCTCGACTTAGTTAAGGCCCCTTTTTAAGTCAAATTTTATGTTTTCCACTGATTTTTTTCAGTGGGAGCATCCCTGTCTTATGGACAGTTTAATGTGTACACCAATTTTTACGAATTTGACGGCGCGGCATCGTAAAATACCCACGTTTTCTTCGCACAGGTCAATTCCGTTTAAAGGGACAATATCTGTAACTTTTAGCCTATAAAACACTAACTAATTAAGTTGGTCTTTACTAAAAATCAAGTTTTTGCAAAATCCAAGATGACCCGGCTGAAATGTTAAAATCTAAATTAGCGCACATTTCTAAAAAAACATGAAAAGTTTCTTAAATCGCAAATCATCAATATCAGTTCTTCCCCGGCGTGATTATAGTATGACATGTAATTGTGCTTATCCAAAATACTTTCTGCTCGACCCCCCAAAATGTTTTTTCTAAAGTCGTTCTCAAGCAGAGCTAAGTTCCATTATTGAACTCATATTATATATATGAATATTTAAGTGTTGTTCCTTTGTTTACTTCTAACAGTGATATAAAAAAAGCCAAAAATGAGACAAAGAAGCTTGCGACGGAGGGTAGGAAAATGGAAGAGCGACTGACGGAGCTGAAAATGGCGATGAACAGGGAAAAAGAGGAGAGAGAGTAAGAACAGGCTTAACAGAATTGTACATGCATTATATGACTTCCATCTATGGATCTCTTTTAACCAATGAGCTATTTCTAAAGCATAAACCCTAATTTCATCCTAAACACAGGGGAGTATAATAAGAAAACTCAAAGTCAAATAGCTGTATATTTTTAGTTGTGCCCATTATGTTCCTTATATGCATCTAACATCATGTGCACAATTTCGGGTTGCTGTTAGTTGTGCAAAATTTCGGGTTGCTGTGACTTTGGACGAAATATAGGTCACATACAGTGTTTCTAAGACTTGCTTCTTTCTTGCAGGGTTTTCACCAAACTTTACCAAAATGTCCTTATATGCATCTTATATAACGTGCAACGTTTTGGGTTGCTATGACAACTTGACAAGTTCTTTGGACGGAATATATGTCACGTCTGGTCTTCGCTGCAACGTGTATCTTGCTTTTTACCAAACTTCGCCGCATTGTTCCTTATGCGCATCCAACATCATGTGCAACATTTTGGTTCACTGTGTCTTACATTGGAAGAAATATAGGTCACGTCCGCTCTCCGCTACGACAGACATGCGTATCTTGCTCCTTTCTTGCAGGATTTTCACCAAACTCAACAAAAATATTCATTGTAGACATCCTACATTATGTGCACAATTTTGGGACACTGTGATATACTTTGAACAAAATATAGGTCACGTCTGGCCCCCACTATGACATGCATCCCCCACTGTTAATGACATTGATTAAAATTAAACATAAAATAGGTATAAAGAACTAATATCTCATGGGATTGATGTTGTGTTGGTCGAATGAAAAATCTGGACAACTTCACCATAGCGCTGGACATGCAGGCCATGGCCTTCTAGTTTTGAATAAAGATCATATGTTAACTGCAGTAACACTAAAAGTCTTAAACAAAATGTACAAAGTCGCTTTTTTAAATGTCCCTGATGCTTATTAAAGAAAATTTCACAAATAAGTTTAATTAATTTCATCAGACGGCAGGGAGGAGGTTTCTGGAAGACTGGTCAACAGGGAACACTCAATAATTATGCGGAGGAGGTCCTTGCAAAGAAGAAAAACAAAAGTGTAAGTGAACTTAGTACCAATGCCTTTATGCAAATTTACAAATTTTACAGACTTATATATTACTAGATTTAAACCTGGTTTTGTGTAGTTTATTTATTTAGTAGATTTGATAACCGCCATTTTTCCACTTTAACAAAAAGTTAGTTGAAACAGTCATTGTAACGATATCCTTTTGTAACCTGCCAATTGTTAGTTTATTTTTTACACAATTCTTTGGTGACGAAGCCCTGCTGCATACAAAGGTTACTTGTGGTGATAAACATATTGATGGTCTTTCATGAACATTAGGTATTCAGAAAAGCACACATTTGAAATATATACGTGTGCAATACATTTTGAATCCCTAATGTTCATGAAGTTAAACTTTTATCCGAATTTTGATTTTCTGAAGGAAAAAAATGGTGGTCACTTATTGCTAAAAAAAAATCTTGGTCTTTTGGTATGAAACTATGCGGTTGTTGGTTGCATTAGACAGGTGGTCGCTTATTGCAGTATAAATTTATAGCAAATTTCGACGGAGGGATTTCAAAGTGGTCGCTTAAATCAGGTGGGTGCTTATTCAGGTGATCGATGACATGTTTGACTGTATAGAAGTGGTCGCTTACATCAGGTGGGTGCTTATTCAGGTGATCGGATGACATGTTTGACTGTATAGAAGTGGTCGCTTACATCAGGTGGGTGCTTATTCAGGTGATCGGATGACCATGGTTGACTGTATAGAAGTGGACATGTTTTTTATAAAACATTTTTAGTTTTCTCCTAAATACCCTATTTTAAAAAGATCAGCTTTTAACTTTAAATATTTTAGTGTACTTGTTTAATAATAATACTTATGTTAAATTTCAGGCTGGTAAAACAAAGATAAAAATACTACGAGACAAACCTCTAGGTATGTTATAAGTGCAGAAATATGTTGTTTGAATTAATGCAGCCTTCCCCCAGAATTAACTCCACATCTTGCCTTAAGATTTAAAACAATGACTGAACTGTTAAACAAAAAATCGTGTTTTTTTAATCAAAGTTTCACACATACAATGAAATTTTTTCTCTACCATATTATAAAAAGCTCTCAGTTTCAACCATTGCATTTGGGTGCTGTGGTTTCCAGAGGACCATTTTCCGCCTTGTTATATTTGAACGCGGTTTCCCCTACGCTATAAAAAACACATAAATATGCATTAAGAGTGACTTTCATGTTTGTTATGAATACCTTCATTGTTTATGAAACAAGGAAATTGTGGAATATTACAAGAATGAGTAGATTTAGATTCCTTCTTAGTGGGCAGACTGCTTTCCGACCTGTAAGATATTAAGTAAAACCAAAGTTTTGAAGCACAAACTGACTAATATATTCTTTGAATAATTTTTTCAGTGAAAAAGACATTTAATGCAAGAGAGGTCAAAACATTACTCTCCAATTTAACAAAGCGTGAATATGAATGTAAGATAAGTTATTACTTGGACATGGTAAACACAGAACAGAACAGAACAGAACATATTCTTTATTTATGACTTAAACAAATGTTTCTCGTCATATAAATACATATTAAACTCATCCACATTATAATTTTGGTAGTTAACTTCTCTTGTACGTGGCACTACTTATCTTTTTGGGGACTGGGGCTAAGCCCTCAGGAAGGGGATTTTTGTGAAAATTTCTAAGAAATGCAAATTATCAGTTAAAATCAATGTCTTACATTTTCAGATGTTCATTAACTATTGTGATAAACTTTAAAAGCTCCGGAATGAATTCATGAATGACAACTCTTAAGATTTCATACTCAATTGGAGTTTGTACTGATGATAACTCGCTATCGGTAGATAAACCATTCCAAGGAAGTTTTAAAGGCATGATATGGGAACTGTATGGTTGATTATTGATTAGTTAAAAAGTAATAATTCAGTGTTTTACAGAAGAAAAAAAATAACAGAAAGAGCAGGGAAATGTATACATTTGGGAAAGGGTATGGTCCGAATTTTGGGCCCCAAAAAAATCTGAACGAGTGCCCTGGGTCATCGTGAAAAAATAAAAAACCTTCCCCTATTATCATGATACTGAAACACTTTGACGTGAGTAAAAATGAATATATTTACTGTTTGTTTTAATAATTCAGATATACCAGAGAGAAGTAATCAGCCTGGGACCATAGCCTATATTGCCCAGAAGGGGTCTCTAACCCCCAGAGATAAGCCCCGGGGACCTAAGTGTGGTCAGTGTGAGGAAAGAGCAGCTGCTGTGGTAAGGAATGTTGGGTTGATACTTTTTCTATGGAAATCCCATCGTTTTAAATCCAAACAAATGAAAGAAAGGGTGTTATGTGTTATTTGTCAAAATTGCGTTGAAACCATGCTGAAACAATATTTGGCCAAAAAAAGTATCCAAAACATTATTACAAAAAAAATGAGTTTATCAAGCAGTAAATTAAACATACCGTCGTTTTCCATTTAGACATAACCAAATTCAGTCTGACTTTCATTTCTGTATTAATAGGTGATTTTCTGATGGTCATGACAATTACTGGTATTCATAGGTTATTAGATTTGTATTGGGATATATATAAGTTCTTTCGCGTATTATTGCGCTACTTTAGAAGCGCAATATTTGTACGCGAAGGAACGAGTGCATAACTATATCCCAACATAAATTTAATAACCTTTTTATTGCATACACATTTTCAAAGTAGAACAATAAAATAGGTAGTAACATTTAATTTTCACCTGTGAAAAACATTTATTTGAAACAAACGTATTGTTGTTGCAGCGTGAGAATTTTCACAATGAAATCAATCCTATTTACATCATGTGACATACTTTCTTTGACATGAACAGAAAACTGCCAGGAATCAGGAATCAGGAACGAGTATATATTACCCACCCAGTATGACTTTACTACATGTCAATATGAGCGAATATTGATATTTTCTGTTACATTGAAGTAAATGGAGCTTGTAAATGCATATGCAGTAATGTGATTTATAGTGCTTTCTGTCAGTTCCATAATAATAATTATGCAGTTAATGTCCAAACAGCCAAGTTATGGCTAATGCCAAAACTTTAATTTTCTTCGCATACACATCGTATCCACCCCTTATATCAGCTTTAAACTGCATCCCACCCGTAATATATATACTTAACTTGCAATCCAAACAGTCGTGTATGCAGTGTTCTGTAACATATATACTTAACTTGCTATCCCAGCAGTCGTACATGCAGTGTTCTGTAACATATATACTTAACTTGCTATTCCAACAGTCGTGCATGTAGTGTTCTGTAACATATATACTTCAGTCGTACATGCAGTGTTCTGTAACATATATACTTAACTTGCTATTCCAACAGTCGTACATGTAGTGTTCTGTAACATATATACTTAACTTGCTATCCCAGCAGTCGTACATGTAGTGTTCTGTAACATATATACTTAACTTGCTATTCCAACAGTCGTACATGTAGTGTTCTGTAACATATATACTTAACTTGCTATGCCAACAGTCGTACATGTAGTGTTCTGTAACATATATACTTAACTTGCCATTCCAACAGTCGTACATGCAGTGTTCTGTAACATATATACTTAACTTGCCATCCCAACAGTCGTACATGCAGTGTTCTGTAACATATATACTTAACTTGCTATTCCAACAGTCGTACATGCAGTGTTCTGTAACATATATACTTAACTTGCTATTCCAACAGTCGTACATGCAGTGTTCTGTAACATATATACTTAACTTGCTATCCCAGCAGTCGTACATGTAGTGTTCTGTAACATATATACTTAACTTGCTATTCCAGCAGTCGTACATGTAGTGTTCTGTAACATATATACTTAACTTGCCATCCCAACAGTCGTACATGCAGTGTTCTGTAACATATATACTTAACTTGCTATTCCAACAGTCGTACATGCAGTGTTCTGTAACATATATACTTAACTTGCTATTCCAACAGTCGTACATGCAGTGTTCTGTAACATATATACTTAACTTGCTATCCCAGCAGTCGTACATGTAGTGTTCTGTAACATATATACTTAACTTGCCATCCCAACAGTCGTGCATGCAGTGTTCTGTAACATATATACTTAACTTGCTATTCCAACAGTCATGCATGCAGTGTTCGGAGGACTACTGTGCTGGATGTTTTGCAGCCTTCCATCTGAAGGGTAACCTCAAGAAACACAGATCAGTACCACTCACGGTAAGCCTGATTTCTCTCTGTCTCTGGACTCTCTGATTTCTAATGTCCAGCTAATGCACTGGTGTATTGGTTGAAATAAATTTTGAACATTTCAGTGACTTCTCCTACAATGTGAATAATTTCAATAAATTTCTTGCAGTTCCATCACCGACACATATTGAAGTGAATCTTTATTTCAAAAGCTCTTGTTACTTTGTTTTTTAAACTGCAACATGTATTGGCAAGGTATTCATAGTATTTAACTTTCTTGGCTGCTATTTTTCATCTAGAGGTATCCTTACTATATGAAACCTATCATTAATATAATAGGTCGAAGTCTTGAAACTTTTAACTGACATAATTCATTATTATCAATATGTTTTAAATTGTCTTTTGATCGGAATTTGAATGTTTAATCATATATGAAGTATTTACACACATACCCATGAGGACGAGTAGGCCATTTTATTAAAGTTGTTTTAATATCATGTTTTGATGCATTTTTTTTTTATTGACTGTATTGCCATTGACTGGCGTATACTGATTTCATTTTAAATGCCCTATGACGTTTTATATTTGTGTATATTTTACATTACAGTCGGTACCAAGGCAGTGTTTTGCTTCCCCTCGACCTACAGCATCACAAAGGTGTGATAACTCTTTCTTTTAAAACCATTATTTAACCATTTGTTGTATAAAATTTGATTTTAAGTACAAATGTAGGGTGCATATTTGTTATTATTGTTAAGGAGGTTATAGTTTTCTAAACATATTAATATTATGTTGTTAAATTCCATGATAAACCAATATTCCTTGTACCTGTAAAAAATAACATTCGTCAATATTTCACAAACAAAATATATACCAAAGTCACCAATTTATGAAAAACAAAATTATAAGAATCTTTCATGAGTTCAGTTCACATTCGAAATTCCAACACCGAGTGTAACTTTTCGATCGGAACCAAGGCATCGATGAGATTCGGATCAGAAAAGTTATACAGAGTTCTTGAATTGCACTATTTAACTATTTACCTATCGTTGATTGTATGGACTGTGTGTATTGCCTCTGATTAGAGGTCTGAGGCTGAATTTAGATTTGGGAGTACCTGGCTCCTGTGAGTAAACAAATGTCCGTCCACACAGAATGTGTATTTATAAACCCAAGGTTTATAATTCCTGTGCACACCAGTGCCTGTGTTTATAATCCCAAGGTATTGGCCCTGTGCACACCAGAGCCTGTGTTTATAATCCCCAGGTTTATTGTTCCTGTGCACCCCAGGGCCCCTGTTTATAATCTCAAGGTTTATTGATTGAAGGATGGGGTCGGTGTTTATAATCCTAAGGTTTATTGTCACTGTGCACACCAGGGCCCATGTTTATAATCCTCAGGTTTATTGTTCCTGTGCACACCTGGGCCCATGTTTATAATCCCAAGGTATTCTCCCTGTGAGCACCAGAGCCGGTGTTTATAATCCTAAGGTTTATTGTCACTGTGCACACCTGGGCCCATGTTTATAATCCCAAGGTATTGTCCTTATGCATGCCAGGGTCGGTTTTTATAATCCCACGGTTTATTGTTCCTGTTCACACTAGGACCCCTGTTTATAATCTCAAGGTTTATTGTCCCTGTGCACGCCAGGGTCGGTGTTTATAAGCCCAAGGTCTATTGACACTGTGCACACCAGGGCCCGTGTTTATAATTCCAACGTTTATTGTCACTGTGCACACCAGGGCCCATGTTTATAATCCCAAGGTTTATTGCCACAGTGCATGCCAGGGTTGATGTTTATAATCCCAAGGTTTATTGTCCCTGTTCACGTCAGGGCCCCTGTTTAAAATCCCAAGGTTTATTGTCCCTGTGCACCCCAGGGCCCCTGTTTATAATCTCAAGGTTTATTGATTGAAGGATGGGGTCGGTGTTTATAATCCTAAGGTTTATTGTCACTGTGCACACCAGGACCCATGTTTATAATCCCAAGGTATTGTCCCTGTGAGCACCAGAGCCGGTGTTTATAATCCTAAGGTTTATTTTCACTGTGCACACCTGGGCCCATGTTTATAATCCCAAGGTATTGTCCCTGTGAGCACCAGAGCCGGTGTTTATAATCCTGAGGTTTATTGTCACTGTGCACACCTGGGCCCATGTTTATAATCCCAAGGTATTGTCCCTATGCATGCCAGGGTCGGTTTTTAAAATCCTACGGTTTATTGTTCCTGTGCACACCAGGACCCCTGTTTATGATCTCAAGGTTTATTGTCCCTGTGCACGCCAGGGTCGGTGTTTATAAGCCCAAGTCTATTGACACTGTGCACACCAGGGCCCGTGTTTATAATTCCAAGGTTTATTGTCACTGTGCACACCAGGGCCCATGTTTATAATCCCAAGGTTTATTGTCCCAGTGCATGCCAGGGTTGATGTTTATAATCCCAAGGTTTATTGTCCCTTTGCACACCAGGGCTCATGTTTATAATCCCAAGGTATTTTCCCAGTGCATGCCAGGGGCCGTGTTTATAATCTCAAGGTTTAATGTCCCTGTTCACGTCAGGACCCGTGTTTATAATCCCAAGGTTTATTGTCCCTGTGCACACCAGGGCCCATGTTTATAATCCCAAGGTATTGTCCCTGTGCACACCAGGGGCCGTGTTTATAATCTCAAGGTTTATTGTTCCTGTGCACACCAGGGCCCCTGTTTATAATCTCAAGGCTTATTGACCCTGTGCACGCCAGGATCGGTGTTTATATTCCCAAGGTATTGTCCCTGTGCATGCCAGGTTCGGTGTTTATAATCTCAAGGTTTATTTCCACTGTGCACACAAGGGCCCCTGTTTGCAATCCCAGGTTTATTGTCACTGTGCATGCCAGGGTTGCTGTTTATAATCCCATGGTTTATCGTCCCTGTGAACACCAGGGCCCATGTTTATAATCCCAAGGTATTGTCCCTGTGTACACCAGGACCCGTGTTTATAATCCCATTATTTTGTTGCCCCTGTGCATGCCAGGCCCCACCAGCTTGTGAGAAATAGCTTGAGTATGGATTATATTTGTATTTCAGATCGTCGTATGATTTCCAGCAAGGTGATGGTGCTGTTGCTCCATATGTACCAAACAGTGCTAGAAAGGTTAGTTATTTTTGTGTTCGGAGTTAGTTAATACATTTTTAAAGGCAGAATATGCTTATTAAAATGTAAATGACACAGTTGACCAAGTACTCGGAAGAGTTACAACTTAGAGAATTACGCTATCAAATCAGTGGAAAAATTTAAACTTACACACTATGCCAAATAAATGTCAGTGTACTAATTATGCTGTATCCCCTATATGCTGCGCTGATTTTAAGTATCGTGCAGATCCAAATGTTTTATTTATAGCACAGGTATTGTTTATGTTAGCACAAGAGTTAACAAGTTGGTATACCTTTTTAAGAAAGCGTACATTTCTAATCAGTTGTTTCTATTATTGACTGGGTACATCGGGTGATTTAATTCAGCTTTGATAGTAATAGCATACACTAATACTTGACACAAAGTCTATATCATCTCTGTTATGGTTAACAATAAACATATTCTGACTAACTTTTTCTTGCCCTATATTCCAGGACAGAAACAGCCCTGAAGGAGCAAGTGGTACCTTTGATAATACATTGCTGACGGGTGACTACAACGAGGCAGAGCAGGCAGCATCCTTCCAGGATGCCCTCCAGGCATGGCGAGATGGCAAGGCAGCTGGCAACAGTAGTGCTAAAAGTGAACGCAATCACAAAACTCCCACCCCCAGGGAGCCCACACCCAGGGGTGTGCCGTATTCACCAGTGCAAACTCCAAGTATGTGTGTGACAGTTGTTATTTAACTATTTATATCAAAGTTGTATTTAAGTGCATCCATGGCCAGGATAGTAAAGACACTGCAGCTAAAATGTTCTTGCCTCTCACTGCTGCGGGTTTGAATTCCACTTGGACCTCAACTTGTCAAGTGAGAAACTCAATTCTTACGGATGATGGAAGGTATTCAGTACTAGTTTTACTCTGGAAAAATGGCGTGGTCTGCCTCCTATACCATCCTATATGGCCTAACGTGTGTTAAAATGACGTAAAACAACATTCAAACAAACAAACATGTATTCAAGGTCATTGATCTATAATAGCATGCTCTTTATTTAAAAAAAAAATGTCTTTTATTTTGACATTGCCTAATAAAACTTCATGAAAAGCTAAATTACAGGAAAATCTCTTTCCAAGGGAAATTGCATTGAATAAAATTGCAAAACTGGAATTCTCTTCACTGAATTCTTTTGATTTTTTTTTAAAGAAATATGTTTATTTTTAGATCATCTGATGATCTATTGGGATCACTCTTCATCCGTCATCCGTCATCCGTCCGTCGTTGTTAACTTTTGCTTCAAACGACTTCTCCTCAGAAACCGCTTGGCCAATTTTGACCAAACTTCACAAAAATAGAGGTTGATCTTTAAAAAAAATATATCATAAATCAAATTAATTGTTTATTTATACAATTATAAGGTTTGAATTTAATAATATGACTTATTTGGTTGCTTTGCCCAAATAGTTTTAAGTCACAAAAACAAAATGTGTAGTAATTGCTTTAATATAAATTACTGACACTTGCACGTACTAAAGCAGAGTTAACAACATGTAAAACAACAACAAACCTAGATTTAATTAGTTTCATTCTGCTCACAGTATCCTATTGTTGCATGTTTACAGCTGTCAATGTTGACATATCCACGGGTACAGTAGACAAGGCCCGGGATATAGAAATTCAATTCAATTCTAACACCATCAGCTACGCAGATAAACTTCTACTCAAGAAACACAGACGGACGGATGTAGATGCTCTGTTTACACCCAGAGATAACGACTCCAGTGGCAGTGGCACATCTCGATACACACCTAGAGAGACACCCAGACATGGGTCAGGGCGACCTTTGAGGGAAAAGTCAAATGTGTCCATGAAGATTGAGGAGTTCAATGATGAGGAATTTGGTAAAACTCCTTCTTCTTAAACGGACATATGGCAATCTTGAATTTTTAAAAACTCACTGCCTCAAGTTAGTTAGACTTACATTTATTCAAACATTAATATTAATTTAAAGAATAGTATATTTTTACATATTATTAACTGTTGATTATAATGCACCAATAATACATTCAAAACAACCTATGGTAGAATAAGACGAAAAAATTAAAACAACGTTTTATTTAATTAAATGCAAGCAGGTTTTAAAGTCAAAATAATACTGAATAAACAAATCGAGACGTTAATTTGAATGCTTGATAAAAACTTCAAGATTGTCATGTCTCTTTAATAATTATTACAAACTTAATCTGATAGGAAAACTACAACTGTTTATTTCTGCTAACATCACTTATTCATCGTGATAAACTATATTTTCTTGCATACCGGATAAGGTTATCTGCATTTTACATGTGTGATGGAAAGCCTGATCTTAGACATGGGTGAAGATAAAAGTCGGCCGCCGATATCAACAATGACAGTTGCATAAACATGCAAAACGTTAGAAATCGACGACGTCAACATGCAGAATGTAAAAAAATATAATGATATGCAAGAAAAAGAATCAGTCATGGGTATCCGGTTCGGACCGGGAAATTCCAACCCTCGGTATAATTGTTTTAATCGGAACCTTCGCAGAGCCTCGATTCCGATCAAAAAATTATACCTTGGGTTGGAATTCCCAATCTTCACCAGATACCCATGAAAGATTGTCATAATAAACCTCAAACTCTTCATTGTTGCTGTTCTTAATACAATTGTAATAAGATTTCTAGATAGAAATGATGACTCTACTATGTAGTTTGCTTCATAATGTGAAGTTTCTTACGTCTTTTCCTACATTGACCAGTTATAGCAAAAACAAAATAGCCAACTGGTTTATTATCCAGAACTACCTACTATGGTCTACTGTACTTTTTTTGTCTCAAAACATATCAAGTCTGCAAAAAGTTACACTTAACACTTACAGCAGTGATCAAAACTATCGTTTTAGATGACTTAAGACAGGAGTGTAAACATGTAACATTACTATGCATTATTGCTATATTATGTGCTGTGTTATGTCTATTGACTGGTTATGTGTGTTTAGATGAGCGGGTAGACTTCCAGTCGCTGTATGCAGCAGTCCAGTCCACACAGTCTGAGCCGTTCGTACACAAGAATCCTGACACATTCTCCATTGTAGAAGTACAGGAATCAGTGGTAAGTCTGTGTGTGTGTGTGTGTCTGTCTGTCTGCCTCTACTGTCACTCTAACATTTCAGAGTTGTGACTATTTCTATTAGTACCACTGTTTAAAACCAGCAATAAATAAGTGCAGGCATTCTCAGTTGATATTCTAGAGCAGACTAAATCGTGGTAGATAGCTATTTAGAAAATGAATACTTTAAAATGATTAATTACCGGCATATTGTGATTAGTTCTAGTAAGCTCAAGTTAAATTGAATGAATTAATCACACATGACATAAATTAATGAGCGATTATTGATCGGTTTATATTTAAATTTCAACTTGAAACGGGTGCATCTGATTGGTCAGTACATTCCGCCTCATTTCTAGAAAGTGACGGATTTAACCAGAGGATCAACAAAGCATACCGTTGTGAAACTCTGGCAAGCAAGAATGGCTATTGTAGACAAATTGAAAGTCAAGAGTCGTGGAAGTCTTCACTAGTAAAGTCAGACATAGATAGTGTTATAAATGGTTTATATTTAACTTGTCCTGTTATTTGACCTTAGTTAGATTTTTTTCTTGTTTATGTACATAATATTGAGTCAGTAATGCTTTATCTTAAAACTTCTAAACCTATTATGGCCATACTTGGTACTAAGTTACCATGGTCCATCACACCTGACTTGGCTGATGAACTCACAAGGTTTCTTACAATAAGTATATTTAGTTTTTTATATCAGTTGCAAGTGAAGGCATTGTCTCTTTAGATAGAATATATGCTATCTGTAACCGTAAATATGTATATTTATATAAATTGCCAGCAAAGGCACTGTTGTCCTTACATAGAATATACTTATGTTATCTAAAAATGCTTGTAGGTCACTATTATCCCAATGTGCACTTATATGCTTACATTTTCCAGTCGGATCCTAACATAGAGCATGGAAGGAATTACAAAGTGGAGGAAGAAGGGGAATCAGAGGCGTGGTCTACAGATCTGAAGTAAGTTTGTGTTGTTTTTTGTTGTTTTTTGTTTTTTTTGTTTTGCATTGTAAGACTTCCCCTAGTGCAAAATGTAGGCTTAACTATGTCACTGGCAGTGGCTAGTGTAAGGTGTGTCCCTTGGTATTGCAGCTTAACTATGACACTGGCAGTGGCTAGTGTAAGGTGTATCCCTTGGTATCCCAGCTTAACTATGACACTGGCAGTGGCTAGTGTAAGGTGTAACCCTTGGTATCCCAGCAGGGATTAACTATGACACTGGCAGTGGCTAGTGTAAGGTGTAACCCTTGGTATTCCAGCTTAACTATGTCACTGGCAGTGGCTAGTGTAAGGTGTATCCCTTGGTATCCCAGCTTAACTATGTCATTGGCAGTGGCTAGTGTAAGGTATATCCCTTGGTATCCCAGCTTAACTATGTCACTGGCAGTGGCTAGTGTAAGGTGTATCCCTTGGTATCTCAGCTTAACTATGTCACTGGCAGTGGCTAGTGTAAGGTGTAACCCTTGGTATCCCAGCAGGGATTAACTATGACACTGGCAGTGGCTAGTGTAAGGTGTAACCCTTGGTATTCCAGCTTAACTATGTCACTGGCAGTGGCTAGTGTAAGGTGTATCCCTTGGTATCCCAGCTTAACTATGTCACTGGCAGTGGCTAGTGTAAGGTGTATCCCTTGGTATCCCAGCTTAACTATGTCATTGGCAGTGGCTAGTGTAAGGTATATCCCTTGGTATCCCAGCTTAACTATGTCACTGGCAGTGGCTAGTGTAAGGTGTATCCCTTGGTATCCCAGCTTAACTATGACACTGGCAGTTGCTAGTGTAAGGTGTATCCCTTGGTATCCCAGCTTAACTATGACACTGGCAGTGGCTAGTGTAAGGTGTATCCCTTGGTATACCAGCTTAACTATGACACTGGCAGTGGCTAGTGTAAGGTGTATCCCTTGGTATCCCAGCTTAACTATGTCACTGGCAGTGGCTAGTGTAAGGTGTATCCCTTGGTTTCCCAGCTTAACTATGACACTGGCAGTGGCTAGTGTAAGGTGTATCCCTTGGTATCCCAGCTTAACTATGACACTGGCAGTGGCTAGTGTAAGGTGTAACCCTTGGTATCCCAGATTAACTATGTCACTGGCAGTGGCTAGTGTAAGGTATATCCCTTGGTATCCCAGCTTAACTATGTCACTGGCAGTGGCTAGTGTAAGGTGTATCCCTTGGTATCCCAGCTTAACTATGACACTGGCAGTGGCTAGTGTAAGGTGTATCCCTTGGTATCCCAGCTTAACTATGTCACTGGCAGTGGCTAGTGTAAGGTATATCCCTTGGTATCCCAGCTTAACTATGACACTGGCAGTGGCTAGTGTAAGGTGTATCCCTTGGTATCCCAGCTTAACTATGTCACTGGCAGTGGCTAGTGTAAGGTGTATCCCTTGGTATCCAAGCTTAACTATGACACTGGCAGTGGCTAGTGTAAGGTGTATCCCTTGGTATCCCAGCTTAACTATGACACTGGCAGTGGCTAGTGTAAGGTGTATCCCTTGGTATCCCAGCTTAACTATGACACTGGCAGTGGCTAGTGTAAGGTGTATCCCTTGGTATCCCAGCTTAACTATGACACTGGCAGTGGCTAGTGTAAGGTGTATCCCTTGGTATCCCAGCTTAACTATGTCACTGGCAGTGGCTAGTGTAAGGTATATCCCTTGGTATCCCAGCTTAACTATGTCACTGGCAGTGGCTAGTGTAAGGTGTATCCCTTGGTATCCCAGCTTAACTATGACACTGGCAGTGGCTAGTGTAAGGTGTAACCCTTGGTATCCCAGCTTAACTATGTCACTGGCAGTGGCTAGTGTAAGGTGTAACCCTTGGTATCCCAGCTTAACTATGTCACTGGCAGTGGCTAGTGTAAGGTGTATCCCTTGGTATCCCAGCTTAACTATGTCACTGGCAGTGGCTAGTGTAAGGTGTAACCCTTGGTATCCGAGCTTAACTATGTCACTGGCAGTGGCTAGTGTAAGGTGTATCCCTTGGTATCCCAGCTTAACTATGTCACTGGCAGTGGCTAGTGTAAGGTGTAACCCTTGGTATCCCAGCTTAACTATGTCACTGGCAGTGGCTAGTGTAAGGTGTATCCCTTGGTATCCCAGCTTAACTATGACACTGGCAGTGGCTAGTGTAAGGTATATCCCTTGGTATCCCAGCTTAACTATGTCACTGGCAGTGGCTAGTGTAAGGTGTAACCCTTGGTATCCCAGCTTAACTATGACACTGGCAGTGGCTAGTGTAAGGTATATCCCTTGGTATCCCAGCTTAACTATGTCACTGGCAGTGGCTAGTGTAAGGTGTAACCCTTGGTATCCCAGCAGGGATTAACTATGTCACTGGCAGTGGCTAGCGTAAGGTGTATCCCTTGGTATCCCAGCTTAACTATGTCACTGGCAGTGGCTAGTGTAAGGTATATCCCTTGGTATCCCAGCTTAACTATGTCACTGGCAGAGGCTAGTGTAAGGTGTATCCCTTGGTATCCCAGCTTAACTATGACACTGGCAGTGGCTAGTGTAAGGTGTAACCCTTGGTATCCCAGCTTAACTATGTCACTGGCAGTGGCTAGTGTAAGGTGTAACCCTTGGTATCCCAGCTTAACTATGTCACTGGCAGTGGCTAGTGTAAGGTGTATCCCTTCGTATCCCAGCTTAACTATGTCACTGGCAGTGGCTAGTGTAAGGTGTAACCCTTGGTATCCGAGCTTAACTATGTCACTGGCAGTGGCTAGTGTAAGGTGTATCCCTTGGTATCCCAGCTTAACTATGTCACTGGCAGTGGCTAGTGTAAGGTGTAACCCTTGGTATCCCAGCTTAACTATGTCACTGGCAGTGGCTAGTGTAAGGTGTATCCCTTGGTATCCCAGCTTAACTATGACACTGGCAGTGGCTAGTGTAAAGTATATCCCTTGGTATCCCAGCTTAACTATGTCACTGGCAGTGGCTAGTGTAAGGTGTAACCCTTGGTATCCCAGCTTAACTATGACACTGGCAGTGGCTAGTGTAAGGTATATCCCTTGGTATCCCAGCTTAACTATGTCACTCGCAGTGGCTAGTGTAAGGTGTAACCCTTGGTATCCCAGCAGGGATTAACTATGTCACTGGCAGTGGCTAGCGTAAGGTGTATCCCTTGGTATTCCAGCACAACTATGACACTGGCAGTGGCTAGTGTAAGGTATATCCCTTGGTATCCCAGCTTAACTATGTCACTGGCAGTGGCTAGTGTAAGGTGTATCCCGTGGTATCCCAGCTTAACTATGACACTGGCAGTGGCTAGTGTAAGGTATATCCCTTGGTATCCCAGCTTAACTATGTCACTGGCAGTGGCTAGTGTAAGGTGTAACCCTTGGTATCCCAGCAGGGATTAACTATGTCACTGGCAGTGGCTAGTGTAAGGTGTAACTCTTGGTATCCCAGCAGGGATTAACTATGTCACTGGCAGTGGCTAGTGTAAGGTGTAACCCTTGGTATCCCAGCAGGGATTAACTATGTCACTGGCAGTGGCTAGTGTAAGGTGTATCCCTTGGTATCCCAGCACAACTATGACACTGGCAGTGGCTAGTGTAAGGTATATCCCTTGGTATCCCAGCTTAACTATGTCACTGGCAGTGGCTAGTGTAAGGTGTATCCCTTGGTATCCCAGCTTAACTATGACACTGGCAGTGGCTAGTGTAAGGTATATCTCTTGGTATCCCAGCTTAACTATGTCACTGGCAGTGGCTAGTGTAAGGTGTAACTCTTGGTATCCCAGCTTAACTATGTCACTGGCAGTGGCTAGTGTAAGATGTATCCCTTAGTATCCCAGCTTAACTATGACACTGGCAGTGGCTAGTGTAAGGTGTATCCCTTGGTATCCCAGTAGGGCTTTAGGATTACTGGTAGATAAAGTCAAGGCAGTTGTTAAGGGTTTCTGCTGGAATAAACTAACACTGATTGTAATGCGAGAAATATATCCCCAGTTACTGTATTGTAACACCTTTGATGGATTGATACATATAAATCAACAATATACTAATCTTTCCGATCAAAATGTAAGCAGAAAAAAATGAGAATTTAAACTTAACCATTCATTGTTTGTTGTTGTTGGTGCTGCTGTTTTCAACCTTTTATTTGCTTTATAAAAATTCTGAGAGATAATGAAATGCATGTCTGAACATTTCAGAAATAAATCGCCAACATTTGAGGTCAAACCACCAAGCTCTGGGAAGAGTGCCCGACGTAGATCGGGCAAGAAAAGTGCAAGAACAAGTGTAGATAATTCTAACACAAATTCTACACAACCAGATGAAAGAACACATTCTAGATCTTTCAGAACTAAAGAGACTGAACGTGAAAACGAAAATAACTCTCGTTTGCTTGGTGCTAAATTAAATGATGTTGAAAATGAGATGAGAAAAGGGCAGCAGAAAGCTTTAATCATGCAATCACAAGAAACTTTAACATCAAAATCCAAAAAGATGTCTCAATCATTAACTAAATCAAATATTCAACAACAGCCAGTTTCATCTAAACCCCAACCAGATTCATACAAAGCCCGCCCAGAATCATCCAAAGCCCGCCCAGAATCATCCAAAGCCCGCCCAGATTCATCGAAAGCCCCTCCAGTTCCATCCAAAGCCCGTCCTAAGTCTGGCAAGTCCCGACCCCAGACTGGAACCAGAGCTCAAAGTCGACAAGGTGCACAGTCTGGAACGGCAAGTAGACAGGGATCACGACCTGGATCGAGGTCAAACAGCAGGATTGGGTCAAGTAGGGCAGCATCAAGGGCAGAGAAGTAAGTGTTATTTTGATATACTATATTTTAAAACCATGTTATTAAGTGATTACCGTGTTGTTGTTTTATCCTAAACTTACCTTGTGAAGATCGGATGTGCATTTATCAGAGAAGTAAATATTTTAAGCTGCCATGAAATCCCTTGCAAATGTTAAGAACTGCATGCACACTCAACCACTTGTATTTTACCTTTTATTTGGTCTTGAAAAAGGGTACACTATTATAATTATATATTCTAAATGGTTGTATGTAAATTTTCATAATACTAGCACCAATTTGTATTAGAAAGCAGTTTTTTAAGAGTGAAACATTCTATTTTGGATAAATCATAACATATTTTCATATTTTATACACACTTCTTCAGTCCTGGTCTACTGACCAAGGGTCCAAGTGAGGCCCTATCACAGATTGCTAGAATGACCCCGACATCTGACACATACAAGGGCATCGACAGTTTCTTCATGGTCGGAGTGGAGCCAGGAGAACAAGAAGAGAGAACTATGACCCCATCACAGCATAAACACAAAGAAGAGAAAATAAAAGTCAGCTACCAATGTAAGTCTTCCACATCATACTTACAGACCCAGTTGCGTTTAAGTACCCAAAATAAACGAACGGGAAATGAACGCAGAATAAACGTTGCAAGATCTATATTTTTAAAAATGCATTTTGTTTTCAGCATTCAGCGTTTTTAAAAATGCATCCACATTTTAAAAAAATGAAAGATGGATGCATTTTTTAAAATGCTAAATGCTATAAAATAAAACAAGGCTGAGTTGATAAAGTCTCGATTTAAACGAAGTGCGTTTTTCAGTATTTTAATATGAAGAATTAACGTGTGTAAAAGGTGTTTATTTTGTCTCATTACAAAGACGATAAAGCCTTCATTTTCCCTCCGATTTTTACCAAACTTTACCAGATTGTTATTATTGAAAGCTCGGACAAGTTCGAAAACTGGAGTTATGGCCCTTGATTTAGTAAAAATACTGTATGTTACCTCGTTAACGCAATAGGGCCTTCGTTTTTCATCCGAACTTTACCAAACTTTAACAGATTGTTACTATCAATGATAGCTTGAACAAGTTTGAAAACCAGCTATATCGGATCAGGAACACCAGAGTTATATGCCCTTGAATTATTGAAAAATGCCATTTTCAACCTTGTGAACACTTTATTTTGTATTCGATCTTTCCCAAACTTGGCGAGATTGTTGATATCAATGAAAGCTCGGAGGAGTTTGCAAACCAGCCAGATCGAACCAGTTACACCAAAGTTATGGCCCTTTTTCAATATTTGGTAATGTATACTGTAAACCACAGTGGTCTTGGGTTCAAATCTCACTGGAGGCATATATGTTTTGCTCATACATTTTACTTTAATTAGGAGCTTAGGGGCCCTTGTTGGATCAGTTTTACATAGAGTTATAGGGAAGAACTTCAAAAATCTTCTTCTCTGAAACTACAAGAGATAAAGGTTTAATATTTTGTATTTATTATCGGCTTATGTTCCTCTATAAAGTTTGTTTAAATGGTGACCCTGGGGTCTAATTTGGCCCCGCCTCTGGGTCACATGTCAAACTTGGTTTGAGTGTTTATATTAACGAAAGTTTGATTGTTTTAAAGCTAGCGAAACTTGAGTCAGATACATCCCTCCCCTATATCTTGGTAATTAAAGACACTTTATAAAAAAAATAGTTTGATACTGCCATATCTGACACACAATCCTTCTCTCCTCCCACCATCCCGCCCCACCCCAAGATGGCTATCATATAGCCAGTAGAGCTATACAGGCTCTCTTGGGACTCTTATTATTGATTCAAAATGGGAAATATTATATTTATTGTGTAGCACAAACTTTATATTAAATATAAATATAAAACTAAAATAATGTTATGGTTTTTAAATGCACTTGCTTTCAAAAACATGATTTATTCACTTTCAATTTTAATGTAAATATTAATTTTAATGAATTAAAATTATCTACAAAAAATGGTGTTTCATTCGTGAGAGATTTTGCGATTGATAACGCTGAACAAACGAATGCAAATGCATTTTCTCCATTTGCGCATTTAAACGCATACATTCTGTTTCATTCAGGAATGCAGTTCCATGCATTTAAAAAAATGAATGCATAGTTTTTTTTATAAATGCTGAATGCATTCAAGAACGCAAATGATTTGCATTTTAAATGCAAACATAATGCAAACGGAGCACAAACGGAACGCAAACGGAATGCATTTTTGGGGTACTTGAACGCATCTGGGTCTGTTATAACAGCTGGTCATGCCATATAGAGTAGAATACCACATTGGTGCTAGAGTAGGCAAAAGGCCAAGGTCATACATTTAGCAATCAATGTGTAAGCCTTCCACATGGTACCTTATAACAGCTTGTCATGCCAGTAAACATATACTTGTAGAGTAGAATAAGATCTAATTTGGTGCTAGAGTAGGGACAAGGCCAAAGGTCATAATTTGGGTTCAAAGGTTATTTTATATGTTAACTCTTCCATTTAGAATGGAATGAGATAATTCAATTAAACTTGATACAAATATGTATCTCAATAAGACAGTGTGGCACATACTCAATCTGACCTGTACCTCAAAGCTCAAGGTGATGTTACAGTAAAATGTCATTCTGTATGTATATGTATGTAGGCAATGTTTGTGTCCACACCTTTGGAATGTATAAAGCTATCTTAATTAAACTTGGTACAACAAGACTGTGTAAGTCTACTAAAATTATTTCATAGTTTGGATTCAAGGTCATACTTTATATGCATATTTAGGCAATGCTCATGTTTGCTCTGTAACGTTTGAATGGAATGAGTTAATGTTTATAATTATACCGCACATGAAACGCCCATGCTAAATCCTCATAGACAACAGTGTGTAATATCTTACTGTCTGATGCGAGGGTGATTTTGCAGGGTGATAGTAATAGAGTTTAATTAACATTGTTGAAATGATACGGGAAATAATTCCCGAGTGAGAAAGATTCTTGCGATATAGAAACAAGTGCGTTTCGCACGAGTTTCTATATCGCAAGAATATTTCTCACGAGTGAATTATTTTCCGTATCACGACAAAAATGTTAATTAAACTATATAATATATATTCTGTGATGAATTTCTTTCCAATCGTCTTTTGACACAAGTATTCCTTCTTCTGTCACTCCTTTGGCGACAGTGTGGAGTAATATCATGACGTCAATTCGTGACGTAATATTGTGATGTCTATCGTTTAGTTCATAACATTTGCCTACTGTGCTATCTTGCACACTAGGCGAGATAGCACAGTAGAGGAAGGGACATGTTATAGATTTTCTCAAGCTGGGCAATTTCTATAATTCATCACAGAATATATAATATAAAATATTATCGCACGCGCAGCTTTGGTGCGCATTGGTGTGTATATCGTTTTGGCGACGTTATTGGCTCAGTATGGTGAAATTGCTGTTTTTAAATCATCAGAACTTCAAAAGTACTTTACCGATTTCAATAAACTAATACCGGTACTTAGGTTATTTCCAGTCTAATGATATAAATTTCATAGCAATTTTTTGAAAAAAAGTTTTCGAAAAAATTTAAATCTGGCAAAGTGAAATCTGTACTGAAAATGAACCTTATTTTGCTCCAAGGGGATTTTGTTATAATAAAATGTCAGAAATTGATTATCGCTTGAGCATTCTTACTATCACCCTCTCATGAATTTGGTATTTATATATTGATAAAAAAAATTGCTTCAGTTATGTATCTAATTTAAGAGTCGGGTATAAATACTAACATCAGATCAGTACCTTAAAGGTCAAGGTCATAATTAGGGGTCAAAGGTCACATTATATGCATATATATGCAATTTTCATGTCCACTCTGTGACTGGAATGGAGTTAAACAATTTAATCACACTTCAAACTGGTAAAATCGTGAGAATTTTGGATTAAAGGGCATCCATATAATTTATTTTTTAATAACAACTTATGACACGGTCAAGTTAATTTTTTTAAGGATCAAAGCTTTGGTCAGGGGAATCTATTACTCTGTTGATGGCTACTTGTTCACATCCCCTGAATAACAACTTCTGGAATATTCCTGATGATTCTCGTAAAAAATGCAATAAAGCAAACATGAAAGTGCCACAAGGTTGCATCTTTGCATATCAATAAATAAGGTTCATATAAACTTATGGCAGGTCATGCATATACTGAGGTCTTAATGTTGATATTATATTTGCAGTGTACAATATGGCCCCTCGATCTTGGAAACCTGATTTCAGTATGGCAGACGTGGTTCGTGTAGACGATGTGGAGAATGAGGATGCAGAGGACGAGAGAGCCAGCTCTGTGATGGCCTACCATGTTTACAGGTTTGTACAAGTGGAAGGGAAGTGGTGTTGATTAATGGAGCATCAACATTGTATATTATTTCAAACTGCTCCAGAGGGAGGGATAGGATACATAGGAATCCGGGAACCTTGCCTACTCTTATTTTCGAAACAATTCCTATGTTTTTTAACATTCTTGAAGAATAGACATGGGACTCCCCGGTTTACATCTCCATTCGAGGGACTAGGCTAGGGTAAGGGTCTTGCCTAAGGACAGACCGAAGTAACCCAGTGAAACCAGCGAGGATCGAACCGTGATATCCGGATTCAGAGTCATACATGCTACCGACTGGGGCACTGAGGCCCACTTAGATTCTAAGGATTTTTTTTTAGAGAAAACAGTATCTGCTATGATACATATTTACCTATGGAGCATTAGCAAATCACTCTTGTAGCTCAAAGGATTTTTTTGTTTTCCTACCAGGGCTGATTTATATCAACCATTATTTTGTATGCATAATAATTGTTCCTGCTTACGTTGATAATTTGTTTTCAACAAACTTGGTATCGGAGAACCAGATTTTAAAAAAAATAGTCCATGGGTCGTACATTCAAACGGAAGCATTTTAAATTTTATTGTGGTACTTGTACGTGTAAATCAGACCTAGATTTTTGAGTGTAATTTTAAAGCTATGTCTACAAAATCTGTGTTGATCTGAGAAAAGTATACATACAAGTTTTTAAGTACCTGACTTTATCAGGTGGATAACATAAGACCATGACTTAGTATAAAACTTCACCTTCAGTGAGCAGATGGTGTCAGACATCACAGAGAGGCTGATCAGCAGGTTTGGAGAGCTCCCACTTGATGAAGATTCCCTATCTGATCAGAGTAGTGGAGGGGCTTACAGAAGTCTGGGAGAGGAATACAGAACATTTACTCCTAGAAGGTTGGTTTCATGACCCAAATAATTTGAATTTCATTGTGTTCTGTTTATTATTTTTTTAATATAAAGCATACATTTTAATTTTCATCGGGGACTGTTTGTTTCTGTCAGTGTTGTATAGCACATATATAAATCGGAGAACCAGATTTAAACAAAAAAAAGTCCATGAGTCGTACATTCAAATGGAAGCATTTTAAATTTTAAATATATATATAGCATGTTGAAGACTAAAAATAAGACCCTTATAACTACACAATTAAATTTTATTTAAAGAAACATTGTGTTTTAGGAGGCAATCTGGAAGAGTTGATTGGTGCCAATACAAATACCACTGAAAACACTTTAGTTTTATATGAATTGTGTGTATATGCATTAAATTAAGTTGCATCAAGTTACCTTAGTTAAATCATTTTTTGTGAAAATGTTTTGGTCTCAGGAGAACTTAGCGACTCGGCTGTTTTTTGTTGCTAAATCATACATTTTTAAATCAAATTTAAATTGGTATGACATTGCTAAAAGTTGCACATATAATTCAAATAAAGTGTACTTTGATCACAAAACCAGAATTAATAAAAGAATGAAAGCCCTAAAAATCATATGAATGAATATTGATGAATTATAGAACAAAAACTAGTCGAGTCATCTAGTTTTTCAGACCAAACTATTCATTAATAATAATAAAATTGTACGGGTTATAAGACCTAGTTACTTGCATATGTATAGTGAATTTGAAACTGATATACATTATGATTGGATTGAAACTCGTAATTCTTCCAGTCACACTATTTTGATGATCCCTGTCTCTTCATCTGATAGAGAAATTAAACAACTCACCTTATGGTATAGGTTGCACCAATAAAAACAAACACCATTAAATCTAAGGGCTGCTCAACTCTTATTGTTCCCATTTACTGTATTGCAGTCACAGTTCCAGTGTTCAGGATTCACCCGTCATCTCAGGTCGCGGGACACCAGTGCAGGTTGTTAGGCCTCAGATAAAGGATAATGCTCAAACTACTGCCCCTTCTGCCCCTACTGCCCCTACTCCTAGGAAATCCAGTCGAGATCCACCCGTGAAGACCCCTAGGCAGTCAGCCAGGTCACGGGCACAAACCCCACAACTGTCGGCATCGAGAGCAAATGTTCAGACTCCCAGAAGGTCCAAGACATTCCATGGTGAAACTGAGAGACCTATGTCAAGGGCTATAGGTATACATTTGTTCTGTGTTTTTGTTTTATAATTTAATACTTACAGAGGATCTTACATGAGTGCATGTTTAATATTGAATTTATTAAACGAGTTGGATTAAATTATATAATCTGAGGCTTTGCCGAGCATCATATCAATTTTTGTCCAACGAGTTTTATAAATTCAACATTAAATTGGCATGAATGTTAGATTCTATTTATCACAGAACTTCCAAAAAAAGCCTCATCAGGACCATTTCTTATTGTAGCTGCCTATATACATGATATATACTGGTGTCGAATGATGACGTTGTATGTCTGTATGATGACGTTGTATGTCTGTATGATGACGTTGTATGTCTGTATGATGACGTTGTATGTCTGTATGATGACGCTGTATGTCTGTATGATGACGTTGTATGTCTGTATGATGACGCTGTATGTTAACACGGCCTTCTCCAAACAAAACCAAACAACGGAACTATCGCCGCGATTTCCGTATCCGGTATTTTTAACGGTTAAGGAAATCGATGACGCAATTCCGATGCGCACCAAGCTGAATGGAAATGACCAAATGATAATTTGGAATGATAATTTGGAATGACCAAATGATAACTTGGAATGACCAAATGATAATTTGGAATGATAATTTGGAATGACCAAATGATAATGTGGAATGATAATTTGGAATGACCAAATGATAATTTGGAATGATAATTTGGAATGACCAAATGATAATTTGGAATGACCAAATGATAATTTGGCCCTCATTTGCATGGTAATATCACTAGTGGGTTATTCAACTCTCACACTGTTAGTTATGTGATAAATTAATATAATCAACTGTTGCAGCTCAAATATGGTAGAGGAGGCATAGAAAACAATATCGGGCTCTGGCACATATAGCAAACAACTTTATTATGAGTTTAAATAATTTCAAACAATATTTAAAGGTGCTTCAGATAAAGTATTTTTAAAAGTGTAGAAGATCAGTGTCAGGGTTGAACCATTTTCATTCTGAGAATTTTTTTTTTAATTATATGTCTTATTTTTTAACACAATGTTCAGAAACACTTTTCAAGTTTGCTTGTATCTTGACTCATAAGCATAAGCATTGTTTATGTAATTGTATCTCGACTCATAAGCACACACATTGTTTATGTAATTGTATCTCGACTCATAAGCACACACATTGTTTATGTAATTGTATCTCGACTCATAAGCACACACATCGTTTATGTAATTGTATCCCGACTCATAAGCACACACATTGTTTATGTAATTGTATCTCGACTCATAAGCACACACATTGTTTATGTAATTGTATCTCGACTCATAAGCACACACATTGTTTATGTAATTGTATCTCGACTCATAAGCACACACATCGTTTATGTAATTGTATCCCGACTCATAAGCACACACATTGTTTATGTAATTGTATCCCGACTCATAAGCACATAATTGTTTATGTAATTGTATCTCGACTCATAAGCACACACATCGTTTATGTAATTGTATCCCGACTCATAAGCACACACATTGTTTATGTAATTGTATCCCGACTCATAAGCACACACATCGTTTATGTAATTGTATCTCGACTCATAAGCACACACATCGTTTATGTAATTGTATCCCGACTCATAAGCACACACATCGTTTATGTAATTGTATCCCGACTCATAAGCACACACATTGTTTATGTAATTGTATCTCGACTCATAAGCACACACATCGTTTATGTAATTGTATCCCGACTCATAAGCACACACATCGTTTATGTAATTGTATCCCGACTCATAAGCACACACATTGTTTATGTAATTGTATCCCGACTCATAAGCACACACATCGTTTATGTAATTGTATCCCGACTCATAAGCACACACATTGTTTAAGTAATTGTATCTCGACTCATAAGCACACACATTGTTTATGTAATTGTATCTCGACTCATAAGCACACACATTGTTTATGTAATTGTATCTCGACTCATAAGCACACACATTGTTTATGTAATTGTAGCTTAAAGCATTAGTAACATATATGTATATTTATCCCGTACTTGCCTATAAATACATTGTTTTTGAATATACGATATGACATTGACCTAGCTACCGGTAGTCATATCAATCAGGAGTCAGTTGCCATTAAGCTTTATCACACATGGGGAATAAAGGGGCAAAAAATTCATATCAAGGAAAACAACCTTAAAACATAAAACACCAAACATTTTTCAATTTGGGGTCCGTGCCTATTCATGTCACCTTGATATACTTCCAGAATGATATGGAAATGACTGATTAGTTACGATTGTATACGATTTATGGTTACAGTCTGCCTTAGTTTTGGCTTCAGTCCTGTTCTCGCGACACATAATGGCTATAGAATCTTTATTCATGGTTGAAATAAGCACTTATGACCATTCATTTGCTTCATTATTCAAATTCAATTGAATACATTTTAAATCAAGATACGAAAAAAAATAATTGTTTTGTACTATTTACGCATAGATCTACATTAGGCTTAACTATTAGTAACATTAATTGCGTCACCCTAGGCAATAGTACCGTGCGTGAGCTGAAGTTGACAGTTTGACAACTTCTTTTATGAAGTATGTGATAAGTAGAATAAAAAATGTGTATTTTCATATTACACCCTTTATCAGGCCTTCGACCCATATCAGATCAAGCTAAATCATCCGGTCTGATATGGCATCTCAGGCCTGATACAGGGTGTGATATGGCATCTCAGTGATATGGCATCTCAGGCCTGATACAGGGTGTGATATGGCATCTCAGTGATATGGCATCTCAGGCCTGATACAGGGTGTGATATGGCATCTCAGTGATATGGCATCTCAGGCCTGATACAGGGCGTGATATGGCATCTCAGTGATATGGCATCTCAGGCCTGATACAGGGTGTGATATGACATCTCAGGCCTGATACAGGGTGAGATATGGCATCTCAGTGATATGGCATCTCAGCCATCTCAGGCCTGATACAGGGTGTGATATTGCATCTCAGGCCTGATACAGGGAGTGATATGGCATCTCAGGCCTGATACAGAGTGTGATATGACATCTCAGTGATATGGCATCTCAGCCATCTCAGGCCTGATACAGGGTGTGATATGGCATCTCAGGCCTGATACAGGGAGCGATATGGCATCTCAGGCCTGGTACAGGGTGTGATATGGCATCTCAGTGATATGGCATCTCAGGCCTGAAATAGGGAGTGATCTGGCATCTCAGGCCTGATACAGGGTGTGATATGGCATCTCAGGCCTGATACAGGGTGTGATATGAAGATACCCATGTATTATGCTCTATATATATTCGTGTATGTTTTGTAGTGATGGAGGGTACAGACCTGAGTATATTTGATGGTGTTGGAGAGAAGGAGAACATGAATCAGGAAGATGAGGAGACCCTGGATAAGCTGGAGTGGGAGCTGGCATCACAGTCAGGCAGGCTTACAGGTACGCACTACAGCAAGGACGACAAATATGGGCAATAAGCATTATTTATCCCCCTCAAAACGAGGTTTTCATGTGTGTGTGGGTGGTTTGTGTGGGGGGAGGGGAATTTGGTGGGGTTATTACACTTTTTCAAAACCATATATGGTGTCTTTATTGAACTTGCTAAACATATCACTCTGATAGTCGTGTGAGAACTCTTGATATCTCAAATTTTCTACTTTTAATACTTTTGACAAAAAAGACAATTTGTCAGTTGTTTTGTTTCAAGTCAAAACTCCAAATTCCTTCAAGGTGTCTTAATGAAAAGAATGGCCTTGTGGTACTGTTTGATATATAAAACTTTTTTTTTTTTAAATACATAGATCTATATAAAACTTGCTTATTGCATTATTTTGTGTGATTCCATGGAACATTAAAAGTAGATCTGTCAAAATATGTGCATCCACAACGCGACTCTTGAGCTCAATCTGTAATCATGAGAATTGCTTTAAACATCAGCATAGTAGTTTTGTAGTGCCTTTTGATGTAAATAATTGTCTAATGTCATTATTTGTGTCCATAGACACATCATAGTAGTTTTGTAGTGCCTTTTTGATGTAAATAATTGTCTAGTGTCATTATTTGTGTCCATAGACACATCATAGTAGTTTTGTAGTGCCTTTTTGATGTAAATAATTGTCTAGTGTCATTATTTGTGTCCATAGACACATCATAGTAGTTTTGTAGTGCCTTTTGATGTAAATAATTGTCTAGTGTCATTATTTGTGTCCATAGACACATCATAGTAGTTTTGTAGTGCCTTTTTGATGTAAATAATTGTCTAATGTCATTATTTGTGTGTATTTCCATAGACACATAATAGTAGTTTTGTCAAAATGTTTGTTTTGGGAGCATAACTTGAAAACTATTAAAAGCCTCATTGTTAAACATACTACACATGGCCACCTAGTGGTTTTGTAGTGCCTTTTAATATAATTATTGAACTTTCTAATATAACAATTTTGTGAATTCCATGCCAATGTAAAAAATTTCCCTTCTTTCAATAGTTTGCACAACTATTAAATAACTAGGGTAATTACTGCCATTATCATAACCCTGGTGGTCCACATCTCTGACATTCGTATTTCAGGAATCTGTTCTGTACTGGAAAATAAAGCATGAACTTTAGAGTCAGAATGGATGCATCATAGTATCATAGTAGACAAGCCTCATACAAGCCTACATTTTGTGTATTACAGCTGATGGGAACATTTCACGTATGGAGATTTTCGTACATTTCATGTATTACAGCAGATTGGAACAATATCCTACATTTCATATATAACACCTGATGAGAACATTATCTGACATTTCCTATATAACAACTGATGGGAACATTATCCTGCATTTCCTATATAACAACTGATGGGAACATAATCCTACATTTCCTATATAACAACTGATGGGAACATTATCCTACATTTCATATTTAACAACTGATGGGAACATTATCCTGCATTTCATATATTACAGCTGACGGGAACATTATCCGACATTTCTTATATAACAACTGATGTGAACATTATCCTACATTTCATATATAACAACTGATGGGAACATTATCCTGCATTATTTCATATATAACAACTGATGGGAACATTATCCTGCATTATTTCATATATAACAACAGATCGCAACATTATCCTACATTTCATATATTACAGCTGACGGAAACATTATCCGACATTTCCTATTTAACAACTGATGGGAACATTATCCTACATTTCATATAAAACAACTGATGGGAACATTATCCTGCATTTCATATAAAACAACTGACGGAAACATTATCCTACATTTCATATATTACAGCTGATGGGAACATTATCCTACATTTCCTATATAACAACTGATGGGAACATTATCCTACATTTCATATATAACAACTGATGGGAACATTATCCTGCATTTCATATATATAACAACAGATCGCAACATTATCCTACATTTCATATATAACAACTGACGGAAACATTATCCTACATTTCATATATTACAGCTGAAGGGAACATTATCCTACATTTCCTATATAACAACTGATGGGAACATTATCCTACATTTCATATATAACAACTGATGGGAACATTATCCTGCATTTCATATATAACAACAGATCGCAACATTATCCTACATTTCATATATTACAGCTGACGGGAACATTATCCGACATTTCCTATATAACAACTGATGTGAACATAATCCTACATTTCCTGTGATATTACAGCTAAAGGAAACATTTCTCATATGGAGATTATCTTACATTTTATATATTACAGCTGATGGGAACATTTTCTTATAGATAATCCTACATTTTATATATTACAGCTGATGGGAACATTTTCTTTTAGATAATCCTACATTTTATATATTACAGCTGATGGGAACATTTTCTTATAGATAATCCTACATTTTATATATTACAGCTGAAGGGAACATTTCTCATACGGAGATCTTTATCATATATTTCATATAGTACAGCTGATGGGAACATAATACTTAATTCATGTTTTACAGCTGATGGGAACATTTCTCGTATGGAAATTATGGACGAGCCATCTGATGATTCTCTCAACAACAGCCTGGAGAGCTTCCGGTCCCTCAGTAGAATTGGTCAGGACCATGGATATGACATAAACAGTAAACTCATGTACATAGCAATGCCATGATAAAGTTGCAATTAGTTTACAAAAATAAATAATTTGCTTTTCAATGCTAACATTTCTTAACCCAATTTGTGAAATAATTGATCTATTTCCATTTTTTATATTTAGTGTAAACTTGAAACATGATGTTTATTAAAATAAATTTAATTAGTGATTAACATGATTCAAAACCTAACATTATGTGTGAACAAGCTTTTTTTCTTACAAACATACCAGTGAAACACTGGATTACAAGGTTGAAAACACCTTTTAATATACATACACAGCATCCTGATAGTTTGACACATATACTAAAAGCTCCTCTAAATGCATGACAATGTTTTGAAGTAATATAACACCTGTCATTATTATAGGCTAAACGGTTTCATACAGTCTAATACAGGAATTAAAAAATAAAAATAAAATTTGTATATTTTAATTATTTAGGTTATTGATCTAGTTTTATCACCTTTCAGAAATCCTGTTATTACAAAAAGAAATAAATTGATTAAATAACCTCCATCAGATGTAACTGTCACTAGAATTGTTTGAAAAGTTTGTTGCTTTCAGACTCACTTTGGATGAAAATAACCCAAGATTACTGTGTGTTTCTTATGGAATCATGTTTATATGATCCTGTCCAAAAGTTCTTAAAATGAAACTGCTAATTGGCAATAGTTATCATGGTTATTAATTGATATGCAGTTGCACATTTAAAAGTATTCTTAACAATAACCTTTTGTTTATAATCATGATTTTTTATGCCCTCGAAGGGAGGCATATAGTAATCGTACCGTACGTCCGTCCAATCATCCGTTGTCCAAAACCATGTCTCAGCCATAACTTTGAAAGAACTAAAGGGATATGCATGACACTTCACACACATGTTAACTACAATGAGAAAGTGTGTTCTGTGCATTAATCAGGCTCGTTCCTCAAAGGTCAATGTCACACATGGAGGTCAAAGGTAAAATTTAGTCTGTCAGGTTGTCCTTCCATCCGATACAATCATGTCTCAGCCATATCTTTGAAAGAGCTAAAGGGATTTCCATGAAACGTCACACAAATGTTAACCAGAATGAGAAGGTGTGTTGTGTGCAATAATCGGGTACGTACCTCAAAGGTCAAGGTTACACTTGGAGGTCAAAGTTCAAATTGTGTCCGCTTGTCCGTCCTTCCTTCCTTCTGAAACAATCATGTCTCAGCCATAACTTTGAAAGAACTAAAGGGATTTCCATAACTTCACACACATGTTAACCACAATGAGAAGGTGTGGCATGTGCATTAATTGGGTTCATACCTCAAAGGTCAAGGTCAAATAAGTCAAAATTATTGGGGGCAATTGTCACTTATTGGTGACATATCTTGTTTTAATCTCCATTAATTACAACAGCTATTAGGTATTATAAATATATGGTTGTATTATTCTGATAAACATTACAGGAAAGATGAACTTAATGAAGAGGAAGGTGAAGTTACAGATGACGAAGAAGATGTTAGGAACCTCATGTAATACCTAGTCAAGACACTGATAGAATTTCATGTCCTCAGTGATGAAAGTTCATGTTAACATGGCCATAACAGTAACAGAAGTTCATGTAAAAATGTGGTCAAGACAGTGATGGAAGTTCATGTAAATATGGTGAACACAGTTACGTAGCTCATGTAAGATGTGTTCAAGGCATTGATAGAAGTTCATGCAAAACTGTCAGGAATCTCATGTAATAGTTGGTGAAGAAGATCATAAAAGTTTATGTAAAACTTGTCATCAATATAAACTGTGCTCAAGACAGTGGTAACATTACAGAACTTGTTAACTGTTCTATACGAAGAGAGTTCATGTAAACTTCTGTTATACAATTATGAAATATACAATTATGAAATGCATTGTAAAATGATTGTCACAACCTCATTCAAACATGTGATGAATTTAAACTATGGAAAAGATAATGATCTATTTTACATATATTCCTGAAACATTATGTACATGGAGGCTGTTACATGAGTGCCTGTTTAATAATGAATTTATTAAATGAGTTGGATAAAATTATATGATGCGGGGCTGTGCAGAGTGTCCTATTAATTTTATCCAGCGAGTTTAAGAAATTCAATATTAAATAGGCACGAATGTGAGATTCTATTTATCAATAAGTCCAAAAATGCTTCATAAGAAACATTTAGTAGGTGCTTCTATCACATGGTTATACGATGATGTTTGTATGATGACGTCGTATGTTTGTTTGATGATGTCATATGTTTGTATGATGATGTTGTATGTTTGTACGATATGTCATATGTTTGTATGATAACGTTGTATGTTTGTATGATGATGTCGTATGTTTGTATGATGACGTCGTATGTTTGTATGATGATGTCGTATGTTTGTTTGATGACATCGTATGTTTGTACTATGCCGTCGTATGTTTGTATGATGACGTTGTATGTTTGTTTGATGATGTCGTATGTTTGTACGATGATGTTGTATGTTTGTTTGATGACATCGTATGTTTGTACGATGACGTCGTATGTTTGTACTATGACATTGTATGTTTGTATGATGACGTCGTATGTTTGTATGATGATGTCGTATGTTTGTACGATGACGCCGTATGTTTGTATGATGACGTCGTATGTTTGTATGATCATGTCCTATGTTTGTACGATGACGTTGTATGTTTGTCCGATGACGTCGTATGTTTGTATGATGACATCATATGTTTGTACGATGATGTCGTATGTTTGTACGATGACATCGTATGTTTGTATGATGACGTTGTATGTTTGTATGATGATGTCGTATGTTTGTACGATGACGTCATATGTTTGTATGATGATATTGTATGTTGACTCGGTTTTCTCAGTAAGACACAACAGAACTTCCTCTTTGATTTCCGTAATTCATTTTTTAAAACTGTTACGAAAATCAATGAGGCAATTCCGATTGCACACAGAGCGGAAAATACCGAATGATAGTTCAACTTTCATATGCATGTTTATTACACTAGTGTTTTATGATAAATACATCATGGCTTTATTACAATGAACCCACAATGCAAGTTATATGATAAAATGTGTATTAATTGAAGTATAAAATAAGAACAATAATATTATATTATTTTAAAGGATATATTATACACATTGCAAGGCTTGTATGTTTGGCAATCATTCTCACAATGTCAAATATTGGTGTAACTAAGTAAACCAATGTTTATGCTGAAAATATTCAAGCAAGAGGTGTGTTGAGAGGTGTGTTGAGATGTTGAGAGGTTGTTACATATTTTGGGTGGGAAGTTTGGCTTGAAATTGTTTTGGATTTATGTAACGTGTTTTCTATTAGCTGTTTTCGTTACACACTCTGTGATAGGTTCTAGTCATTTTCTTTGAATGTAGGTTGTAGTAATATTTTTATGTTTTTTATTTTAATATTTATGTGGTGTATAGCTAACTCGCCATTGTAACAGCTTCAGCTTGCTACTCATTCCAATGTGACAAGTTTTTGATTCCAGTGTGGATAATTATATGTATTATTTCTGAACAATATAAGCTGCCTGTGTGAACCAAAGGTGTTTTTTGCCCTGGCATTTGTTTGGATGCTTAATTCATAATTGTAGTTATTATGATTTAACGGGAAATAACAATACTCCAATTTTGGAAATTTATTTTGTGGAATACATGGACACAAATGAATCAAAAGTCAGTAAAACCAGATGTTATATGTACATAACAATTTGAAATTTAATATAGATCCAAGAAGTATGTTACCCATCATGTCTCGTATCTGGAGTGCATTTTGTTTGTATCTACATTTAATACTCATGCTGAATATCAATACAGGTTTATTTTACAATTTTTATTTTAAATGCCTTTGACATAGAAAGGGACCTTCCTACTTAAGCTAAGTTAATAATTATAAACTATGATACCTGAATTATATGAGAACAGAGCATCTTGCCATTAGAGTAACATCCAATGTTTTCTGCTTCTTGCAGCAACACGGATATTTTATATAAAGAAAATCTATCAAATGTATCGCTGTAAAACCCTTTTATCTGAAATAAATTTCAGTTATCAGAATCTTTTTATTCACTACTTTATTTATTCTCATAATATATAATTTCCATTACCTACAGACACAGTATTATTTATAATAGTAAAATGCATCATTAAAATAGATACATCACCCCTGGCAAGAATAGGAGCACTGCTTATCCAGGCAGACGGGTACAATCATTTTGCCATGTCATTGTTTCAGGTGGAGGTTGAGTGGTGGCAGAAAACAATGATCGTGGCTCCAGTGAAAAATGGAGTGTCTACAATAAAATTCGCAGCATGCCGGTGAGAAGGTTCTAGGCCCATTCTATGTATTCTTTTCTAGATGTAAATGGAGAGTGGGCCTGGAATGTTCATTCCTGTTGGCACCATATAACCTTTGTTGTTGGAGCTCCGTAAAACCTCCATTCAGTTCAAATAGATACATTATTGAGATAGGTACATATTGAGATAGATGCATCATTGAGATAGTTGCATCATTGAGGTACATGATTTTTTGTTTGTTGTCAGAATAATCATGCAATGAGTACACACCGGTAATGTTCCAACGTTCAATAACTAGCATTTCTTTTGCTTCATGATATTTATTTATTCATCAATAAACTGCTAACTTTGATACATGTGTATGTTCTGTTTATATGCCAGTGAATAATTAAAACACTAAGCCACCAGACACAGATATGGGCAAGGGTTATATTGTTAGGTGTGCTTGTTTTTGCCAAATGTCATCTTTTAGTTTCCAGATATAATTTGATTAGTACCTTAGTTGTATATCAGTGAGACAGGCATTTTAGTGGTAAGTTAAAACACCTTAATGTTTGATATCATTTGAGATATAAAAAAATCACATGCAAGATGCATGGTTCCCGAGCCACTGTTTATCCAGACAAAAGGGTAACATCTCCCCGAATTCATGTATATTTTGATTTTTTTTGTCATGTTCATTTAAGGTCTTTATGATTATCTCTGTGTTGTTTTCGGTGCTACTTGAGTGGTGGCAAACAACACAGATCGTTGCTCTAGCGAAAAATGGAGTGTTTACAATAGAATTGCAGTTCTCTAGGTGAGATGCTTCTAGGCCGTTCTAGGCCGTTCTTCCCGGTGTGGTTGCCGGGGTAGAATACAACCACTGCAAACACACCGTCACATGCAGAGGGGTAGGACCCCCCCATTCATATTCATTTTGTCATTTTTTGTTCATGCTCATTAAAGGTCTTCATCATGACCCCTGCATTGTTTCAGGTGCCATCTCGCTCACATCACTAAGAGCAGTGGCAGAAAAACAATAAACGTGGCTCCAGCGTAAATGGAGTTTTTAAGATAGAATTTGCAGCAACTCTGCAGTTCAGGGTGAGAAGGTTCTAGGCCCATTTTCCATATTTTATCTCGATGTACATGGAGGGTTAGCCTGGCATGTTCATGCCTGTTAGGCGCCATATAACCTGTAATGTGTTGGTGCGCCTTTAAACCCCAATTAAATTCAATTCAATTCTAGGCCGTTCTGCATATTTTATCAATGCAAATGGAGAGTGGGCATGGAATGTTCATCCCTGTTGGCACCGTAAAACCCATATTCAACTCACATGCAAGAGATGTTTTGACAGGTAGGTCGGGGTTAAAACTAGTTTTAGGGTGCACAAAACCTCACTGTTACCCTATTGTCATCCCAGTTAAACGGGACAGTGTAAATCAAGATATCGCCAGGATATATCCTCTAACAAACTAGGCAGCATTAATTGGCAATATAACATACAGATGATCATGTATATATGAATGGAAAAACCAAAAGCCTAGAAAGCCACAATGCAAGTAATCAGTGACTTGCCAGAAGCCAGAGCAACATGAGAATAAACCATTTAAGGCACGACAAGACAAGATTGAAGACAAACATTGAACGTTACCATAACTTTCAGGATTTATGTAAAAGTCATCATAGGGTCCACACATCATAGGGTCCACACTCTGTCTGTCATCCCACAAAGAGGAAAGCAAACCGGCGAACTAAATAGTTCAACTACTAAACATTCAGTGCGTTGTAAAATGTGAGCGTCATAACTTCTTTTGATAAAGATTGTATGAAAGTGATCATTACCAAGATTCTTTCGAAGTTTGTAAATCACGTCACCATAGAAGTCCGATTGTGATAGTCCTTGTCGCAGAAGAGTTCTTAAATTACTTTTATAATTTAAAAGTAGTTCAGCGTTGCGATAATACAATTTTCCAAAGTTAGTTTGAAGTTTATGGTAATGGCAGCCCTGATGGAGTAGCTTATTAGTTATACAAATGCTACAAATGTTAAGTTCGCAACTCGACTACAAGCTCTAAAATACCCAGAATAATTGAGAAACATTTTCCCATAAGAAGTTGCTCGGGGGAACATCTCCGTTTAAGTGGGGATAATTAACGATATCAAAATAAATTGAAATCTCAGGTCATAAATTGCGGTTATTATTTAATAACCATTTTCAATCGACAGATTTAAATCGAGAAACGAACCGACATTATCATAAATATGAGCTTTGTTGAGTTGAAGTTCATTAGGATAGTTATTATTATTATAGTAGAAAAGAAAGTGTTGTCAATGTTCAATATATCGTCCAAATAAGTCATGTAATTTGTTTGCCTTAGGGTTTCGAACTTTATACATTTAAAACAATAATAGGCAATATAAGTATAACACAAAGATGATCATGTATATATACATATAGCAATCAAAAGCCTAGAAAGCCACAAAGCAAGTACTCAATGAGCAACACTGCACAATCATAATTAAGTCACCATCACCAAACTTGACCTACTTTTTACTCTCAGATAAATAGTTTAGCTATGATAAAAAGTATACCCCTAATCATACTGCGTACTTTATATGTGGATTATACTGGGTAGCGCCACCCATCCAAACCCACTGCGTACTTTATATGTGGATTATACTGGGTAGCGCCACCCATCCAAACCCATTGCGTACTTTATATGTGGATTATACTGGGTAGCGCCACCCATCCAAACCCATTGCGTACTTTATATGTGGATTATAATGGGTAGCGCCACCCATCCAAACCCATGATTAGGTCACCATGATCAACTTTAACCTACATTTTACACATTGTTAATTTAACTAGTGTGATTATTATTATCAGCACTTAAAGCTGGAGTCACCATATAAAAAGCTGGGACCACTGGTATATGGCTACTCTCACCCAACACTCCAGCTTTAAATTGTAATGGACCTATCTTACATATTTTGTTTAAACTTTGCATACACATCTTTGACTAGTGTGAATATAATACATGCAGATATGAAACCACTGTGACACTTGTAATTGTTATAGTTTTTATTTTTTAAAGGGACACTGTCCGTTACTTTTAACTTCTTAAACACAAAATAAACGTTGATAATCATTCCACAACTTCCATTATAGTCCGGCAGATAAATGCCATTTTTGGACATAACCTGGATACAATTGCCGTTTGCTTTTTTTGCATATAGGGACCATATATTATATGGATCTGAATGATGTCACCCTGTCATCATTGAGATGTAGCACACCCATTGTAACACAGGAAGTGTCGGCCTGGGGTACATCATTGAGGTGTAGCACACCCATTGTAACACAGGAAGTGTCGGCCTGGGGTACATCATTGAGGTGTAGCACACCCATTGTAACACAGGAAGTGTCGGCCTGGGGTACATCATTGAGGTGTAGCACACCCATTGTAACACAGGAAGTGTCGGCCTGGGGTACATCATTGAGGTGTAGCACACCCATTGTAACACAGGAAGTGTCGGCCTGGGGTAGATCATTGAGGTGTAGCACACCCATTGTAACACAGGAAGTGTCGGCCTGGGGTAGATCATTGAGGTGTAGCACAACCATTGTAACACAGGAAGTGTCGGCCTGGGGTAGATCATTGAGGTGTAGCACACCCATTGTAACACAGGAAGTGTCGGCCTGGGATGTCGCATAATAGCGTCAATAAATATTTCTCGTTTCTATTTTTGGTTTATATCACATTGTTGATCTATTTGTTATATATTTCATCCATTGTCATGTTAAAATTGTGAGTTTTTAATTTATTTTGCTTATATGGAAATGAGTATGAATACAATATTATGGCATCTCAGTGTTTATGTTTTTAAAGAGAGCATTCATTCATGAGACCAGTTCTTTCTTAGAAGATACATGACCCCCATTTTTCTGTGGATTTTTGCCAGCACATTTGTCATTTGTGATGAGAAGTTACTCATTTTTAATTTGGGTCTAGATATGAATGACAGCATGGCATTTAAATTTTAATTCACACACAACTCAATGCAACAATCAATGGGCGTGTTTCACCTTGAGCTTTTTGCAAAATTCAAGATGGCTGCCAATAATGGCGAAATCAAGATTTTTGGCTCATAAAAGGCCTAAATAAGTACAAATCAAACTATTAATACTCATAATTCAATGGTATTTCTTCAGCAGTTAATCCAAAATTGCTAAGAGTATATCTATCAAATGATCTATTTTGATACATATATATTAACATAAGAGAAAATACATAACTAGAGCAAATCAAATAACGCATATTTCCATTACCTTGCATTTAAAATGCAACATTATCCTATTTGAAGAAACAGTGTTTGTACCCACTTCACCCCTCACCCCCATGTATGCCTCCTACCCCATCCCGATACGGCATATATGGACCGGGTGTCACAAATATAATCCCGATTGATATTTTGCGCATCTTTCATTACCTAGTGCATGTGGGCGAGTTGAACATTAACCTTGCTTTCAATTAAAGGTGAAACAGCGTGACGGACGAACAGACGGACGCAGATATGTCCATCGCAAAGCACGTGCATACTAAACTTGATTGTTTGATGACATTGGAAAAGTAGAAAATGAATATTTTAGGATGGATATATGTGATAGTACACTGCACTGTGTTATATACTATTAACGCTTTGTTTTCAAGTCATAGAACAACTCAAGTCATTTAACACATGACAATTCCACACTTTGTCCTACATCTTAACTTTCGATTTTGTATTGAGTTTATGTCACTGGTATTGTCTTCGTCGGCTCATTCAAGCAGTTCATGCCACCTTGGCCCGCACAAAATATGGTGCATGAAAGCATCTGCATCTCATAGAAACACATGGAGCTTCACTCTCGCATGGACATTTGATGAGCTTCAGGACATCTGGAGGTGCAAGCTCAACATTACTTGTCACCATACTAGGGACAAGTGATTTGGCAGCGTCATCCCATAGGATCTAACTCTGGTTGATCTTCGTCCAGAGCATGTTTCCAGATACATGACTGAAGATAAGCCTGTTATTGGTCTGATCGGTTACTTAGTTACGATTCTGATAGTTCCACAGAAATAATTAGGTGTGTGATAGTACTTCTTAATCTTGCTTTTTTTTGTTTGGAACAAAGCATTCTTTACATAGTTGTTTGTTTACTTGCAATTATTTTCATTCCCAGGTTAATGGAACATAACAAACAATGTGTAACTGACATTTTTATGGTAACCTAGATCTCTCAGAGCAAATGATACGACACATACACGTCAGTGCCATTAGAGATACTGAATCGAACATAATGCAATTACCGCACCATCAAAATATACCAGGAACTAATAAAATTTCAATTAGAGGGAACTATGTCTGCATGCAAAAAACACGTGATGCTAATGCACACTGTTTATACATATAACTGGTAACAGATATGTATTTGTTTTCCCGAAAGCCATTTGGATAATATTTAACAACTAAAAAGCATTTGAAGCACATTTGTAGGAGGTCGTTATGTTCGCAGAGGTCAATGTGTCTGGGGATAAATCAGGGATCGTCTAAAACTTGATTTGGACTGAAATCGTGTATGTGTGACTGTGTGAAGTCACAAGGTTTATAGTCCCTCCAACATGTAGTGCACATAATGGATCTATCAACGATATAACACCATTTGCACGAATGCAGGCCATAATTCTGCGGCGCATTGATGCGGCGTAACGCGCAATAATCGCGTTGGGCAGATTATGCCATTCGTGCTGTAAAAGCCCGTGTCAGATCTTGAAGTGTGCCGATTTGGTGATTGAATATTGGCAAATTACGCCATTCGTGCTTAATTAATATTCAATCACCAAATCGATACACTTCAAGATCTGACACGGGCTTTTACAGCAGGAATGGCGTAATCTGCCCCATGCGCTTATTGCGCGTTACGTCGCGTCAATACGCCGCAGAATTATGGCCTGCAGCGTGCAAATGGTGGTCACTCACGTTATGAAGCTTATTTGATCCAGCTGGCAACCTTTTAGTTAAATCTTACACTTTAAACCTTACTAACCGAGACCTTTAATTTTTGTGATTTTCAATTTAGGCCCCTCACGACTTTGCTAACGTGACAAACCAAAACTTTAGATTGCAGCATAATTTTGACAACAGAATTTTGACCACAGCTAAACGAACTTTAATTTTTTGTATAGGTTTTATAATGAAAACGGTGGATATATTTAGTAATTTAACTTAAACATGGTGGAAAGTTTCTGTTTATGCTCGGTATATAACCGTAAACGACAATTTGCAAGCATATGTTTTAAAATGTGTACTGCAGTTATTTTTATAACTGAAGATTTTTGCTTCAAAAACTCAGTCACTATCCTTTTAGGAAGCACATACTAGTTCATGTCATAATGTTTTATACATAAGACTTGACATTAATTTAACCATAACCAGAAATTTGATTCAAAAGGAAAGTGCTACGTTATAAGTTGAACATATGTACATGTAGCTTACATTTACCGACAGTGGCCCTGAGTGGTACCTGTGCAATATTTGGACCACTGTTTATCCAAACACAGGCGTAATATCCTCTCGAATTCATGTTCATTTTTGTCATGTTCATTTAAGGTCTTCATGGTGATCCCTGTATTGCTTCAGATACTATACTGAAAGGAAAAAGAAACACAGGGTGCTTATTTCCGCTATATATTGCATATACTGCACACTTAATTCCATATATATTCCAAGAAAATCCCAAGATGTTTTGTAAAAAAAAAAGTGCAGTTAGTTAGAGAAAGGACACAACTGTGATGTTGTAGACGTTTTAATCACAGTACACGTTGTAACAAGAAATTCATAATTGCTGAAGTTCCTCTTTGAAAAGTTGAGCCAGTTCAGTACTGTATTTAATGTTAAGTGATTGCAACATTCAAAGCCTAAGTTTGCTCACCTGCTTGAGCCAAATGCGCATTCTGACGATAATGAAAATTTAAAGGGGTAACCATTGGTGTGTTAAGTGCTGTTTAAACCTTCTTTCTAAAAGGACAGGCCTAATGTCGCCCTGTACCATTCGATTAGCAGTAGCATATTAAACATACAATATATAGCCGAAATACGCACCCTGCGTTTCTTTTTCCTTTCAGTATACTTGAGTGGTGGCAGAAAACAATGATACTGACTCCAGCGAACAATGGGGTGTATACAAGAGAATTAAGAACTACTCTGCAGTTCTGCAGGTGAGAATGGTCTAAGCTCATTCTGCATATTTGTTGTCTAGATGTAAATGGAGAGTGAGCCTGGAATGTTCATTCCTATTGGCGCCATATAACCTCTTTGTGGTCGGTGTGCCATTAAACCTCAGTTCAAGTTCAAGTTTACTGACAGTGAAAGTTTACAAACGGTGTAACTGGAACTGTGTAGCTGGACAACTTTCATAAAGTGCATCAAGCTGCTGCTGGCAAACAATTGCAGAACAGCACATGTTCAACATATTCTACTGACACTCTGTATTCACCACTCTTTATGTTGTGTATTGTCGTATTGCCTACTGACACCCTGTCTTCACCATTCTTTATGGTGTGTATTGTCGTATTATCTACTGACACCCTGTATTCACCACTGTTTATGTTGTGTATTGTCGTATTGCCTACTGACACCCTGTCTTCACCACTCTTTATGTTGTGTATTGTCGTATTGCCTACTGACACCCTGTATTCACCACCCTTTATGTTGTGTATTGTCGTATTACCTACTGTATTCACCACCCTTTATGTTGTGTATTGTCGTATTGCCCACTGTATTCACCACCCTTTATGTTGTGTATTGTCGTATTGCCTACTGACACACTGCATTCACCAGTCTTTATGTTGTGTATTGTCGTATTGCCTACCGAAGCCCTGTTTTCACCACTCTTTATGGTGTGTATTGTCGTATTGCCTACTGACACCCTGTATTCACCTTCCTTTATGGTGTGTATTGTCGTATTACCTACTTACACCCTGTATTCACCACTCTTTATGTTGTGTATTGTCGTATTGCCTACTGAAGCCCTGTATTCACCACTCTGTATGGTGTGTATTGTCGTATTGCCTACTGTATTCACCACTCCTTATGTTGTGTATTGCCGTATTGCCTACTGTATTTACCACTCTGTATGTTGTGTATTGTCGTATTGCCTTCTGTATTCACCACTCCTTATGTTGTGTATTGTCGTATTGCCTACTGAAGACCTGTATACATCACTCTGCATGGTGTGTATTGTCGTATTGCCTACTGAAACCCTGTATTCACAACTCTTTATGGTGTGTATTGTCGTATTGCCTACTGAAGCACTATTTTCACCACTCTTTATGGTGTGTATTGTCGTATTGCCTACTGAAGCCCTGTATTCAGATCCTTTATGGTGTGTATTGTCGTTTTACCTACTGACACCCTGTATTCACCACTCTTTATGTTGTGTATTGTCGTATTGCCTACTGAAGCCCTGTATTCACCACTCTTTATGGTGTGTATTGTTGTATTGCCTACTGTATTCACCACTCCTTATGTTGTGTATTTGTCGTATTGCCTAATGTATTCACCACTCTTTATGTTGTGTATTGTCGCATTGCCTACTGTATTCACCACTTCTTATGTTGTGTATTGTCGTATTGCCTGCTGTATTCACCACTCTTTATGTTGTGTATTGTCGTATTGCCTACTGAAGCCCTGTATTCACCACTCTTTATGTTGTGTATTGTCGTATTGCCTACTGTATTCACCACTCTTTATGTTGTGTATTGTCGTATTGCCTACTGTATTCACCACTCCTTATGTTGTGTATTGTCGTATTGCCTACTGTATTCACCACTCTTTATGTTGTGTATTGTCGTATATATATATACTGTATTCACCACCCTTTATGTTGTGTATTGTCGTATTGCCTACTGTATTCACCACTCCTTATGTTGTGTATTGTCGTATTGCCTACTGGCACCACTCTTTATGTGGTGTATTGCCTACTGACACACTGTCTTCACCACTCTTTATGTTGTGTATTGTCGTATTGCCTAGTGAGGCATGTATTCACCACTATTTATGATGCGTATTGTCGTATTGCATACCGACACCCTGTATTCACGACTCTTTATGTTGTGTATTGTTGTAGTATTGCCTACTGACGCCCTGCATTCACCACTATTAATGGTGTGTATTGTCGTATTGCCTACTGACGCCCTGCATACACCACTATTTATGTTGTTTATTGTCGTATTGACTACTGGCACCCTGTATTTACCACTTCTTATGTGGTGTATTGCCTACTGACACACTGTCTTCACCACTAATTATGTTGTGTATTTTCGTATTGCCTATTGAGGCATGTATTCACCACTCTTTATGATGCGTATTGTCGTACTGCATACTGACACATCTATTCACCACTCTTTATATTGTGTATTGTCGTACTGCATACTGTATTCACCACTCTTTATGTTGTGTATTGTCGTATTGCCTACTGACGCCCTGCATTCACCACTATTAATGGTGTGTATTGTCGTATTGCCAACTGACGCCATGCATTCACCACTATTTATGTTGTGTATTGTCGTATTGACTACTGGCACCCTGTATTCACCACTTTTTATGTTGTGTATTGCCTACTGACACACTGTCTTCACCACTATTTATGTTGTGTATTGTCGTATTGCCTAGTGAGGCATGTATTCACAATTCTTTATGATGCGTATTGTCGTACTGCATACTGACACCCTCTATTCACCACTCTTTATATTGTGTATTGTCGTACTGCATACTGTATTCACCACTCTTTATGTTGTGTATTGTCGTATTGCCTATTGAAACTCTGTATTCACAACTCTTTATGTTGTGTATTGTCGTATTGCCTACTGACACCCTGTATTCACCACTATTTATGGTGTGTATTGTCGTATTGCATACTGACACCCTGTATTCACCACTCTTTATGTTGTGTATTGTCGTATTGCCTACTGAATCCCTGTATTCACCACTCTTTATGGTGTGTTTTGTCGTATTGCCTACTGAAACCCTGTATTCACCACTCTTTATGTTGTGTATTGTCGTATTGCCTACTGAATCCCTGCATGCACCACTATTTATGTTGTGTATTGTTGTATTGTCTACTGAAGCCCTACATTCACCACTCTTTATGTTGTGCATTGTGGTATTGCCTACTGACACCCTGTATTCACCACTCTTTATGGTGTGTATTGTCGTATTGCGTACTGATACCCTGTATTCACCACTCTTTATGTTGTGTATTGTCGTATTGCCTACTGAATCCCTGTATTCACCACTCTTTACGGTGTGTTTTGTCGTATTGCCTACTGAAACCCTGTATTCACCACTCTTTATGTTGTGTATTGTCGTATAGCCTACTGACGCCCTGCATGCACCGCTATTTATATTGTGTATTGTCGTATTGTCTACTGAAGCCCTGCATTCACCACTCTTTATGTTGTGTATTGTCGTATTGCCCACTGAAGCCCTGTATTCACCATTCCTTATGTTGTGTATTGTCGTATTGCCTACTGAAGCCCTGTATTCACGACTCTTTGTGTTGTGTATTGTCGTATTGCCTACTGAAGCCCTGTATTCACCGCTTTTTATGGTGTGTATTGTCGTATTGCCTACTGAAGCCCTGTATTCACCACTCTTTATGTTGTGTATTGTCGTATTGCCTAATGACACCCTGTATTCACCACTCTTTATGTGGTGTATTGCCTACTGACACACTGTCTTCACCACTCTTTATGTTGTGTATTGTCGTATTGCCTAGTGAGGCATGTATTCACCACTCTTTATGATGAGTATTGTCGTACTGCATACTGACACCCTCTATTCACCACTCTTTATATTGTGTATTGTCGTACTGCATACTGTATTCACCACTCTTTATGTTGTGCATTGTCGTATTGCCTACTGAAACTCTGTATTCACAACTCTTTATGTTGTGTATTGTCGTATTGCCTACTGACGCCCTGCATGCACCACTCTTTATGGTGTGTATTGTCGTATTGCCTACTGACACCCTGTATTCACCACTCTTTATGGTGTGTATTTTCGTATTGCCTACTGACACCCTGTATTCACCACTGTTTATGTTGTGAATTGTCGTATTGCCTACTGAAGCCCTGTATTCACCACTCTTTATGGTGTGTTTTGTCGTATTGCCTACTGAAACCCTGTATTCACCACACTTTATGTTGTGTATTGTCGTATTGCCTACTGACGCCCTGCATGCACCACTATTTATGTTGTGTATTGTCGTATTGTCTACTGAAGCCCTGCATTCACCACTCTTTATGTTGTGCATTGTGGTATTGCCTACTGACACCCTGTATTCACCACTCTTTGTGGTTAGTATTTTCGTATTGCCTACTGACACCCTGTATTCACCACTCTTTATGTTGTGTATTGTCGTATTGCCTACTGAAGCCCTGTATACACCACTCTTTATGTTGTGCATTGTGGTATTGCCTACTGACACCCTGTATTCACCACTCTTTGTGGTGTGTATTTTCGTATTGTCTACTTAAGCCCAGTATTCACCACTGTTTATGTTGTGCATTGTGGTATTGCCTACTGACACCCTGTATTCACCACTCTTTATGGTGTGTATTTTCGTATTGCCTACTGACACCCTGTATTCACCACTCTTTATGTTGTGTATTGTCGTATTGCCTACTGAAGCCCTGTATTCACCACTCTTTATGGTGTGTTTTGTCGTATTGCCTACTGAAACCCTGTATTCACCACACTTTATGTTGTGTATTGTCGTATTGCCTACTGACGCCCTGCATGCACCACTATTTATGTTGTGTATTGTCGTATTGTCTACTGAAGCCCTGCATTCACCACTCTTTATGTTGTGTATTGTCGTATTGCCCACTGAAGCCCTGTATTCACCACTCCTTATGTTGTGTATTGTCGTATTGCCTACTGAAGCCCTGCATTCACCGCTCTTTATGTTGTGTATTGTCGTATTGCCTACTGAAGCCCTGTATTCACCACTATTTATGTTGTGTATTGTCGTATTGCCTAATGACACCCTGTATTCACCACTCTTTATGTTGTGTATTGTGGTATTGCCTACTGACGTCCTGCATTCACCACTATTTATGTTGTGTATTGTCGTATTGCCAACTGAAGCCCTGTATTCATCGCTCTTTATGGTGTGTATTGTCGTATTGCCTACTGACGCCCTGTGTTCACCACTCTTTATGGTGTGTATTGTCGTATAGCCTACTGACACCCTGTATTCACCACTCTTTATGGTGTGTATTGTCGTATTGCCTAATGAAACCCTGTATTCACCACTCTTTATGGTGTGTATTGTCGTATTGCCTACTGACACCCTAATTCACCACTCTTTATGTTGTGTATTGTCGTATTGCCTACTGACGCCCTGCATTCACAACTATTGATGTTGTGTATTGTCGTATTGCCTACTGAAGCCCTGTATTCACCACTCTTTATGTAGTGTATTGTCGTATTGCCTACTGAAGCCCTGTATTCACCACTCTTTATGGTGTGTATTGCCGTATTGCCTACTGACACCCTGTATTCACCACTCTTTATGTTGTGTATTGTCGTATTGCCTACTGACGCCCTGTATTCACCACTCTTTATGGTGTGTATTGTCGTATTGCCTACTGACACCCTGTATTCACCACTCTTTATGCTGTGTATTGTCGTATTGCCTACTGACACCCTGCCTTCACCACTCTTTATGGTGTGTATTGTCGTATTGCCTATTGAAGCCCTGTATTCACCACTCTTTATGGTGTGTTTTGTCGTATTGCCTACTGAAGACCTGTATTCACCCCTCTTTATGTTGTGTATTGTCGTATTGCATAATGACACCCTGTATTCACAACTCTTTATGTTGTGTATTGTCGTATTGCCTACTTACACCCTGTATTTACAACTCTTTATGTTGTGTATTGCCTACTGACACCCTGTATTCATCACTATTTATGTTGTGTATTGCCTACTAACACCCTGTCTTTACCACTGTTTATGTTGGGTATTGTCGTATTGCCTACTGACACCCTGTATTCATCACTCTTTCTGTTGTGTATTGCCTAGTGACACCCTGTCTTCCCCACTTTTTATGTTTTGTATTGTGGTATTGCCTACTGACGACCTGTATTCACCACTCTTTATGTTGTGTATTGTCGTATGGCCTACTGACACCCTATCTTCACCACTCTTTATGTTCTGTATTGTCGTATTGCCTACTGGCACCCTGTCTTCACCACTCTTTATGTTGTGTATTGTCGTATTGCCTAATGACACCCTGTCTTCACCACACTTTATGTTCTGTATTGTCGTATTGCCTACTGGCACCCTGTCTTGACCACTCTTTATGTTGTGTATTGTCGTATTGCCTACTGGCACCCTGTCTTCACCACTCTTTATGTTGTGTATTGTCGTATTGCCTACTGTCACCCTGTCTTCACCACTCTTTATGTTGTGTATTGTCGTATTGCCTACTGGCACCCTGTCTTCACCACTCTTTATGTTGTGTATTGTCGTATGGCCTACTGACACCCTGTCTTCACCACTCTTTATGTTCTGTATTGTCGTATTGCCTACTTGTACCCTGTCTTCACCACTCTTTATGTTGTGTATTGTCGTATTGCCTAATGACACCCTGTCTTCACCACACTTTATGTTCTGTATTGTCGTATTGCCTACTGGCACCCTGTCTTCACCATTCTTTATGTTGTGTATTGTCATATTGCCTATTGACGCCCTGTCTTCACCACTGTTTATGTTCTGTATTGCCTACTTTAGCCTTGTATTCACCACTCTTTATGTTTTGTATTGTCGTATTGCCTACTGACATCCTATATTCACCACTCTTTGTGTTGTGTATTGTCGTATAGCCTACTGACACCCTATATTCACCGCTCTTTATGTTGTATATCGTCGTATTGCCTACTGACACCCTGTATTCACCGCTCTTTATGTTGTATAACGTCGTATTGCCTAATGACACCCTTTATTCACCACTCTTTATGTTGTGTATTGTCGTATTCACTGACTATTTAATGTGCTCGACTTGTTTGTAGACTGTGGACCTTTCCGTGCCATTGTAGTGTGCCCTTTCCGTGCCATTGTAGTGTGCGGACCTTTCCGTGCCATTGTAGTGTGTGGACCTTTCCATGCCATTGTAGTGTGTGGACCTTTCCGTGCCACTGTAGAGTGCCCTTTCCGTGCCATTGTAGTGTGAGGACCTTTCCGTGCCATTGTAGTGTGCGGACCTTTCCGTGCCATTATAGTGTGTGGACCTTTCCAGACATTGCCGTGCCATTGTAGTGTGTGGACCTTTCCGTGCCATTGTAGAATGCCCTTTCCGTGCCATTGTAGTGTGCGGACCTTTCCGTGCCATTGTAGTGTGCCCTTTACGTGCCATTGTAGTGTGCCCTTTCCGTGCCATTGTAGTGTGCCCTTTCCGTGCCATTGTAGTGTGCGGAACTTTCCGTGCCATTGTAGTGTGCGGACCTTTCCGTGCCATTGTAGTGTGCGGACCTTTCCGTGCCATTGTTGTGTGCGGACCTTTCCGTGCCATTTTAGTGTGTGGACCTTTCTGTGCCATTGTAGTGTGCCCTTTCCGTGCCATTGTAGTGTGCGGATCTTTCCGTGCCATTGTAGTGTGCCCTTTCCGTGTCATTGTAGTGTGCGGACCTTTCCGTGCCATTGTAGTGTGAGGACCTTTCCGTGCCATTGTAGTGTGCGGACCTTTCCGTGCCATTGTAGTGTGCGGACCTTTCCGTGCCATTGTAGTGTGTGGACCTTTCCGTGTCATTGTAGTGTGTGGACCTTTCCGTGTCATTGTAGAGTGCGGACCTTTCCGTGCCATAGTAGTGTGAGGACCTTTCCGTGCCATTGTAGTGTGTGGACCTTTCCGTGCCATTGTAGTTTTACGGACCTTTCCCTGCCATTGTAGTGTGCGGACCTTTCCGTGCCATTGTAGAGTGCCCTTTCTGTGCCATTGTAGAGTGTCCTTTCCGTGCCATTGCAGAGTGCCCTTTCCGTGCCATTGTAGTGTGTGGACCTTTCCGTGCCATTGTAGTGTGTGGACCTTTCCGTGCCATTGTAGAGTGGCCTTTCCGTGCCATTGTAGTGTGCGGACCTTTCCGTGCCATTGTAGAGTGCGGACCTTTCCGTGCCATTGTAGTGTGAGGACCTTTCCATGCCATTGCAATGTGTGGACCTTTCCGTGCCATTGTAGTGTGCGGACCTTTCCGTGCCATTGTAGTGTGTGGACCTTTCCGTGCCATTGTAGTGTGTGGACCTTTCCGTGTCATTGTAGTGTGTGGACCTTTCCGTGACATTGAAGAGTGCGGACCTTTCCGTGCCATTGTAGTGTGTGGACCTTTCCGTGCCATTGTAGTGTGTGGACCTTTCCGTGCCATTGTAGTGTGTGGACCTTTCCGTGCCATTGTAGAGTGCCCTTTCCGTGCCATTGTAGTGTGCGGACCTTTCCGTGCCATTGTAGATTGCGGACCTTTCCGTGCCATTGTAGTGTGAGGACCTTTCCATGCCATTGCAATGTGCGGACCTTTCCGTGCCATTGTAGTGTGCGGACCTTTCCGTGCCATTGTAGTGTGTGGACCTTTCCGTGCCATTGTAGTGTGTGGACCTTTCCGTGTCATTTTAGTGTGTGGACCTTTTCGTGTCATTGTAGAGTGCGGACCTTTCCGTGCCATTGTAGTGTGCGGACCTTTCCGTGCCATTGTTGTGTGTGGACCTTTCCTTGCCATTGTATTGTGTGGACCTTTCCGTGTCATTGTAGTGTGTGGACCTTTCCGTGTCATTGTAGAGTGCGGACCTTTCCGTGCCATTGTAGTGTGCGGACCTTTCCGTGCCATTGTAGTGTGTGGACCTTTCCGTGCCATTGTAGTTTGAGGACCTTTCCGTGCCATTGTAGTGTGTTGACCTTTCCGTGCCATTGTAGTGTGCGGACCTTTCCGTGCCATTGTAGTGTGCGGACCTTTCCGTGCCATTGTAGAGTGCCCTTTCCGTGCCATTGTAGAGTGCCTTTCCGTGCCATTGTAGTGTGTGGACCTTTCCGTGCCATTGTAGAGTGCGGACCTTTCCGTGCCATTGTAGTGGGAGGACCTTTCCATGCCATTGTAGTGTGTGGACCTTTCCGTGCCATTGTAGACGGCCCTTTCCGTGCCATTGTAGTGTGCGGACCTTTCCGTGCCATTGTAGAGTGCGGACCTGTCCGTGCCATTGCGTTTGAGTGCTGTGGTTTCTTTAGGACAATCTTCTCATTTTTATATACCGACTCTTTGGACCTTCGTAGAACTAAACTACTTCACCAGCGACTCACCCGCGCCTCATTCATATTCATGAGTTAGGATAGGTTCTATAGCTTTAAGAAACTTTTATTTATTTGACCCAGACATAAGCAATCCTTACAGTAGCAGACTGTTAACGTTTTTATCTTGTTTATCTTCGCTTGTTGAAATTTCACAATAGCTCTACTTGAAACAATTCTCATTGTATCAGTTAGCTAACGGAACGCCCGCTTCTGGAATAACACAATATCTCAAAGAGCCATTATAGATAATTGACTGTTGAGAGAATACAGATAGTGCATATCGACTACCGGGAAGAAAAAACAAGAAAACTGATTAATAAAGTATAATGTATTTTTGACATTACGCAGTATGCTTTATATATATTTTTTATATACTTATAACATATTGTTCTGGGTCGATATCGCACCGCCTATAGTGCTTTACAAAGGTGGGTGATCAACATTCTGATAGACTTATTTCGAAAAATCTAGGAATGTCTTGTGATGAAAGAGACTACTCCCAGAATGTGAGTATCTACAAACTACGCATATGTGAGAATTACTTTCTGTCGTGTGAAAATGATGTAAAAACAATCTAATTTAAATCGGATAGATCCTCTTTTTTTGTATTCATGCCCTTAGATATATCCTGTTAATTTGCCAACTAAAGATATTGATATTTGACGTTCATCTGTGATGTTTTAGGCAAAATAGTAAATTAAAACATATTTGTCCCCAAAAAACACTACAATAACGAAACAAACAAAAATGAACAAACTCTAGGTGGGCATATTCGCACTTTTTAGAGAACTTTTTTACGTTTTATTTGTTTTGTTAAATACACGCCAACAAACACATGATTATGTGATTGTGTCGTCTGTGGCAATTCATCATGTGAAATAGTCACAATAGGAGGGTGAATTAACTGTTGTTTAGGGCTATGTATTTAGCGACTTATATTGAGGGTTTGAATGTTCAGTTCTCTTTATGTTAAGTCACAAGCTAAAACTAGCAATAGGGTTTAATAGGGTTTAGAGGGATATTTCGTGCAAACATTAATTTCCAGTATTTTTTTTACCTTAAAGTAATTTTTTTTTTTTCAAATATGCCAGATTTATGGAGGTAACTTTTATATTTTATATTTATATTTGTTCAACATTTGTAACCCTAAAATAGTATGCTGTCTCCAGTGGCGAAATATTATTTAAAAAAAGATTTTTTTTCTCTCTATTTTCAGCAAAAATGGGAATTTTTAAAAGAAACTGCAGAAAATAAGGACTCTTTCTAACAACAAGCAATTTATGAATAAATAATGTTTCATTATAACTATCAGGATCCATATTTCCAAGTAAAAGTAAAACGTCCCTATTCTCCAATGGTTAGGGCTTCCACACCTCTACGAAATGCGCTTTCTCCAACTTTCTTCAAATGTAATAAGATACACCGTTCAAAGTACCATTTTAAAAGCCAAAACGAAAATTACCATTTACTCCCACGCAGTCAAATGAATATGTAACGGATATCGATCTCACAGGGTTAGGTAATGCACCTTTTGGCATCTATTCGCAGATTCGGATAACGCGAATCTACAATATCAAGCAAGTCTTCTGAAAGATCTTGAACAAGTCCAGGACAACGATGTCATGCTGGATACACATCCGCTTGCTGAACAAAGAACCAGTAGGGGGTCTGCAGAAAGGAAAGAGATACAAGTAACAGGAAACATGACTTATAAAGCACCTTCAAACTACAAAACAAACAACAAAAACAAACGAAGTTATGAGCAGTATCGATCTACCATTTTTCAGTCCTATCACAACCGTATATACTGAACGTCAAGCGTGGGGCTACTTGTTCATTTGGTGTGACCCGGCCGGGGCATGCGAGGCGAACGTTCGACAATACCAATTTTGACACATATAAATATCATATGATTATTATATAATTATGATATGATACTGTTATATGATACTTTTATAAAAGCAGATGTACCTGATTTTTATATAAACACTTTTATATAAGAATCATAAAAGTATTATATTAGAATCATATAAAAGTTGACAAATGAACATTATCAGGAAAGTGTGTGTTTTAAAAACGAAATGTTTATGAATTTATTCTCATTTTATCTAATAACATATACTGTGTATCATATACTCACATGTGGTTACATACGATTATCATGTAATAGGACTCAGTTGGGGGCATATGTAAATAGATAGGTTTATAAGCGCGTTACTACTGTCTTGCCGCAGAGCTAGCTTTTATGGCGATATCGGTAGAGAGTTTGCTTCACATGCAAGAGGTCCAGAGTTCAAATCCGCTGAGTGCCTACATATTTATGTGTAATTTTTCTGGTCCGATTACACTTATATGAGGATGCAATCTTATGTTTATTATATAAGGCAACAAAGCCACCGCCGTGGTCTTTCCTTGGGCAAACTAAAACTATGTTTATTATAGCAACCTACGTTTCGGTATTATTGTTAATCATGAACGTGCATTTTAAATTTTAAATTAAAACAGTTTAATTGAACACCTGTTTTTACTATAATTATTGACGTAACACCAAGAGCAACCGGTGACACTGCGTGCTTAGCACTAGTCACACTTAGAGGTTTGTGTGGTCAAGATGTTGCGTGATATGTCATCACAGTGACTATTTAATAATTAAAACAAGAAATAATTGTTTCTCCAAAATCCCCCTAACCTAAGTAACACTGTATTAACAATCTTCTTGTGACTTTCTAGACGAGGATCAGTTTTCTGGCTCAAATTGCAAACCGCACGCTGTATTGAAAAGAAAGTGATGAAACATAACCAATTTGCTTTTGTGCTGCACTTCTTTTCTATGAAATACGAGAAGTGGTCGGTTTTGGTAGACTGTTACATGCTATATCGTCTCCCACCAAGGATGACATACGTTCTCTAATACAATCTTACCTGGGGTGTAAAATAACAACGTTCCGTGTGTTTGGTGGTAGATTTCGCTACAATCCAGCGACGAATAACAAACTATTTTATCATATAACTTGCACTGTGTTCGTGTAATAAAGCCATGGCATATCTTTTTTTTCATAGATTTTTTTATTATATATTTTTTTATTTTTTTTATTAAATGCATGACTCTCGACGCCTCCACCGGCCGAAATATGAAGTGAATAAACAACAGGAAAATAAAACAAAGATAATTATGGCTTATTTATGTCTCAAACATTTTTCAAAAATATCATTTAATTTTTATTTACCACATATTTACTTTGAGAAATACCATTTGTTGTTGTTCTAGACAGACAACGCCGGCAGATAAAATAATTCCAGATACTTATGTTAGATCAAATCTTAAAAAAAGATAAGTTAGTAATAAATTACATCACACATCACAACAAAACACGGTTAATTTGTAACACTGTATATTACTCTCTTTCTTGTAAGAACAGACACAAATACTTCCGGTCTCGGAGGTCCCGTGTATCCCGTATTATCGTTAACTGGAAACGAAAGACTCTTAATTATATAGATTAAAAAAAATGTAAACGTGCTCTTATTATTTAGGTGATAGGTCATAGTGCAGATCTAGCTTACCGACCGAAACAGTGGGTGCCTCCAAATAACTCTGGCTATTTACTAGTAATAGCCTATATTAGTTAGGTGATAGGTGAGAGTGATATGTTTATTTACTCAATTAAATGTCGTTCTGCTTAACAAATGATTCATTTAAGTCATTTTTTTCTCTCATAACGGTTTTTAAATAAACTTTTGAAGTTTTTCATTTATCTAATGAAATGTAATTTACAGGCATTTTCAAGGAATACTATAAAAGGTTCTAAACATTAACTGTTTAAGCAACTTACGAAGGTTGAGATGTTGAGGAACTATTTATCTCGACTGTTTACGTATGGCGGGAGGTGTACAGTACTGGAAAAGTGGGTGGTCTGCCTCCACCACAAAAAATCAATCGTCATATATAACCTTACATGTGTTGAAAACAACGTGAAACACCAAACAAACAAACACACTGCTTGGAAGATCATCTCAAGGCTTCCAAGAATGTCATTGTGTATAGTCCACACTAATTGGCGCGCGTGAATTTTATCTCGACCCTAGGGCGAGATGGAAATATCTAGTCCCGGTAAAACGACGGATATTCTTGTCCGGTATGCAAGAAATTTCCATCTCACCCTAGGGTCGAGATAAAAGTCACGCGCGCCGACATCCGGTACGCAGGAAAACATGCAAAACGTTAGTATCTGGCGGCGTCAACGCACAACATGTCTCTGATATGCAAGAAAAATAATCTATCATGGGTATTCGGTTCAGATAGGGAATTCCAACCCTCGGTATAAGTGTTTTAATCGGAACCTCGGCATAGCCTCTGTTCAGATTAAATCACTTATACCTCGGGTTGAAATTCTCCATCTTCACCGGATACGCATGAAAGATTCTTATATTCTTGCATACCGGACAAGGATATCCGTCATTTTACCGAGGCTAGATTATAAGAATCTTTCATGGGTATCCGATGAAGATAGGAAATTCCAACCCGAGGTATAAGTTTTTTTTATCGGAACTGAGGCTCTGCCGAGGTTCCGATTAAAACACTTATACCGTGGGTTGGAATTCCCTATCTTCACCGAATACCCATGATATATTCTTTTTCTTGCATATCAGAGACATGTTGTGCGTTGACTCCACCAGCTACTAACGTTTTGCATGTTTTCCTGCATACCGGATGTTGGCGCGCGTGAATTTTATCTCGACCCTAGGGTGAGATGGAAATATCTAGCCCCGGTAAAATGACGGATATCCTTGTCCGGTATGCAAGAAAATTCCATCTCACCCTAGGGTCGAGATAAAATTCACGCGCGCCGACATCCGGTATGCAGGAAAACATGCAAAACGTTAGTAGCTGGCGGCGTTAACGTACAACATTTCTCTGATATGCAAGAAAAATAATCAATCATGGTTATTCGGTTCAGATAGATGCCTTTCGGTGTATAGAGATAGATGTCATTCGGTGTATAGAGACTTGGCTATACATGATGTCATTCGGTGTATAGAAATAGTGGACTACACAGGATGTCATTCGTTGTATAGAGATAGTGGACTATAAGAATCGTTCATGGGTATCCGGTGAAGATAGGGAATTCCATCCCGAGGTATAAGTGTTTTTATCGGAACCACTTGGAATTCCCTGTATAGCCCACTATTTCTATACACAGAATGTCATACTGTATAGTCCGCTATCTCTATACACCGAATGACATCCTGTATAGTCCGCTATCTCTATACACCGAATGACATCCTGTATAGTCCACCATTTCTAAACACCGAATGACATCCTGTATAGCCCACTATTTCTATACACCGAATGACATCCTGTATAGTCCACCATTTCTAAACACCGAATGACATCCTGTATAGCCCACTATTTCTATACACCGAATGACATCCTGGATAGTCCACTATCTCTATACACCGAATGACATCCTGTATAGTCCACCATTTCTAAACACCGAATGACATCCTGTATAGCCCACTATTTCTATACACCGAATGACATCCTGGATAGTCCACTATCTCTATACACCGAACGCCACTTCAAAACATCTAATTTCGTATTATGAAATATGAGACTTCAATGACGATACAGTATAATTATGTTATACCCGCCTTAGTATCCTCTTTAGACACATATTAATGATTCAGTAAACTTGGAGTTTTGATATTCGAGATTCAGTCACATCACGTGGATGCTAATATGGTTTCTAATAGATCTACAACAACTTTTTATTATACTTCCACACGTCAATATGTACTCAATTACGAAAACGTTAATTGTGTTACACATAATGGATATTTGATGTGGTATCCTGACGGATATTGCCGTATCCAATTACTGTATATTTAGATAACATTAACATATTTCATCTTTACGAGTTTGAATGCGTCAATGCCGTCAATGAAGTTATTGTGTTTTCTTTGCCATGTCATGATCTTTAGGAAGTGGCCTACATTTATTGCAAGTTAAATGGTTTCTACCGACACTCTTTCCCAATTCACCGATATATGGTTAGACCTCCGAAAAAAAATATGGCTGAAGAAGAACATGAAGACACGCGTTCCTTTCTTTTTGAGAAGAAAAAAATACTCGTGTCAAGGACATTGGCATAGTTTCATAACTGTTTAAATTGACAGCAACAACAATTACATACTTTAAATTGAGACATGTATCAAGTTTAACAGCGATGTTTCGTGATTGTATTATATGCAGTACAAACTAATTTCACGAGTCCCCTGTGCGCTATTTAATTCAGTGCGTTTAATTTTGTCTATTACATTTTGAACAGTAACATATATATTCTACATCGATTCATTGCTGAACGCGTATGAAGCTGACATGTTGAATGTTGAACAGTATATGTTATTTAGAGCCGCCCCAAAGAGAGGGGAAGGATACATAGGAATCCGGGAACCATGCCCTGCTCTTATTATCGAATAGATACCTATGGTTCTTTAACTTACACGTGACCGCTCGGTTTACGTCCCCATCCGACGGACGAGGCTAAGGGAAAGTGTCTTGCCCAAGAACACACCGACAAAGCTGACATGTAAGTACGGACTATTTTTTCTTCTTCATTTTATATAATCAGGCAAGATTAAGTTAAGCTTATTCTATTACATTGTATCTTTGATGTAATTAAGTGAACACGCTCCTATCATTAATCACATAGATAATATATAAACAAATCATATTTTCTAATCAGTGGTTTATAATTGACGTCTTCATTTAACTGGGCTAATTAGGCCTTTCTATTAAAACAAAAATAGTATCAATGCTTTGTTGATATATCAGGCATTACGTATATAGTGTTGAACTTATGCGTTAAAGGGACTATGCCCGTAACTTGTAGCTTATAAAACACGAACTAATTACGCTGACAAACATTACACACTTACCGTTATTGAATATTTACTAAGCAAAAACAATTTTGATTGACGGTATTCAATAGAGGTACAAAAAAATGATGTACCGCTTCGTGGGTTTGAATTCGTAACCCACGCTAAAATTACACTCGTAGGTAATACTGTTAGATCGCGCAATAGTCGAACGCGCTCCCAAATGTATTTCCTAGACATACTATGGAAAACCTAAAGCGCTAATGGATGTCAGGTGATCAGCAGAAAATGTAAATAATGCTTTATTTACAAACAATAAATACAATTTTTTTTTCAACCTCACGAATGTATTACTACAAACTTATTTGGGTCTATGCTCTTGTTTTCATGTTTACATTTCACTGAAGAAAACAAGACAGTTATGTGGTTATGCTAAATATCTGCTTACTTACGGACAGTCGCTTTAATACGCCATTTGCTAGACTTTACATTGGTTTAAATAACCAATAAGATTACTAATAACCCATAAGATTACGAGCAGTGTACATTACTTCCATTAAGCGATGGAAAAGTCTATATTAGTAGGATTTTATAACGGATATTTCGACAATAAACACGTTTAAAACCATATTTTACAAAAAAAATGCGATAACCTGTTTACAATTACCTATTAAATGTTTTAATTTTACAACGTGCAAACTTTTTAAGCCAAAATTAAGGATTTATTTCATACTCCAGCCAACCCCGTTCTCCCTTCTTGGAGAAGGGGTTGGATGGGGTATGAAAGTTAATACTCGGACCACGTAATGTTTTCCACCAAACTAAGATCTAAAGCAGTACATAATATCAGCGAAATGATCAGTTCCTATTTTTCGCAATTTCCAGGTTCCTCAATAAGCTCAACTTTATGTAATTAAAATACAAACAGTTAACGCTTCATGAGTTCAGAGTCAATACACATGCAGTCAATGCATATACTATGTCCTTGACGACAGAGATAACCCATATATTATGTCCTTGACGACAGAGATAACCCATATATTATGTCCTTGACGACAGCGAGAACCCGTATATTATGTCCTTGACGACAGAGATGACCCATATATTATGTCCTTGACGACAGCGATAACCCATATATTATGTCATTGACGACAACGATAACCCATATATTATGTCCTTGACGACAGCGATAACCTATATATTATGTCCTTGACGACAGCGATAACCCGTATATTATGTCCTTGACGACAGCGAGAACCCGTATATTATGTCCTTGACGACAGAGATAACCCATATATTATGTCCTTGACGACAGCGATAACCCATATATTATGTCATTGACGACAACGATAACCCATATATTATGTCCTTGACGACAGCGATAACCCATATATTATGTCCTTGACGACAGCGATAACCCGATTTTAAATGCTAGTAGAACATTATCTTTTATCATAATTTTCTCAAATGTGGAACACGTTTTTTTATATAAGGTTCAAATTCCACTGGGAGCTCGACTTGTGAGAAAGTGTCAATTATTACGGAACGTATCGGTTCTTACGGATCTTATCGGTTCTTACATATGGCGGGAGGTATACAGTACTGGTTCAACCCAGGAATGAGTGGTGGGAGTTATACAATACCGGTTCAACTCAGGAATAAGTGGGTGGTCTTACTCCACCACTAAAAATCGACCGTCAAACAAAAACTAAAATGTGCTGAAAAATGACGTTAAACACCAAACAAACAAACACATATTTAAAGCGTTAACTGAATGTAATACGATTATCAAATCGATTATTTATTTGAATTTTATTTTATGAATCTGTTAAAAATATATTAATGAGTTTGCATACGATTGTTTGTCAAAATTGTACATTCCAATTAAAATATATGAAAATGCCACTGGGGTACATAGGAGTGTTGTTTAGTGGATATTTCACTGGGTTACGTAGGAGTCTTGTTTAGTGGATATGCCACTGGGGTACGTAGGAGTGTCGTTTAGTGTATATGTTCTACGCAAAATTGATTAACGAAAATATTCCTACTTTGTTCCAATTCCTATTTTACCCACTGACGATAAGGAAAATATTCTGACTTTGTCCCAATTCCTACTTTGCCCACGAACGATTCCGGAATTGAACCGCGCATTTTGAGAATTCCGATAATGCCCCGCATTTTAAGAATTCTTACTTTGCGCAGAGCAATTCCGGAATTTACATATTCTCATTTTTCGCATAACATATATACCAATGGCGATACATTAAAGACAAAGCATATCATATTAATGACGACCATACACACATTTTACTTTTTCTAACTACGCGCTCTCTGTCAAATGTATATAATTTATATAGTTCATATATATAATTCATTTCCAAAATATATTGCAGTTTCATTAATATAAACGACTATGCTACGTTTATTTCTGCAACTACGGCACACAGAATATACTATATCACCCGACAGAATAAACCTGCTTGCAGATAATTAAATAACAGGTGCTAGAAGTTTCAATTTGTCTTCGTTACTCCACCACAGATATCGGTACACTATCATCAACAATTAGTAACATGCAGAAACAACCTGATTTGAATAATTCGACACAATATTAATAATTATAACGATTTTCAAAAAACGGGATGCGGCAATTTAAAAAATGAAATAAAAGTACTTTAAAGGTTTCTGAAACACAAATAATATGATTTCTGAGAGTTCCAGCATTATCAGAATGTCGTATATCGTGATATAAAGGAAACTCGAGTACGAATGGAGCTGGTACGCATATCCCGTAGTTGGTTATATTAATGCATGGACAGATTGTGGACCCCATGCTTTAATCTTGTCTTGTCGTACCCTTAACGGTTTGTTCTGTTGTTGCTCTGGCTTCTGCCAAAAGTCACTGAGTACTTACTTTGTGGGTTTCTAGGCTTTTGATTTTTACATTATATAAACATGATCATTTATGTATTTTACTTATATTGCCTATAATGCTGCCTTGTTTGTTAGAGATTATAACCTGGCGGGGATATCTTTATTTACACTGTCCCGTTTATTATGATGACATTAGGGTAATAATGAGTTTTGGTGCACCCTATAACCTGGTTTAAACCCACAGCGACCTTTTTTGCCTCTGATCGTTCCTGGGCGGTATCCCTATTGTCAACTTTTTTGTGTTTGTGTTGTCATATTGCATTTTATTCATCTTTAATGTTGTTCTTTGTTTCTGTGTGTGTTTGTGGTTGACTGTCGTCCTTGAATGCTACTTTTTCTCTTCGAATTTTATATCTACTTTTGTTAAACAGCACAACCTTAATTTAACCTAGTTTGATTTAATTGCTAGTGTACTGTATCCACTTTTCATTTTCATAAATGTGTGTAAATAAGTAAGGATGCTTAACGTATACTACGGAAATCATGAGTAACCTACGATCCTGATATTGTAGAGAAACATGTGGTACCAACAGTTGAAAACAAAGCAAATTAATGACAATAACACAGATTGACAATGTCGATGTTGATGGAGCTAAAATGAAACAATAAATGACGGTTTCTATGTTGATGGATAAGCCAATTAATGATAATGCAGATGTTGTTATTGTTAACCAAACAACCTCGTGACAATGTCAAATTTGGCAAAATGATTCAAACCAAATACAGTGTATTATTGGTATGGTGGAAACAAAATTCAGTGTCGATAAACGTGTGTTAGAAAAAGCACTTCATCACGGTGTGGACGTTGTTGGGGTGGATGCTATCGTTGTTTGAAACAAGACAACTACTGGCTGTCGAGTATAGTGGGCTGAAACTTGTTTATGTCATGGTATTAGTCCGTCGGTTAACTTGTCTTATGTCAACGCTTTAGCACTTTCATTTTACATTCGATCTTTACCAAATCATACAGTTGTTATATATCCATAAGGTCTCGGACGAATTGATGCACAAGCCAGCCAGATTAGATCGCTTAGCTGAGTTATCTGCCCTTGAATTTACTTAAATGCATACTTTTCATTGTCAACACTCTAGCACTTCATTTTGCATCCAATATTTAACAAACTCATGCAGTAATTTTATATCCATAAGATCTCGGACGATTTCTTGAACCAGCCAGATTCGACTGTTTATAGTAGCTGAGTGATCTGCTCTTGAATCTACATACAATACATAATTTTGCATTGTCACACTCTAGCACCTTTATTTTGCATCCAATATTTACCAAACTCATGCAGTAATTATATATACATTACATCTCGGATAAGTTCTTGAACCAGCCAGATTCGATTGCTTATAGCTATGTTAGCTGCTCTTGAATGTACAAACATGCATACTTTTGCATTGTCACACTCTAGCACCTTTATTTTGTATCCGATATTTACTAAGCTCATGCAGTAATTACATATCCATAGGAATAGGTGAGTGATCTGCCTCCACCACGAAAGATCGACCAACATACATAAAATGTCATCCAAAATGACGATAAACCCCAAACAAATGGATACTAAGCATGTTATGAGTTATTTACGATCCTGCAATAGTGTCATTTTGGATGAAATTGATATAACAATAGTCGAAAACAAAGAAAATTAATGACAATATTGATTTTGGTGGGCCGCAACAAACTGTATTATGTCAATGTCGATGTTTGTGAGAATGACATTAACTCAGATTGACAGTGTCGATGTTGGTGGAGCTAATATAAAACAATAAAAAAAGGTTTCTTTGTTGATGGAATGGATAAGCCAATTAATGACAATGCAGATGATGTTATTGTTAACAAACAACCTTATTATAATGTCGAATTTGGCAGAATGACTCAAACCAATGCCAGTGCTATTAGTGTGGTGGAAACATTAGCTATTGGTATGAGGGAAACAAAACTCAGTTTCGATGTACGTGTGAAAAAGGCACTTCATCAGAATGACGACGTTGTCGGGGTGGATACACTAAGAACGTTGGGTGAAACATTAAGACTACTGACTGTCGAGTATAGTGGGCTGAAACCTTTTGTTTTAGTATACTTTGAATTCGCAAGCAGCTACCCTTATATTGACGTGTATATTGCCTGATGCACTATAAAGTCGAGCAAGAGATGTAACATTCACAGAACACAGCCAGATAAAAACACGCATGCGAACAAACAACACTTACAAGGACAAATATAAGCAAAGCATGCGATATCACAAACATAAGAGAGTTGACAATAGGGGTATCGCATTGGAACAGTCAATGGTAAAAAAGGGGTTTTAAGCAAGGTTCTAGGGTACACCAAACCTCCAGCTTATTCCAATTTAACGGGACAGGGTAAATAATGAAATCGCCGCCAGGCTTTATCTTCTAATCAAATAGTTAACACAAGATAATAATAAAAAGCATAGAAAGCTAAAGCAGGTACTCAGTGACTTGACAGAGGCCAGAACTAGACGAGAATAAAGCGTTAAGGGGACGACAAGACAAGGTTGAAGACAAACATTCAACGTTACCACCCTGTTCTGGATTGAGGTGGACGTCATCATAGGGTCCACAACCAAAGAGAAAAGCATAGTGCCACTTTTATCCTTGTAAAATGGTCCGTATAAGTTTATAAAGCTGTAGTAAATAACTAAGTTAAACTCTGATAACTAATTAGTTTGAAACACATTGTCGTTTGTTTTCAAAGAGAAACTTTACATTGCATGAGGTTTTGGCAAATAACGAATGACCAAACTAGTTTTTATTTTATTTAAAAGCTAACACATATAAGCAATTAACTGTTTTATTTGTTCTCGAAAACGATGCTTAACTGTCACAAACAAATATCTGTTTCGATTACAGTGATCACACTATTAATTATTTCCATTTGAATGAGAAAGTAGACTACTTCATTACATCTTTGGCCTCTAAGTGTGTTTCGTTTGCGAGAGCGTTCACTAATTTCAAACACATACATCCACCAACGTAACCCGGTTTTAACAACGGACCTTTTACAAGTCTTCTCTTTGTTATATTTGAACATCTTAATGATAATTATGATTCAACACTTAAAACCTTTCTGTGATGTTTTTCGAACCTCGTTGTTCTATCATGCAGGTTATTAATAAAGAGGATACGTGTCGCCGAACTTTTTCTGGGAACTGCGTTCGTTGTGATTGGCCGTTTTGGACAATCAGTTATTGTATTTTTTGAGGCATTTTATCAAGTAAGATTACTTTGATGTATTTATAAGTATTAATTCTAAAGCCACACCCTCATTGGTTGTTTGTAGGCATAATCTTAAAAGTAAGTCATCTGACTATAACTCTTAAGTTTAAGAACTTAATTTTAGTCAGCGGTATGCAACCTGTGTCACATATACCTTGTATGGGCAGCTCCATTAGAGACTCGTGTGTTTACTGAATAGCATTCAGTAAAATACTGAATAGCATTCAGTAAAACTAGAACTCTATTACGAGAGTTGATAGTGACAACGGCTAAAACACAGGTTATCGGCACACTGCCAGAACCACTGATCAAAACTATGAATCTAACTATAAAACAACACCTGTGGTCACGGTAGTCTTGTATAATGATAATTGAAATCTTCAATAGTTCGTTTAAGCTTTAAGAACTTACTTGTGGTCAGCGATATGCAACCTGTGTCACATATACCTTATATGGCCAGCTCCATTAGAGACTCCTGTGTTTACTGAATAGCATTCAATAAAAAGAGAACTCTATTACGAGAGTTGATAGTGACAACGGCTGAAAATCAGGTTATCCGCACACTACTGGAACCACCGATTAAAACTATGAATCTAACTATAAAACAACACCTGTAGTCATGGTAGTCTTGAATTGAAATCTTCAATAGTTCGTTTTAGAAAACTGGGGCAAGATAAAAGATGCAATCTTTCAATTTTTTCAAAGTGGTAGTCATTTAAATTTTCTTAAAATATCACAAAAGTGGTAGTTGTAATCGTTGTCGATAATCGATGATGCATATTGCTCCACCGCCTAAAGGCAAACACTTTAGTGTAAGAGGAACTGTGATAAGCCAGTTATTACCCATTTAATGATGATAAGAAGTCGTGATTACTTTTAATATAATACATCATTTTTACTATCTTAAGTTGATCCACAGTTCTAACTCCCTTCATCGAGACAGATATACGATTTCATTATGAAACTATTTTCTACACTGCATCCATTGAATGGAAAAAAAAGTGCAAGGACCATCCTACCAGCAACGATAAAGGAGAAGAACCTAGTTTTCATTATTGGCGATAACTTTAAATACAGTATTATAAATTAGTTTTACTATGAAATTAATACCTATTAATTTTCTAATGTAATATTCATCATCTTACAGTGTATATTGTTTGTTTTGTATTTCCGCTTTCGCTAAAAGGTAAACACGTTGGCAACAGCAACCGATTTTAATATGCCTGCGAGGAAAATTCCAAAGTTCTTACCTGCAAATGGGATTGAAACACTGCGAGCAATGTAAACATTTGTTGACGGGAATTAGTATGTTTCATATTTGTATTGACGCAAGTACTAGTTACACATTTATTATTTTGATTAAACATATTTCTCCATTTTTTATACACGCCACAACAAGCTGCAAATTCACAAATATGACATACAACGACATACATGCGTTTGTTGGATGGATGAACATGAGTAGTAGGGACTTATTTTCCACGTTAGCAACGTCGAGTCGACTGCATATACCACAACTCGGTGGAATTTGCATTTGAAAAAATGGTAGAATTAAAAACTGGAACAATAGCAGAATAATAATAAAAAAGAATTCATATGGCAATTTACCATAATTAATATGTTTTCTTTCTGCCATTCTGCCAGTTTGTTAGTGTAACGAAATTGGTAGCCAATGACCTAAAAAGAAGTAGATAGTTGTATACTATAAGTTTCATTTGAACTTCGTTACTCCACCACAGATATCGGTACACTATCATCAACAATTAGTAACATGCAGAAACAACCTGATTTGAATAATTCGACACAATATTAATAATTCTAACGATCTGCAAAATACGGGATTCGACAATTTAAACAAGAGGCCCAAGTGGGCTTGTGTCGCTCTACTGGCTCTTCATGGTGGGACTGGGTGGGATGGGGGTGGGGTGGGATAGAGAGACTGTGTGCCAGATATGGCAATATCAAACTAGTTTTTTTATAAAGTGTCTTCAATTACCAAGATTTGACTCAAGTTTGGATGACTTTAAAGCAAATCAAACTTTCGTTAATATAAACTCTTTAATCAAGTTTGATATGTGACCCAGGGGCTGGGCCAAATTTGACCCCAGGGTCACCACTTGAACAAACTTGGTAGCGGACCATAAGATGAGTGTAAATATAAAGTATTAAACCGTCGGCACTTGTAATTTCAGAGAAGAAGTTTTTTAAGTTTGAAAAAACTTGGTAGAGGACCATAAGCTGATGGTAAGTACAAAATATTAAACCTTTGGCTCTTGTAGTTTTAGAGAGGCCAAATTTGACTTCAGGGTCACCATTCAAACAAACTTGGTAGAGAACCATAAGTTGAGTTTAAATACAAAATATTAAACCTTTGACTCTTGTAGTTTCAGAGAAGAAGATTTAAAAAAAAATCCCTGGGACACCTGGGGCGGGGCCAAATTTGACCTCAGGGTCACCATTTGAACAAATTTTGTAGAGGACAATAAGCTGATGATAAATACAAAATATTAAACTTTTGGCTCTTATAGTTTCAGAGAAGAAGTTTTTTTCCCTTTATAAGTCTATGTAAAACTGAAACCACTGGGGTGGGGCCAAATTTGAAGTTCTTCCCCTAAAACTGATCCAACAAGGGCCCCTAAGCTCCCAATTAAAGCAAAGGAACCAAGGTTTCTTGGCGACCGTAAAAAGTCTCCCCGTACATCCAATCAATATTGTTATTTTTACATCCTACAGGGATTGTATGAACCAAGTCATTGAGTACCTTCATTGTGGCTTTCTAGGCTATTTTTTTTTTGTATTATATTTACACGAGCATATTTGTGTTTTACTTATATTGCATACTGCCTTGTTGGTAAGAGATTAGATCATGGCGGGGATTTCTTTATTTACATTGTCCTGTTTTAATGGGATGACAGTAGGGTAAGTGTGAGGTTTGGTCCACTCTAGAACCGGTTTAAACCCCCAGTGGACATTGTTGCCACTGACCGTTCCAAGGCGGTAGCCCTATTGTCAACCCTTTTGTGTTTGTGATGTCGTTTGCATGTTTTATTTCTTTTGCCTTCTCGTTTGTCTGTTTGCGTGTTTGTTTTGTGTTTTGTGGTTGACTGTCGTCCTTGAATGCTGCTTTCCCTGTCCGATATTTTTATCTTTCTTCTTAAGAGAAAGAAAACTAAAAACAAATAATAATAATAAAAAATTTGAACCCATGAACCAATGTTTCTTATTAAAAAACAAAAACAACGCCTCCATTGAGATTTGAACCCACGACCCCTCGGGTTTCCAGTGTACATTACCAAAAATTGAAAAGGGACATAACTCCGGTGTTACTGGTTTGATATGGCTTGTTTTCAAACTCGTCCGAGCTTTCATTGTTATCAACAATCTGGCCAATTTTGAATACATAATGAAGGCGCTAGAGTGTTCACAAGGCTGAAAATGTCATTTTTCAATAATTCAAGGGCACATAACTCTGGTGTTCCTGGTCCGATATAGCTAATTTGCAAACTTGTCCAAACTTTCATTGAAATTAACAATCTGTTAAAGTATGGTTAAGACCTGATGAATAACGAGGAAAATTACAGCACTTTTAACAGAATCAAGGGCCATAACTCCGGAGTAATTGGTCCGATCTGGTTGGTTACCAAACACTTTTCCGTACAACTCGTCATCCCATAAGCTCTTCGGACAGTAGAGCTAAACAATTAGGTAAAATTACTCTAAAGGTTTCAGAAACAAACAAAATATGATTTCTGTGAGTTCCAGCATTATCAGAATTTCGTATATTGATATTAAGGAAACTCGAGTACGAATGGAGCTGGTACGCATATCCTGTAGTTGGGTATAGTAATGAATGCATAGATTGTGGAACCTATGATGACGTCTACCTAAATCTTTATAGGACGGTAGCGTCTGGTGTTTGTCTTTAATCTTGTCTTGTTGTACCCTTAACGGTTTGTTCTCTTCTTACTCCGGCTTCTGCCAAGTCACTGAGTATTTACTTTGTGGCTTTCTAGGCTTTTGATTTTTATATTATATATACATGCTAATTTATATGTTTTACTTATATTGCCTATTAATACTGCTTTTTTGATAGAGAGTATAACCTGGCGGGGATATCTTTATTTACACTGTCCCGTTTAGTAGGATGACAATAGAGTAAGAGTCAGGTTTGGTGCACCCTAGAACCTGGTTTAAATCCACATCAGCCTTTTTTGCTACTAATCGTCCCAAGGCTGTATTCATCTTTAGTTGTTCTTTGTTTCGGTGTGTGTTTGTGGTTGACAGTCGTCCTTGAATGCTACTTTTCCTCTTCGATTTTTATGTCTACTTTGTTACTTTAAACTAGTTTGATTTTTACTTGCTAGTGAACTGTATCCACTCTTCATTTTCATCGTGTACATAAGGATACTTAACATATACATTACAACGGATATTATGAGTAACCTACGAACCTGATATTGTAGAGAAATATGTGGTACCAACAGTTGAACACAAAGCAAATTAATGAAAATATTGATTTTGGTGGGCCGGAACAAACTGAATTATGTCAATGTCGATGTTTGTGCGAATGACATTAACTCAGACTGACAGTGTCAATGTTGGTGGAGCTAAAATAAAACAATAATTTACGGTTTCTATGTTGATGGATAAGACAATTAATGACAATGCAGATGTTGTTAATGTTAACAAACAACCTCGTGACAATGTCAAATTTTGCAGAATGATTCAAACTGGTGTGATGGAAACATAAGCTATTGATATAGTGGAAACAACATTTAGTGTCGATATAGGTGTTTGAAAAGACACTTCATCGCGGTGTCGACGTTATTGGGGTGGATGCAATCCTATTTTTGGATGAAACTATTGGCTGTCGAGTATATTGGGTTGAAACCTTTTTATGTCATGGTATTTGTCCGTCCGTTAACTTTTTTTTTATGTCAACGCTCTAGCACTTTCATTTTACATCCGATTTTTACCAAACTCGTACAGTTGTTATATATCCATGTCTCGCATGAATTCTTGAACCAGCCAGATTCGAGATATAGCTGAGTTATGCTGTAATTACACATTCATAGGAATAGTTGAGTGATTTGCCTCCACCACGAAAGATCGACCAACATAAATAACATGTAATCCAGAATGTCGGAAAACCTCAAACAAATGGATAATAAGCATATAAAAGAAGGAAATTATGAGTTATTTACGATCCTGCAATAATGTCATTGTAGATACAATTGATTTAACGCCAGTTGACAACAAAGCAAATTAATGACAAAATTGATTTTGGTGGGCTGGAACAAACTGTATTATAAATGTCATTGTCGGCGTTTGCGAGAATGACATTAACTCAGATTGACAGTGTCGATGTTGGTGGAGCTAAAATAAAACAATAAATGACGGTTTCTATGTTGATGGAATGGATAAGCCAATTAATGACAATGCAGATGATGTTATTGTTAACAAACAACCTTATTATAATGTCGAATTTGGCAGAATGACTCAAACCAATGCCAGTGCTATTAGTGTGGTGGAAACATTAGCTATTGGTATGGCGGAAACAACATTCAGTTTCGATGTACGTGTGGTGAGAACGGCACTTCATCACAATGACGACGTTGTCGAGGTGGATACACTAAGAACGTAGGTAGAAACATAAGACTACTGACTGTCGAGTATAGTGGGCTGAAACCATTTTTAAGTATACTTTCAAGTCGCAATCTGCTACTCTTATATTGACGTGTATACAGTGTAACATTCATGTACACTGATGCACTATAAAGTCGAACAAGGGATGTAAAATTTACAGAACACAGCCCGCTAAAAATACGCATGCGAACAAACAACACTTACAAGGACACATATAAGCAAAGTATGCGATATCACAAACATAAGAGAGTTGACAATAGAGGTATCGAATTGGAACAGTCAATGGCAAAACGTGGGGTTTAAGCAAGGCTCTAGGGTACACCAAACCTCCAGCTTACCATAGTGTCATTCCAATTTAACGAGTAAGGCTAAATAAAGAATCCCCGCCAGGCTATATCTGCTAATCAAATAGTTAGCATTATTAGACAATATAAGTAAACAAGAGAATCATAAAAAGCATAGAAAGCTAAAGCAGTACCCAATGAATTGACAGAAGCCAGAAGATGACGAGAATAAACAGTTAACGGGACGACAAGACAAGATTGAAGACAAACATTCAACGTTACCACCCCTTTCAGGATGGAGGTAGACGTCATCATAGGGTCGCACAACCAAAGAGAATGAATGAATGGTGTTTTACGGCACGTCGACACATAAATAGATCATATTGTGCGCAAAAACTGATAAAAGATGAAGAAATGGTAAATATATAAAGATAAAACTATTTAAATAAAAGGGATGATATGGTAGTAATATAAACAAATATAAATAAGTAAATATATATAAGAACATATTATAATGGTTTTATATAGCCTGATTTTTTTCAGGAACTTTAAAACAAGACTAAAATATATAGTATCAAATATCTCTTTCATAGTATTAACATTGTAGTACCTTTGACGCATAGGATCAAAGTCTACACATTCCAAGAAGACGTGTTTGACTGTTAACGGTGCAAAACAGGGTATACATTCTGGTAATTGCTCGGCTTGTAATAAATATGAATGAGTATAACGTGTATACCCTATCCTGCACCGGGCTAAGACAACTTCTTCTCGACGAATGGGTCTACTAGAAGAACGACATTCTCCGAGTAACGGTTTAATTGCCTGGAGTTTATTTTTTTCATTTATTTTTTTAATTGTTTTTATTTTTCAAATCATTCATTACATATGCATTATATTATAAAATGCATCATTCATAAAAGTAGATATGGAGTTTATTGTTAAATGACAAATCCCAAGCGGCTTGCCAAGAGTTACCAATATACGTGTTAATACAACTTTTAAAATCAGTATAAGATAATTTGGCATTACATATATGTAAACTTAATGCTGCTTTAGCAGCACTGTCAACTCTATCATTACCATGTATTCATACATGGCTTGGTACCACTTTTACCCTTTCATAGTATTTATTTAAAACGGTCATTATACGTTTATAAAGCTGTAGTAAATAACTAACTCTGATAACTAATTAGTTTGAATTACATTGTCGTTTGTTTTTAAAGAGACACTTTACATTGCATCAGTGATTGTAATTTTTGACGCATTTTATCAAGTAAGATGTATTTATAAGTCTTAATTTAAAAGCCACACCGCCTTGGTTGTTTGTAGGCATACTTGTAAAAGTAAGTCATCTGACTATAACTCTTAAGTTTAAGAACTTAATTTTGGTCAGCGATATGCAACCTGTGTCACATATACCTTATATGGTCAGCTCCATTATAGACTCGTGTGTTTACTGAATAGCATTTAGTAAAATACTGAATAGCATTCAGTAAAACTAGAACTCTATTACGAGAGTTGATAGTGACAACGGCTAAAAAACAGGTTATCGGCACAATGCCAGAACCACTAATCAAAACTATGAATCTAACTATAAAACAACACCTGTAATCACGGTAGTCTTGTATAATGATAATTGAAATCTTCAATAGTTCGTTTTAGAAAACTGGGGCAAGATAAAAGATGTAATCTTTCAATTTGTTCAAAGTGGTAGTCATATAAATTTTCTTAAAATATCACAAAAGTGTAAGTTGTAATCGTTGTCGATAATCGATGATGCACATTGCTCCACAGCATAAAGGCAAATAGCATATTGTAAGAGGAAGTGTGATAAGCCAGTTATTACCCTTTTGATGATGATAAGGCGTCGTGATTACTTTTAATATATACCATCATTTTAACTATCTTAAGTTGATCGCGGAATTCTACCTCCCTTCATCGAGACAGATATATGATTTCATTATGAAACTATTTGCTACACTGCTTCCATTGAATGGAAATAAAAGTGCAGGGACCATCTTATCACAACGATAAAGGAGAAGAACCTAGTTTTCATTAGTGGCGATAACTTTAAATACAGTATTATAAATTAGTTTTACTATGAAATTATTACCTATTAATTTTCTAATGTAATATTCATCATCATGAACAGTCTCAATAAAACCGAATCTGCTACTTTTCTCTCTTGTTTGTGTTTGTTGCTTCCAAGGGATCACCTTTTCAGTTTTTGTTATTACAGAAGGACAGTTTTTGTTTTTTCGCTTTCGCTAAAAGTTAAACACGTTGGCAGCAACCGACTTTAATATTCCTGCGTTGAACATTCCAAAGTTCTTACCTGCAAATGGGATTGAAACACTGCGAGCAATGCAAACATGTGTTGACGGGAATTTGTAGTGACGCAAATACTAGTAACACATTTATTATTTTGATTAAACATAATTCTCCATTTTCTATACACGCCAGAACAAGCTGCAAATACATGAGTAGTAGGGACTTATTTTACCACGTTAGCAACGTCGAGTCGACTGCATATACCACAACTCGGTAAAATTTGCATTCGAAAAAATGGCATAATTTTTTTTTTTTTAATTCAGATGGCAATTTACCATAATTATTACGCTTTCTTTCTACCATTCTTCCAGTTTGTTAGCAAAATGAAATTGGTCACATTATCATTCCGACAGTTTGCTAACACCATAAAATTATTCCCTCTGCACTTTTACCATGCTGATAGCATACCCTGCCCTGTCTGTCGTTCTGCCAGTTTTATAGAATAATAGTGTTCATTCGTTTTTTATCAATCGAAGGTAAGTGTCTGGGAAATGTATCACGCTGCGAATCTACGTTAAATCTACCTACCTTCGAAACATGCGTCATTATTGACTTCCTGCAGCAATGCACGTGACGATAGTTTGAAGTTTGAATCGGCACTAAAAACATATGCGAAAAATAGGCTGAATATTCTTTGATCGTCTATAGGCTGAAAATTCCTCGTCCAATGTTTAGAGCAGCAAATATCTGTAATTTGAAACAAGAAAAATAAACAATATGGCAGTTGTTTTATGTTTTACTCTGCCACAATTAAAACTGTAATAAACTACAGATGAGTGGTGCTTCGCTCTAATATTGCCGACGCCAATTCTGGCCATCAATACCATATCACCGTAAAGAAAACGGCATGACTTGGTTACCCAATAGAAATTATAAGCAACACTACACATTCAAACAATATGTACACCTTGCACATTGTTACACTACTAATTTACTTATTTATTGTATTATAAGTTAATAACTCTAATGGAATACTGCGTTTTAGCAGGAAGATGCTTTTTGTTGTTTTGGAGTGAATAACAAATTTTATTTCATCTCGAAGTGATCAAACATCGCATTTGTGAAAACATAAAGTTTGTTCACTTCTCGATGAAATAACATTTGTTATTCACTCCAAAACAACAAATATTCTGGATTTATTTGATCTCCGCGTGATCTCTAACTCATATTTTAACTCATGCTTCACATTCATGAAAATACAAACTTTGCTCATCTCTCGATGAAATAAAACCTATTGTTCACTCAAATATCCTCTATTTCTTCCGTTTAAGATGGTCAATATTCTTGTTGTAACATAATTAACGTTGTAGATGAATATATCTAACAGTGTATTCGTGTTTCTGCTTTATAATATTGCCATCATGTGTTTAGGTATGAACTGAATACAATTTATTAGTGACTGATAAGAGACAATTAACTCATTTCACACTTGCCATGTCTGCAATAAATTACTGTAAAGCTATTTTATGTTTATTATTTGAAACTGGCTTCCACTTCGTTATTTTGGCGATTTGCCATTTGATTAAACTTTCTGTTCATGAATGTAATTAAAAGACAAAAACAGATAAGGTATTTTAGAGAAAATTTCATAATAATGCATAAAGCAGACATTTTGTACTTACTGGCGACCAGGTTCGCTATTCGAATGCTTTGACAACTGGCTTAAATAAAAAAAATCACATGACCACTGTTTGTGATTCCAAAAGAAAATGCTACTAGATAAAGTAACGATACTAGATAAAACATTTTAAAGACAATTTCATAATATCTTAATTTTATAATTTCTTAACAGAAAATAATCACAGATAAAGTATAAATAATTTAAAAGAACATTTCTATAATATTTTGTACAAAAATAATTTGGAAATAAACTGTTGGTATCCGGGTAAGAACTGTGTAACTCTTGTCGCAGATTGTTTTTATATTGCTATGTAAGAGAGTTCATGCTGAGTCGTTCACCCGATACTCTGACAGACGTCATCGAAGCCTTTAATAACACATCGCAGTATCTGGATGACATATTGAACATTGTCAATTATTTCTTTTCTACTATGCTTAATACTATATACTAAAGAACGACACAGCTTATATTTCTGAAACTGTCGCCTCTGTTCTCGATTTTCATCTCCCGATTGAAAATGGAAAAATAATACCAAACTTTATGACAAGAAAGTTGATTTTAATTTTGACATTCATTATTATCCCCACTTAGTCGGTAATGTTACCCGAGCAACTTCTTGTAAATGTATCTCAGCTTTTCGCTTATCTAGGGCCTAGGAATCTTTATGTGAGGAAGCTATCCAGCTGGCTTGCGGAAAGTCGATGGTTCTACCCAGGTGCCCGCCCGTGCACGAAAATTGCCAGGAGGGGCACCTGGGGTCTTCCTCCACCAATGGAAGCTGGAAAGTCGCAATATGACCTTAGCTGTTGGTGCGACTATAAAATCCAATTCAATTCAATTCAATTATCTAGAGCTTGTGGACTTTAACACTCTAACTTTGTGTAGCTAAACAGATAATCCATCAGCGTTACTGTTACCATAACTTCAAAAAATCGTTGCAACATTTTCTTTTATTTACGCTGATCTTCTTTTGAAATATATAAAATAATTTAAAATCTCTTCTGCGACAAGAACTATCATATCTGACTTATATGGTGATATGATTTTAAAACTTTGAACTGTCCTTTGTCAGGATCACTGTCACGTTCATGCAGTTTTTATAAAATATGTTTGAACGTTTATCAAAAGAGTTTAATATGTCCCTATCATTTTGCAACGAACTGCATGTTAAATGGTTGGCCTATTTACAGTTCGCCACTATGCTATACTCTTTGTGCGACGATCGGACAGATTGAGGACCCTCTATGATGACGTCTCCCCATATTCTGAATGTTTAATAATTGTCTACAATCTTGTTTGCCGTGCCCTCAATGGTTTATTCTCCTATTGCTCTAGCTTTGCCATTTCATTGCGTACTTTGTGGCTATTGAGGCTTTTGTTTTATGTTCATATACATGTATGCATGATTATCTGTGCGTTATACATATATTGCCTATGCTGGCTAGTTCATGATGGTATATAGCCTCGTTATACATATATTGCCTATGCTGGCTAGTTCATGATGGTATATAGCCTCGTTATACATATATTGCCTATGCTGGCTAGTTCATGATGGTATATAGCCTCGTTATACATATATTGCCTATTCTGGTTAGTTCATGATGGTATATAGCCTCGTTATACATATATTGCCTATGCTGGCTAGTTCATGATGGTATATAGCCTCGTTATACATATATTGCATATTCTGGCTAGTTCATGATGGTATATAGCCTCGTTATACATATATTGCCTATGCTGGCTAGTTCATGATGGCATATAGCCTCGTTATACATATATTGCCTATTCTGGCTAGTTCATGATGGCATATAGCCATGTATACATATATTGCCTATGCTGGCTAGTTCATGATGGTATATAGCCTCGTTATACATATATTGCCTATGCTGGCTAGTTCATGATGGTATATAGCCTCGTTATACATCTATTGCCTATTCTGGCTAGTTCATGATGGTATATAGCCTCGTTATACATATATTGCCTATTCTGGCTAGTTCATGATGGTATATAGCCTCGTTATACATATATTGCCTATTCTGGCTAGTTCATGATGGTATATAGCCTCGTCATACATATATTGCCTATGCTGGCTAGTTCATGATGGTATATAGCCTCGTCATACATATATTGCCTATTCTGGCTAGTTCATGATGGTATATAGCCTCGTCATACATATATTGCCTATTCTGGCTAGTTCATGATGGTATATAGCCTCGTCATACATGTATTGCCTATGCTGGCTAGTTCATGATGGTATATAGCCTCGTCATACATATATTGCCTATTCTGGCTAGTTCATGATGGTATATAGCCTCGTCATACATATATTGCCTATTCTGGCTAGTTCATGATGGTATATAGCCTCGTCATACATATATTGCTTATGCTGGCTAGTTCATGATGGTATATAGCCTCGTCATACATATATTGCCTATTCTGGCTAGTTCATGATGGTATATAGCCTCGTTATACATATATTGCCTATGCTGGCTAGTTCATGATGGTATAATGCCTCGTTATACATATATTGCCTATGCTGGCTAGTTCATGATGGTATATAGCCTCGTTATACATATATTGCCTATGCTGGCTAGTTCATGATGGTATATAGCCTCGTTATACATATATTGCCTATGCTGGCTAGTTCATGATGGTATATAGCCTCGTTATACTTATATTGCCTATTCTGGCTAGTTCATGATGGTATATAGCCTCGTTATACATATATTGCGTATGCTGGCTAGTTCATGATGGTATATAGCCCCGTTATACATATATTGCCTATGCTGGCTAGTTCATGATGGTATATAGCCTCGTTATACATATATTGCCTATTCTGGCTAGTTCAGGATGGTATATAGCCTCGTTATACATGTATTGCCTATTCTGGCTAGTTCAGGATGGTATATAGCCTCGTTATACATATATTGCCTATTCTGGCTAGTTCAGGATGGTATATAGCCTCGTTATACATATATTGCCTATTCTGGCTAGTTCAGGATGGTATATAGCCTCGTTATACATATATTGCCTATTCTGTATGCTGGCTAGTTGATGATGGTATATAGCCTCGTTATACATATATTGCCTATGCTGGCTAGTTGATGATGGTATATAGCCTCGTTATACATATATTGCCTATGCTGGCTAGTTCATGATGGTATATAGCCTCGTTATACATATATTGCTATGCTGGCTAGTTCATGATGGTATATAGCCTCGTTATACTTATATTGCCTATGCTGGCTAGTTCATGATGGTATATAGCCTCGTTATACATATATTGCCTATTCTGGCTAGTTCAGGATGGTATATAGCCTCGTTATACATATATTGCCTATTCTGGCTAGTTCATGATGGTATATAGCCTCGTTATACATATATTGCCTATTCTGGCTAGTTCATGATGGTATATAGCCTCGTTATACATATATTGCCTATGCTGGCTAGTTCATGATGGTATATAGCCTCGTTATACATATATTGCCTATGCTGGATAGTTCATGATGGTATATAGCCTCGTTATACATATAATGCCTATGCTGGCTAGTTCATGATGGTATATAGCCTCGTTATACATATATTGCCTATGCTGGCTAGTTCATGATGGTATATAGCCTCGTTATACATATATTGCCTATGCTGGCTAGTTCATGATGGTATATAGCCTCGTTATACATATATTGCCTATGCTGGCTAGTTCATGATGGTATATAGCCTCGTTATACATATATTGCCTATGCTGGCTAGTTCATGATGGTATATAGCCTCGTTATACATATATTGCTTATGCTGGCTAGTTCATGATGGTATATAGCCTCGTTATACATATATTGCCTATGCTGGCTAGTTCATGATGGTATATAGCCTCGTTATACATATATTGCCTATGCTGGCTAGTTCATGATGGTATATAGCCTCGTTATACATATAATGCCTATGCTGGCTAGTTCATGATGGTATATAGCCTCGTTATACATATATTGCCTATGCTGGCTAGTTCATGATGGTATATAGCCTCGTTATACATATATTGCCTATGCTGGCTAGTTCATGATGGTATATAGCCTCGTTATACATATATTGCCTATGCTGGCTAGTTCATGATGGTATATAGCCTCGTTATACATATATTGCCTTTGCTGGCTAGTTCATGATGGTATATAGCCTCGTTATACATATATTGCCTATGCTGGCTAGTTCATGATGGTATATAGCCTCGTTATACATATATTGCCTATTCTGGCTAGTACATGATGGTAAATAGCCTCGTTATACATATATTGCCTATTCTGGCTAGTTCATGATGGTATATAGCCTCGTCATACATGTATTGCCTATGCTGGCTAGTTCATGATGGTATATAGCCTCGTCATACATCTATTGCCTATGCTGGCTAGTTCATGATGGTATATAGCCTCGTCATACATCTATTGCCTATGCTGGCTAGTTCATGATGGTATATAGCCTCGTCATACATCTATTGCCTATTCTGGCTAGTTCATGATGGTATATAGCCTCGTCATACATGTATTGCCTATGCTGGCTAGTTCATGATGGTATATAGCCCTCGTCATACATATATTGCCTATTCTGGCTAGTTCATGATGGTATATAGCCTCGTCATACATATATTGCCTATTCTGGCTAGTTCATGATGGTATATAGCCTCGTCATACATATATTGCCTATGCTGGCTAGTTCATGATGGTATAATGCCTCGTTATACATATATTGCCTATGCTGGCTAGTTCATGATGGTATAATGCCTCGTTATACATATATTGCCTATGCTGGCTAGTTCATGATGGTATATAGCCTCGTTATACATATATTGCCTATGCTGGCTAGTTCATGATGGTATATAGCCTCGTTATACATATATTGCCTATGCTGGCTAGTTCATGATGGTATATAGCCTCGTTATATTTATATTGCCTATTCTGGCTAGTTCATGATGGTGTATAGCCTCGTTATACATATATTGCCTATGCTGGCTAGTTCATGATGGTATATAGCCTCGTTATACATATATTGCCTATGCTGGCTAGTTCATGATGGTATATAGCCTCGTTATACCTATAGTGCCTATTCTGGCTAGTTCAGGATGGTATATTGCCTCGTTATACATATATTGCCTATTCTGGCTAGTTCAGGATGGTATATAGCCTCGTTATACATATATTGCCTATTCTGGCTAGTTCAGGATGGTATATAGCCTCGTTATACATATATTGCCTATTCTGGCTAGTTCAGGATGGTATATAGCCTCGTTATACATATATTGCCTATTCTGGCTAGTTCATGATGGTATATAGCCTCGTTATACATATATTGCCTATGCTGGCTAGTTCATGATGGTATATAGCCTCGTTATACATATATTGCCTATGCTGGCTAGTTCATGATGGTATATAGCCTCGTTATACATATATTGCCTATGCTGGCTAGTTCATGATGGTATATAGCCTCGTTATACATATATTGCCCATGCTGGCTAGTTCATGATGGTATATAGCCTCGTTATACATATATTGCCCATTCTGGCTAGTTCATGATGGTATATAGCCTCGTTATACATATATTGCCTATGCTGGCTAGTTCATGATGGTATATAGCCTCGTTATACATATATTGCCTATGCTGGCTAGTTCATGATGGTATATAGCCTCGTTATACATATATTGCCTATGCCGGCTAGTTCATGATGGTATATAGCCTCGTTATACATATATTGCCTATGCCGGCTTGTTCATGATGGTATATAGCCTCGTTATACATATATTGCCTATGCCGGCTAGTTCATGATGGTATATAGCCTCGTTATACATATATTGCCTATTCTGGCTACTTCATGATGGTATATAGCCTCGTTATACATATATTGCCTATGCTGGCTAGTTCATGATGATATATAGCCTCGTTATACATATATTGCCTATTCTGGCTAGTCATGATGGTATATAGCCTCGTTATACATATATTGCCTATGCTGGCTAGTTCATGATGGTATATAGCCTCGTTATACATATATTGCCTATCTGGCTAGTTCATGATGGTATATAGCCTCGTTATACATATATTGCCTATGCTGGCTAGTTCATGATGGTATATAGCCTCGTTATACATATATTGCCTATGCTGGCTAGTTCATGATGGTATATAGCCTCTTTATACATATATTGCCTATGCTGGCTAGTTCATGATGGTATATAGCCTCGTTATACATATATTGCCTATGCTGGCTAGTTCATGATGGTATATAGCCTCGTCTATACATATATTGCCTATGCTGGCTAGTTCATGATGGTATATAGCCTCGTTATACATATATTGCCTATGCTGGCTAGTTCTTGATGGAATATAGCCTCGTTATACATATATTGCCTATGCTGGCTAGTTCATGATGGTATATAGCCTCGTTATACATATATTGCCTATGCTGGCTAGTTCATGATGGTATATAGCCTCGTTATACATATATTGCCTATGCTGGCTAGTTCATGATGGTATATAGCCTCGATATACATATATTGCCTATGCTGGCTAGTTCATGATGGTATATAGCCTCGTTATACATATATTGCCTATGCTGGCTAGTTCATGATGGTATATAGCCTCGTTTATACATATATTGGCCTATTCTGGCTAGTTCATGATGACGTATAGCCTCGTTATACATATATTGCCTATTCTGGCTAGTTCATGATGGCATATAGCCTCGTTATACATATATTGCCTATTCTGGCTAGTTCATGATGGCATATAGCCTCGTTATACATATATTGCCTATTCTGGCTAGTTCATGATGGCATATAGCCTCGTTATACATATATTGCCTATTCTGGCTAGTTCATGATGGCATATAGCCTCGTTATACATATATTGCCTATGATGGCTAGTTCATGATGTATATAGCCTCGTTATACATATATTGCCTATGATGGCTAGTTCATGATGGTATATAGCCTCGTTATACATATATTGTCTATGATGGCTAGTTCATGATGGTATATAGCCTCGTTATACATATATTGCCTATGATGGCTAGTTCATGGTGG